>VWZK01004776.1:82323-132039 GCA_013396935.1 Baryphthengus martii
GTTGGGTTGGAAGGGACCCTTAAAGATCATCTAGTCCAACCCTCATGGGTTGATCCATAGTGTGGGGAAGGAGTAGGACACACAATTAACGAATTACTACGATGGCATTTATCTTATTAGCCTCCTGCGTGTCCGTGTTCGATCAGGCAACAGAGAAGGGGTACGGAGGGTGACAGAAGAGAAAATGTCATCTGGTAAAGTTAAGGACAAAGACCATAAACAGATGGAGAAGAGTTGGTGCCAGCTGCTGAGCAGATGTGCACTAGACACCTTCTCAGCTGCAAGTCACATCTCTGCAGTCTCCCAGCTCCCTGCTTCAGTTGCACCTTCCTCTTCTATACTTGAGGTCATCTGTGGGCTCCTCACACCATAGACCCCACAACAACCTCAAACCCACACCAAGGCATAGCTGGGGACTGAAAGATGAGGACAAGGCTAAAAAAAAAAAAAGTACTTCACCTACATCCTGTTGTCTCATGGTGAAACCAATGACATATTCAACACTCAGCTGCTACTTAGAGCCATTTCCCTTCCTCCTCTGCACATCTGATCACACAATCCCACCACAGTCAGGGTTGGAAGGAACCTCTGGAGCTCCTCTGGTGCCACCCCCCTGCTCCAGCAGGGTCACCCAGAGCAGGGGGCCCAGCAGCGCAGTGTACAGGTGCCTGTGGAATCTCCCCAGAGAAGGAGACTCCACAAGCTCTCTAGGCAGCCTGGGCCAGGCTCCAACACCCTCCCATCAACGAACTTGCTCCTCCTGCTGAGAGGCAACCTCCTGGGTTCCAGTTGGTGCCCGGTGCCCCTTGTCCTGGTGCTAGGCACCCCTGAGCAGAGTCTGGCCCCAGTCTCTTGCCCTTTAGCTCTTGCTCAGCTCCCCTCTGGGGCTGCTCTTCTGCAGCTGAACAGCCCCAGGGCTCTCAGCCTTTCCTCAGAGAGATGCTCACATTACAAGCTCAGACAGACCCTAAAGATCAGTGGCTCCTCAAATCTTTGTACTGGCAGTAAAAAAACTGTAACCAGAAATATCGTTCAGCACGTTCTCATTGCCAGTTGCAATGGAAGCAAAGACAAAACAGTTAATCCTGTACTTACAAAACTTACGAATAATACATCCTTGTAACCACAGGGGTATCAAAAATAAACCACCAGGTCATTGTTTCTCCATGGAAATGTACATTCCACAGTAAGTTTAATAACATTTGGTCCACTCAAGGACACCTCCAGTAACCAGACTTGTCCTGTTTCCCCAGGGGGTTATTTTACATCTGGTACAAGTCCAGAGGTCGTCCTAGTAAGCGCAGCTCCATCACTGCACTCCAACTTATCATGCTACTTCTACCTAGCCTACAGAAGCAATTATGTTCCCACCTCTATATATGCAAGCCTAAAGTTTCCACCAATTACCAAGGCTCGCTACCTCCTGTAGATTCACCACTCTTAATATTTCTCAAACTTCATTTGGAAAAAGAAATCAACAACAACAACAAAAAAAGTTCTCTCCCAACAGAACATTAATGCCATGGTCTTCTAGAGCATAAATTACAGGATATTAAGTCAGCATTACATTGGTGTCAGTCAGAAGAAGCTATTTCAGAAGATTAGATGGATTTCACTGAAAGAACTGCTGATATTCCCTGTCTAGACATTTGTGAAAAATAGTATTGTACTGACATAACCCGCTGAGGAGAATGAAAAGGATGAAAGTACCCTGCATCAGCATACCAGGGACTTTAAAACATGAAAGTTAGCTAGAAGCAAAACAAAGCCTGAACAAAAAAATAAATACAAAATATAAAATAAAATAAAAACCAGTGTGTTATTGCCACAGTTGCAACCCACCACATCATATTACATTCTCTTTATCTGGAAAGCAGTCAAAATTTCTTGCAACATTGAAAGTCATCAAGTCCTAGTGAAACAGTAGAACTGTTAGCGTTTCGGCTGACGAGTGCTAATCAGAGCAGCACTTTCTTCAGGAGATATTTGCCTTCCCTGAAGACAGCAAAGAGGCTGCAAAGCAGGGAGTTACGGCTTTGTTTACCTGTCTCCCTGTCAATCAAGTCCTGAAATATTTTCCATGAAGGCAGCAGCAAAGGGAAAGCAGCATTCCAGCTGACTTCCAAATGATCTGCTATAGCTGAAGCCACCACAATCACTGTGGAGATCAACACGGGACAGAAGTCAAGGGGAAAGAGAAAGAAAAGGCAGCATATAGGACAAGAAAAGGATCAAAAGAATGGCTGAGACAAGGGAAACACCTGTAGCTGTGGAAGATAAGCAGATCTCCCACTATGTAAGTTACTGAACTCAGCAACAGCAAGTTTAGGTGGAGAAAAAGAGGATTGGAGTATTTACAGAATTATCAACACCTCAACAGTCACAAAAAAAAGCCAACCAAAAAAAACAAAAGAAAACCATCCCCAAAGAAGCCCGAAGTGATACACAATTCTACATTTTTAGATTTAAATCTCACTCTCCAATTACTATCAAAGGTCAAGATGGGACCTGATAGGAGAGTACACGAGATGTACCTCCTGCATGGCACTCCTGCAATGTTTTGAAGCATCACTAGCAGTCACTGACAGCCAGAAAACTAAAAAGGCAGCAGATCCGACAACTCTGGTGAAAAAGAGAGTTTGGGCAAACAAGTACTGGAAGACCACGAACTGCCCATGACATTTCTAAGCCCTCTGCCCCAGTCATTCTGCCAAGGTTGTATTTAACAAGGGAATCTGCAAAGGATTAAACCTGCAGCTGATGCATCAGCAGTCAAGTCACTTAGAATGGGTTGTGAGTGTCGAAATTCTACCTTTGAGCCTTTGTTTGCAGTCAGCAGGTTGCAGAGTGGAGCAGAGCTTTTCCAGCTGCTCGCTCTCCGCACAGTGCATGACGAAGAAGAGCCTCCAAAGCATGTTGCTGGATAAGGTCCCGTAAGGCATCTCAGACATGAACAACCAGACTCCCAATCTGTTGGATTTGGGGAGGCAGAGAGAAGACAGTTATATCTTGATAAATCCCAACATTTGAAAAAGAGACATAGGCCTGCACCTCTCATATAATAGAATTAGGAGCGCAAGGATGTGTCTTAGCATCTCAAACTTTGAGCTAACCTCATTCTGAACCGAACAAGTCCTCAGAGCTTCTGTCAGATGCTAGAACTCAAGGCATAATCCCTCCCCACCTTGATGCTAACAATGTGCTGAAAAACCCTACGTATTGCAGCCTGATTTAAAACAGTGAGTATTCAAAGCCACTCCAAATCCCTGTTTCAAGTCTCTAGCTCCTCCAAGACGAAGCCGGTACCAATTCCAGGGGACAGCCTACCTTTTTGCCTTCAGAACACGTAGAACAGCTCTAAAAAACAGCTCATCAAACTCCAGTTGCAATTTTTCCACGGAGTAGGGATGCGTTACTGATCCATATTTATTGCTACTAACATACTGGGCCCAGTGGTCACTCACATGACAAAGTGTCATCCTACAACAGCAGAACAAACAAAGTTGAAGAAGGATCATCACTGTATAAAAACACAGACCAGTGCAACTAGATCAGAGTACAGTCACAAGAGACACATTGAACCCTTTCTCCTCTGGTTTCAAGATATTTCCATATTAACAGCATTCCCGTCCCCTATTCAGACAGAGCCGAGGTAAAATTCTTGAGTTATCCTCCCTTGGTTTTGGAACCCAAACTAGTTTGTCTATGAACTTCGGAGCCTTAAAATAATCCAATATGATGAAATGGCAGTACATGCAAAAAGCTCATAATCACTCTGAGAAAGTTACTGCTCTAATAACACCAGGAAAAACATGGACTTTGTTTCGGATTTAGCTGTATCCCTCCTTGCAAATATACTCATAGAAGCCACATAAAATGACTGCTAGAGATTTAAAAATAAAGAGCAACTTTTAGATTTCAATTACATTTGCATGCTGCAGCAGTATGACGATTTTCAAGGAGCAAATTAAACTCTAAAACAATTCTGAGTAACAACAAAAAGCAGCAACACTGGTTATAAATAGGGGTGATTTGAGAAACTGCTTGTTGAATTTCAGTGACTTTCCAAGACAAGTCCAAGCACATCCCTGATGGAAGTCAGCCTGGCGTTCCACAGCTCACCCAGCTCCTTTGTATCCACAGTATTTAGATTCTGCAGTTCCTCACAGACAGCTTTAAAGTCAAGGACTCTGGGATTTCAGATTCCCAGACTGTCTAACACAAAACTGACCAACTCTCAGAGCAAAATCTACCCAAAAACTGTTTGGGGGTTTTTGTTTTGTTTGTTGGGGTTTGAGGTTTTTCTTCCGTCATTTGGTGGTTGGGTTATATTTAGCAGCTCTGAACTTTAAACCAAGACTGTATGAAAAAAGTCTAATATCGCAGAGAAAATACACTCTTACTTGATCAGCTGACCAATTCGCTTCACAAACTGCCGGTACCGTGCTCTGTTAAATGTTTCTAACCCTGCAGACAGAAGTTCCACCAAGGAGTTTGCAAAAGCAAAAATCTTCATCATCTCCTGGGGAGTTGTTTTTTCAGGAAAATAAGCACCTAAAACCAAGACAGAAAAAACAAGCCCCCAGAAACACATGAATTCTGAATTTAAGTAACTTCACAAGTACTCAAAACGACAACTCACCTTGGAGTCGGCAAACAGTTCATTGTTTGTCAGCTACACAGTGAACTGAAATTTATGTTCTGTTTATGAATAATGAAAGTACAAATAAACTATGCAGGCTATAAGGCCTCTAGCAAGCAATTATCTTCACGTACTTGTCCAAAGATTTAGCAAACTAAAGAATGAATAAATAATTGGAGAAAAAACTCAGTAATATTGCAGCTGAGAGGCAAAGGGGAAAAAAAAACAGTTTTTGAAAACACATCTATGGGTATAACTACTGAGCAGATCAAAACTAAAGGGAAAGGACTATAACACTTTGCATGTTAATATGGCTCTAAATTTTTAGATTATCCCCTACCCATGGCATACATTTCCATCTCATCTATTTAGCCTGTAAGCTGTTGCACGGGTTCACTATTCAGTAATAATGAAGTAGCATTCTCGGCAGTTTTAGTCATTAATACGACTAGTATAAGCAAAATGAAGAATAACTCTTTAGCAGCTTCTTTACCTCCAGACTTAAACCCAAGGAACTGCTGAAAGAGTTCATGAAATGGAAACTGCGACAGCAGGGCAATCAAGTCATCTTCCAAAAGCAGAATCCAGCTTGTTTCAGGATCCTCATCCTAAGGACAAATACGGTCACTTTCAGTAGTCTTACAACACAATGCACAATAAAAGCGCTTCACTATTGTACTACTTACAGTTTGCTTGTAAGAGGAAAACGAAGCAGGCACAAATGAACCCTCCTTCCCACATGCACACAAACTCCTACATTTTTCTTTCTCTACACAAAAGCCAGGAAACAGCAGTAGAGGCAACTCCATGTCAGAACAGCCCAGTTCAAGAAGGGAAGCAGCTGTTCAAACACACGTCCGCTTCCATGCAATAGCTCACACATTCATATTCTAACTTCCAAAACTTTTTTCTGGAAGCTCTACTATCTGCATTTACACAACGCAGATAAATGGAGAGTAAAACAGAACCAAGTTTCGAACAGTGCCTTGTCAGCTATTCTTCCTTCAGCTGACAAAAATCAATATAATAAGCTTGAGCACAAGAATAAAGGCAAAACCAAAAAAATAAGTCTTTTGCTGTACCTCTTCTCCTCCTTCGTCTACCAGGGTCCAGTTTCCAGATTCTTTCCCAGAAGAAGAGGAACTTTTCCTTTCACTTGGTTTCATATGGCACATGAAGTCCACCCGGTTTCTGATTTAAAGTGAATTGTCAAGTTTACAAATAATTAGAAAATTCTGAATTAAGCTATTTTTTAAGTTGAAAGAAGATACTAAAAAACAGGTACAAGAGCAAGGATTTAACAGTTATGTCAGAAAGCTGCCTGGCAGAAAAGGCCCTGGGGTTTTTGGTTGACAGCTGGTTGAAGATGAGGCAGAATGTGCCCAGGTGGCCGAGAAGCCACCAGCATCCTGGCTGTGTCAGCACTGGGGGGACAGCAGGGCCAGGGCAGGGATCATTCGCCTGGGCTGGGCACTGGGGAGGCTGCCCCTTGAATCCTGGGCTCAGTTTTGGGCCCCTCACTCTAAGAAGGACATTGAGGAGCTGGAGCCGAAGAGAGTTGTCTTCCCCTCCAGGCTTGTCCAGGCCTCACCCAAGCTGCCCAGGACAGTGGTGGAGTCCCCATCCCTGGAGGAGTTTCAAAGCCGTGGAGATGTGGTGCTGAGGGACAGGGCTTACTGGTGACCTGGCAGTGCTGGGTTAACAGTTGGTCTCAATGTTTTTAGAGTTTTTTTTCCAACCTAAATTATTCTATGTTAACATGATATCCTCCAAGCCTTGCACCAATCGTCTGTATTCAGGAAACAATCTTCCAAGCAACATTCTGAACGATGTAAATGGCTACCAGCCCTGGGCAGCAGCACATTTAAATATACAAGAAAAAAACACTATACTTGCCCATGTGTAAGAAAAATCTGTTAAAAAAATTCAAAAGGAGGTATTATACCATTTAAGGCTACCACCTAGGAAGTCAGCAGTGAATAGGATGAGTGTAGACCAGCTTTACCACGCAACTTTCATAGCTGCATTAGCTGGACACCATGTCAGTGTTGGTATAAGATTGTTCTCATGTATGCTGAGCTACCACAACTAAAAGATATCCCAGGAAAGAGCTGTCTTTCCTGGAAAATCAAGCCAGCTCCAATTACACATACCATACCACTTCAAGTCTGGGGTATTTGTTTTCAGACTCTATATTGTATAAACTTTTAGTTGTTCAGACATACCAGCAAGTTAAATGTTGAGAAAGGTTATACAGAAAGTGAAAATTCTAACATCCAACTAACTTCCTTCTAACTTGAAATGTACCAGCAGAACTCTGCACGCAGTGCCAGAGAATTCCAGCATAGCATCACCCTCCTGATTTCCTTGAACACAGACTCTGATAATATGAACATACTACAAATACAACACAAATTCTACAATATTGAATTCACAAACCAATTTCAGAATTCAGACTCGCTCCTGACATGAAGCAGCTCTTAACAGCCAAGTCTCAGTAATTTTAGCAATAAGTGCAGCCACTGTGGAGGCTCTGTGTTCTTCCAGCTACACCTGAAAGCATCACTCCAGGCACCTTAAGTTAGCCCATGTTCAAAACACAGGGCTGAAAACACGCCCTCAGCAGAGACTTGTTTCCTCAGGCAGCTTCATACAGGCAATATGAAAACAAAACCCTTTAAAACAGCAGCCTCTAATAAACAGGACACCCAGATCACTCGGGGTCAGGCTACCAAGATCAAAATGACAACTCTGAATTCCAGCAGTCTGATTCTTTGACATTAAAATTTGGGCAGGGAAGAGAAGGCAAGTTACGTATTTTATCTGAAGCATGAAATAGGTTTCATTAATGACTGAAAAAGCTTCTCCAAGCATCACATATTCCTTCCGGGTATAAAAAAAAGGAAGGATGAAAAATAAATTAAGGAGCTGTTACACAAACTTAGCAAACCCTTTACTCAAGGGCTTCTGCTGCAGAGACAGCATAATGAACAGGCCATCGTGCAAGGCAAGAACTCTGTTTCAGAAGTCACAGTAACCAAACACGTGGGTATGTCCATCTTGACAACCTACTGGACAGCTGAAAGCCAGCTGCACGGCAGGACAACGTGCTGCCGAGGTGAATTGAGTAAAAAGAGTTTGAATTAAACTGTCAGTCTCTCATTTGTGCCTGCTTTTATGACTTTGCCTGTAATGAACTTTCAGAGCTTTAGAAGTAGGTCGTGTGTCACGCTTTCTACTCTTCAATAATCAGAAGATATTTATAAATATCACCTTCATACTTACTTGACAGGAGACATAAGCAAAGCAAGAGATTGCATGAAATGAAAGACACCTGATGGGTTATCCAAGACTTTGATCTGAAATTAAATGCAAAAAATCTTAAGTAAATCTAAGTAAGTACAACACAGGCCAAAGTAGTTTTCGCCGAGAAATTCAAATTCTTCGTTTCACATTTTTCATTAGTTTACTGTTCAGAATAAAAAGTATCCACAGAAGACAGTACCCACAACCCCAGAGAAAGTATTGCTATGGCAAAATATTTGGAGATGTCCAAAAGAAGTACTTATAGAAATCAAAGGAGAAGGAAAAAACAACAAACTAAAAAAAAAGGGCAAAAAAAACCCCCGATTAAAAGCTCCACAATAAAGACAACTTCTCACTTTGTTTCGCCTGTATTTCTGAGCACCATAGGAAACCGGGATATAGAGCACCAGGGAAGTTAGGATCCTACCACATTAGATTACAGTTGCACTAGAGGATCTTAAGGGTCTTTTCCAACTTAAATGATTCTATTCTATCATTTCCTTGTTTCCCTTCCCCCTGTTAGTGTAATTGCAATCTTTTTCCAACACCTTTCTCTCTTGGAAGAGGAAAAATGTTCTTTGCAAGGACACTCTGGTGACTTTGGATACTTGCATTCCCTCTGATCTATACAAAGTCAACTTTTTTCCTTTCCCTGGAAATTACCTAATAAACCTTGAAAGGCAGCTCGTTTCCCTGCAATGTGCAGAAAATAAAAATCTCTTCTTCCTCATCCCTTATACACCAGAGCTGCCTCCAATCTCACTTGTCCCTTATACAGTTGCTGCTTCAAGTCTACGTTCTTTCTGTTTCTTGGGAGAGCGCTCCCAAAAATCTGCTGCTGCAAGAGGCCTTCTGAGGCACAACCCAAATCCTAAACTCCCTCTGACGGAGCCTCTCTAGCCAAGAACGAGCAGCACGTTTTCCTGTTAACCTCTCACGGTTGGACTAACGTGGGTACAAACATCTCTTGACCAATCCATGATTCCACACACCTGAAAACACGATGTGGGTCATGAGGGTTTAATTAGGCATAAGACACTTTTTATCATCAGAAAGTTGGGAGTAGGATGGGTAGGAGAGGAATTAAACATTCACACCTGAAGGAATGGACAAGCCCATTCACTGATCCCAGCTGGACACCGAAGAACGTGGTTGAAGAGGAAGAGATGGTCACCTGGGCAGCCAATTCTCTGCAACACCGACACCTAAAAGGAAGTATATTGGAATCTTGTAAACAATTTCAAGGTTCATGCCTTTATAGTCTTGCAAACTAGAGTTATACTGGTTTTTTTCATTTCTCTTCCCATGCTTTCTAACAAATCCCAATTTTCAGAGCAAGTTACAGGAGAACAATATCTAAAAGTCTGCTTGCTTCATTTATAAGACACAAGCCATTTTCTCTGGTTTAGAAAAACGAATTACCTTACACTTGCATTAAAAACTAATTTATTAGATATCAGCAAGAATAGAAGCTCTTCAAAAATGACAAGTCTAAACAGTTTTACTTTCAAAATGAGCAAAAGTATAATGAATATTAAGTCCACTTTAAGCAGTGCTGGCAGCTCAGGTGCCAGTCCTCATTAACACTGCCGACCTCCACTGACTACATCAGACAAGGGAATTCATTCTGAAGATTCAATGACAGAAGAACAACCCTTCCCCTCCCAAAATGAAAATCACTGCATGTGGGACAGCAAGAGAAACAGTAACACTTTCAGAAATGACTCCAGAATTCATTCCCCACGTTGAATCCAACAGCTATATCCATGCTTACTGCCTCACCAGTCTCTGCAGCCACATGAGGAGGTCATTCTGAAACTGAGGATCTTCAATAACTCTGCGAGTGAAACTGAAAAGGACGCTGATACATTCCTTCAGGTGCCCCACGTCTGAAGAAAGATTTTCTGACTGCTTCAGAACTGTAAATTAAAAACAGAATTAAGGATTGTTGACAAGCAGCTCTCAGAGCAGCAGCATAAGTACTGGGTTTGAGACTACACAGAGAACTTGCTCTCTGTATCTGTAGATACCAAGACACCAACACAGCTGCTGGCTAAATCTGACAGAGAAGAACACTTTAATTTAGCATACTTTTATTTAGTCTTATAACTAAGCATGGGATGCTAAGGAGATTACTACGGTTGCTCTCACAAAAGGCCTTCCCTCAACATAAATTTTGTAAGTACTAGCACTTACTACGCATATGAACTTTCTGGGAAGTGGAGGTGAAAGGAGGATGACTAGGAAGGATAAAAAAAATCCAAGGCCAGTGGAGGAGGAATACTTTAGCTAGAAGAGTACATTGGCACAAAACAAAATAAGTAACACACCTAGGATGAAAAGCAGAAAGATTTCTAAGTATTAGAGCTATGAGATTTCGAACGGCCTTCCAAGAGGAAGTAAAGCAGGAAGAACATCCAACTGGTTTTAGAATTGTGCATAACCAGTTTGGAAGAGAGACTGCATTATACACCGCCTTTGACAACAAAAGATTGGAGCCTGGGTGTCCCATCCCACCCAGTGTTCCTCTACAGTGACAGTATGCAGCTTAGACAGAAGGCAGCACTCCTGCATTCAGCTCCCACTCTCCAGCCGAGTTAAGTCAAGAGAATTAGTTATTCCTGTGAGAAAAAAAAGTTTCACTGATCCCTACATAGGATCAGCAGGTCTTAGTATCAGAGAAGCAACGCTCCAGCACACAAACTCCACCACAAGACTCCGAAACTGCATGTGAACAAGGCTCTGTGCACCCTGAACAGCACGGGGAGCAGTCCAGACCAGAAACACACCCTGTTCTTGCTGCTGAAGAGCCACTGATCTCAGCAGGGAGGAGCTGCTGAGCAACCTGTAGACGTAGGACTCCACCTGCAAGCGGGACAACACCGAAGTGTACAAGTGCAGCGCCAGCGTCTGATGCACGTGCTCTGCTTTGGCTTCAAACAGCTTCTTCAGCTCCCCCAGCACATTTTCATTCAGCTCCACGGTCTGGTAGCGGTGGTGACCGGTCACTTTGCACTGATCTGCGCAGACACCCTGAAAAGAATAGCAATTCTTTTATTTTAAAGTGGCATTGTCATTTTCTTGGGTAAGCGTGCCTACAAACACTAACCTTAAACATACCCTTTCCCTCAACATATCTCAAAGCTTCCACCTGTGAAGTGCCCCTTTGGAAAAGACAAACATGTTGGAACACCCTAGGCGCTTTTTAGAGCTGCCGATGACTGAAGATTCATATCCCTGACCTCTGACAAAATTACTCGATATAAACACTCAACAATCCAGACTCAGAAACAGACAGACGTGAACAAAATCTCATCTCTCTGCTCCTACTGAGTGCAACTGCTTCTCGGCGTATAGATTTCCACAAATATCTGGATCTGCTATCTTAAAGCTAAAATATATACTTAAAGGAGATACGTATTCTTTTAAGCTCCCAGAAATGAATATTGATAGCAATTACCCACTGTACTTTTAAAATTTCCAGAAATGAATCATACTTCAACTTTTTCCCAAAATGTAATTACAAGCTGAGGCCAGTCTTCCTCTGTCTGGTCTCGTAATTATTAAGTACAAGAAAACCACAAAACATAACATTTCTGTTACTCTTTTATGCAGCCAAGGAACATGTTTCAGGGACAGCACTTTGGAAACTTTGTTTGAAAGTACCCCTGTATTTCCCAAGTTAGTAGAATAAAAATGTATATAAATATATATTAAATTGGTATAAAGGTAATTACCCTGGAGAAACAATAAAAACACAGTGAATTAGGATGGAATAAAGCAAGCATCAAGCTTAGTGAGCTGTATGATGCCCAGTAGAACATAAGAGTGAAGTCAAAATTACTCCCAGTGTAGAAAGCAATCAATAAAAAAAAAATAAAAAAATAATGAGAGTCCAGTAAGGTCCAGTGTTACTCCCCAGTAAAAAAAAAAAAAAAAGATTCAGATCTGTTCAGTGGATGTCTCTCAACATCTCAACTACAGGCAGAACTGGCTGTACACAGCTCATTCTGACTGACGACCAACACAAGCCTGACTCCCAAAGAGATTACTGTCCCACTACCCTACACTCAGAGTTTAAAAATCAAACAATAAAGTGTCTCAAATCTCAACAGGATGATACTCTGAAGTACTGGGAGTCAGTGGAGAGACAAAAAGCAAAACCAATCTCTTTAAAAACAAAACAGTTCACAGAATCACAGAATGCCAGTGGCTGAAAGGGACCTGGAAAGACCATCGAGTCCAACCCCCTGCCAGAGCAGGATCACCTAGAGTAAGTCACACAGGAACAGATCCAGGTGGGTTTTGAATGTCTCCAGAGAAAGAAGGAAACTTCATAACCCATCTGGGCAGCCTGTTCCAGGCTCTGTCATCCTCACCATGAAAAAGTTTTTCCTTATGTTTATCAGGAACTTCCTACGCTCCAGTTTACACCCGCTGCCCCTTGTCCTGTCATTGGACGTCACTGAGAAGAGCCTGGCTCCATTCTCCTGACATTCGCCCTTTCCATATTTATAAACACTCATGAGGTCACCCCTCAGGCTCCTCTTCTCCAAGCTACAGAGACCCAGCTCCCTCAGCCTCTCCTCTGAAGGTAGATGTTCCACTCCACCACCTCTGTGACTCTGCGCTGGACTCTTCCCAGCAGTTCCCTGTCCTTCTGGAACTGAGGGGCCCAGAACTGGACACAATATTCCAGATGTGGCCTCACCAGGGCAGAGTAGAGGGGGAGGAGAACCTCTCTCGACCTACTCACCAACCCCCTTCTAATCCACTCCAGGATGCTCTTGGCCTTCTTGGCCACAAGGGCCCATGGCTGGCTCATGGCCATCCTGCTGTCCACCAGGACCCCCAGGTCCCTTTCCCCTACGCTGCTCTCCAACAGCTCAGTCCCCAACCTGTACTGGTACTGGAGTTGTTCTTTCCCAGATGCCAGACTCTACCATTGCCCTTGTTCTATTTCATTAAATTTCTCCCCACCCAACTCTCCAGCCTGTCCAGGTCTCACTGGACAGCAGCTTAAATACAATAAACTTGACAGCAAGTAACATTAACATCTGGAATCACATCCAAATAGTTCAGGTTCAAAAGTACCTTCAGCAACCGTACCTGCACAGTTTTCTGTTCTTCTTTAAAAGTCCATAACCTCCCCTTAACATTTTGGCAGTCGGTGGTCATAGCCTGCAGCTCTGCCTCAGCCTGCAAGAGCTGCTTCCTGCAGCGCATGTAGTTCAGGAGCAGTTCATAGAATTCGTGCCGGTCCTGATGAGCAACGCTTTCGAATTCCTCGGCGCAGGAGTCAACATTCTCCAGCCATGAATACGGCTCAAAGATTTTCAGCTGTTCTCTGGTAAATGGCACCAGTTCCGGTTCGGTTGGGAGCTCTGGATAGAGCCTCTCGTTGTGCAGCAGCGGTTTAACTGCTATGACGGTCGGTCTCTCATAAGACAACTCAGCTGACAGGTCCGGATAAACTGGTTTCAACCCCGATCGCTGAACGCGCGTTTTGGATTTCTCAGAGAACGGTGAGGTACTCGGGGGAAGCTTCTCCGAAGAACAGACAAGAGGATTTTTAACACCTTGCACGTTTTCGGCTCCTTTGTGCCGTACGAAGCCCAGTGCCGCCTGCGAGCCGCCAGCACCGGAATGACAGGTACTACCCAGTACATCAGAGTTTCCTGATCCGCTAGCAACTGCCTCCACAAGGCTCTGAGGTTTGTCCAACTCGCTTTTTCCACTCTTCTCAACATCTACCTCACGTTCCTCAAGAGAAGGATCAGCGCTGAATTCTTCTGCATCTGTAGGAAGCTCTACAGCCACTGCCGAGGTCCCTTCTTTTGCCGGAGACAAATTACTCTGGGAGAGGTCGCACGCATCGTGCGTGGTTTTTCCACCCTCTGCTTCATCACCCAGACAAATTTCTGTGAATTCTCCAGGACGTGCTGCTGGCACTTTGCTGGCTTCAGTAGACACTTCTGCCACAGGAGGGAGGAAGACATCATCAGACTCTTGTATCTGGGACTCCTCACTACTTTTTTTCTTTTTTTCCTAGCGAAAAAAAAAAACACCAACGACAACAAAATTAACAGCGCCACTACCAAGTGAATCCCTCCCTCTTGTACCCAAAAACCCACCATCGCCAAAACTAGTTATTTGTCAATGTCACCACTCCAGGAGGCCCTCTCAACACATCAATTTTCATAATATTAGAGGTAAAAAAAAAAAAAAAATCCACCAAACACCTCCTGGTTCTTTAGACGTCCTTCAAAGACTGTCTATCAGTGTTCATTTTCCTGGCAGGTCCTGAGCAAGGCTTCAACATTTCCATGTAAAAAGCCATCAATACCACAGAACAGAACGTTTCACCAACATACAAAATAATCAAAATAATAGGACCACGACCTCTAAAAGGAGTCACTAGATTTCACCATAGCGCACACGCACACACACAAAAAAAAAAAACCACGACTTTGTGATTCACATTAAGTTTTACAGAAATATTTTAATGAATGGAAAAATATTTTCAAAAAGCAGTTTTGTAACAAAGACAGTCTGGAACTCACCCCCTAATTACATCCTAAAACCACCACAACACCTGTACGTTTACTGAGCTACCTATTTCCAACAGGTATTACACACTAGGGATGTAGAACAACTTAGCAGTGGCACCAAACAAATCACAAATTCTATGATTCTAAATTCTAAATTAAGAATAAGTTAGGAGTAATTAATTCCCATAAACCTCGCCTACGGTGTAGATGAGCCTCCTTCCCAAAGCACAGCACGGGAAATAACTTTTCACAGGGGAACAACAAAGATTTCGTCAAACTGTAAATAGTTTGCAAATTTGCAAAACAAAACAAAAAAAAAGAGGTAAAGTGTTTTGCCAGTCTGTAAATTGCGTACACCTACCAGTTTATTAGGAGCAAAACTGAGAAGAGTTAGGTTAGAGCGCTCCAGTTTTGGATGACCCAGATAATACAAGAAAGAAAGCAGCTGAAATCAGGGAAAGCTCTCAACGTTCCTCCATGACTGTGGAAAAGATGACAGCTTTGGAAACTTGCTGACAGTATCACAAACACTTTCAGTACACATCTGACGTGACTTGGCCTCATGATGAGAAGATACCCACGAAACCAGCTGAAGTCACGGCCCTAGCTAACCTCGATCTCAAGCCTAATTGTACCTCAAACATTCGCTCACAGCTCCTTTACAAAACGGCCACACACTGGCTTTGCTTTCCGAGTGTTTCGCGGTGTGTTAAGAACTGCAATCACTTCTGATCACAGAACGGTTCAGACACGCTCCAAGAGCGGCTAAATCTACAGGTGAGAGGTTAAAAACAGACCAGCACGATCCTCCCAGCTCGGACTTGTTATAATAAACGCCTCCTGATGTTGTCCGACAAAGGTGGATCCGTTGCCCGCCATGCAATGGCCAAAAATCAAACACTCGGGAGAGTGTTCCTTCAGGACAGTGCTTATCAGCATTTCAAGCAAAAATAACGAAAACAATTTAATCTCTCTAAGCACAGATCCGCATTTTCCCAGGATGTTTTCTTCTTCAAGGATGTCTGGCTCTGTTCTCAGGTTTTCACACGTGTCCAGTTAATCATTTAGATAATTTCAAGGATGGTCCTTTTGCTTCAAACATCCTGCTTATCTCACGGCCTAATTAAGTCTGTAAGCACTTATTTCACAAAACTTTTTAACTCCTTCTGTGTTTGCATACCTATTTGGCGGTGAGGATAACACTGACAAATTAACTCCAAGTCAGTACTTTCCAGGATACCGTATCGCTAGATTAAGTTTTTGAGAGCGTACTGATCCACACGCTTTACAAACACACGCCGGTCCTTTCCTCTCCGCGATCTCAAAGCTTCCTCTTGCAGTGCTCAGACAGATGAAACTCCTTTTTGTCTTTCAGCAGTATCCTGCATTCCTCCCAAATGCTACTGTTAGATAAAATAGTTTATTTTAAAATTTATGGAGCGCCTCTCAGTTTTCTTCCGAGGCAAAAAAAACCCACGATAAGCATTAACAAAATGCAATAAGCATTAGCAGGGTTTTCACATTAGAAAGGACAGGGGAAATCAGGTTCTGAATTAACACAGAAGCAAAACTTGTCATTCTTTCTTCTGAGGATTTAATCTTTAAACCAAAGGCGAGTCCTTCTGGTTACGTCTGTCCCCTACCACACCATCCTCCTCTCCCAGCACCTGAATGATACCTCAAGCTCTAAGGGCATCTGTTACCTTTCAGGAAACATCTCTGGAGCAACCAAGTGCTACCTACTGAGACGCACATAGACACACGGCCTCATCTTCACCACTTCCCGGTTCACCGGTTTGGCCAGCTCGCTGTGTTTGAATCGGTCTTTGTTATTGTGTCATTGGTGCTGGGCAAGCTTAACTTGGGGGCTACTATTTTCAGAATGCCCTGGGCTCTCTTCCACCACTTGGCAGCTCCAGAGCTGAGCCAGTTTTTCTGCCGGCTCAGGAGAATTGCAGCTTTTCAATTTTGGCTGGTTTTGAGGCGTGGGAATGGAAAAGTCCTTAATGCGACTGAGCCTCAAACCGCATCCTCAAGCACCCCTGAGGAGAGCATAATAATAGCAACAAAAATACCAGGAATGTGTCACGTGTGGCACGGGAGGAGGCGGGATTCTCACCCGTGACGTCTCCAGTGAATTGTTTCACAGTGAATTACGCCTGGAAGGGACGGGCAAAGGCCGCAGCCCCTGGAGTCACCTCACACACGTGGTTCGTGAACCGTGAGTGACTCACTCACCTCCTGCAGGGAACTGACTGCGGCTTGACTGCTTTGCCCACACCGTGGGGTTGAATCAAGACAAAAACAGTGACACACTGACTCTTCTGGGATTGATTTTCCCTCCCATCTTTACTCGCCTCGAGTTCAGGAATCACAGACATAGCCGACATTCAAATCTAACTCTTGCTTTATGGAACAATGCTCAATCAACTCGTTCATTTATTTTCAGAGGGCTTTGACAGCTTTGACTTCAACACCTTTGCTTCAGGGAAGCATTTTGACTCAACTCTTGAGGCGGGATTATTTCAGTTCAGGTCCTTCCCACAAACCACCGAGATTCTGCAGAGCTGCCAGGAAAGCCAAGCCTTCAGAAAGCTGTCAGTACCTATCTCATGAACCAGGAACACTCAACAGCTTGAAAACCTAAGAGGAGTGATACTTAAGTAACCTCAGCACCAACTAACGAAGAGCAAATCCTGTTGCCTGCTATATACAGCCTACTGTTTTTAGCATTTCAAAACCCAGTCTCTATGTACCAGATGTAGAAAGGCAGCCACCCCACACCACACTGAAACACTGCAAAATCCCACTAAGTTCTGTAGCTCTACGTCCTCACCACAGAGGCAGCTCCAGCCGTCTCGCTGGAGTTAGTTACTAGAGTCACTTGAGAAGGCCATAAGATATGGGTAGAAAAATCTTGTTTACACCCTTTTACAGCACCAGAACCACCAGACATTTCACTTGGCTCCCAATTTCTCTAAACCTTCTCACGCTGCCTCAGAAAAACATGGATATTCAGAATCATAGAGTGTTAGGGGTTGGAAGGGATCTCTAGAGATCACCTAGTCCAACTCCCCTGTCAGAGCAGGATCTCCTAGGGCAGGCCACACAGAAACAGATCCAGGCAGGTTCTGAAAGTCTCCAGAGAAGGAGACTCCAAAACATCTCTGGGCAGCTTGTTCCAGGCTCTGTCACCCTCATAGCGAAGAAGTTTCTTCTCATGCTGAGGTGGAACCTCCTGTGCTCCAGCTTGTACCCATTATTCCTTGTCCTATTACTGGGCACCACAGAAAAGAGCCTGGCCCTTTCCACTTGACACCCACCTTGCAGATATTTATAGATATTAATAAGATCCTCTCTCAGGCTTCTCTTCTCCAGACTAAACAGTCCCAGTTCTTGCAGCCTTTCCTCACAGGAGAGATGTTCCAGTCCCTTCATCAACCCCGCAGCCTCTGTTGGAACTCTTTCCAATACATCCCTACCCCTCTTGAACTGGGGAGCCCAAAACCGGACACAGTATTCCAGGTGTGGTCTCATCGAGGCAGAGCAGAGGGGAAACGTATTCAGCAAAACAACTCACTCCTCGTGACCTAACCACTTTCAGCAGAAGAGGATGAACAAACAGCGACAACACACGGCCTGGAGCCAGCGGCCTTTTCGCCGCCTTACAAAAAAACGCAAACAAAAAAAAAACAACAACAAACAAACAAAAACCACAACGGAGTAATCCAAAATAAGAGCCAAACCCCTTGACAGCAGCCCGGCGGTGTGCGATACCACCACACGCACACACACACACCCCTTACACCCTCCAGCTGCACCAAACCCCCCCTCACTGCTGCAACCACCGCCCGGAGCCACCACAAACGGGAGACGGAGGTGACAACAGACCGGTCGCCGGGCCCAGGGCCCGCCGGAGGGGGTGGAACGACACCCTTGGGTCTTCCCCGGTCCCGGTTCCCTCCCCCCGACCCCTTACCTTGGGCTTGCTCTTGGCACGGGCCTTGCGGGGGGGCCGCACGGCCTCGGCCATGGCCCCCACCCGCAGTAGTACCGCCCCGGCGGCTCCGGGCGGGAAGAGGCGGGAGTGACCCCGCCCCCCTCCGGCCGCTCTCAGCCAATCAGCAGCGCGGAAGCTACGGGAGGGACGGAGGGACACGCCGAGACGCGGTGCGCCGTTCCCGACTTCTAATAGACTGAGGGGAGGCCAGGCTTTTCTATACGGGCCTGCAGGGAGGCCAGGCTTTTCCATAGGGGTCTGGGAGAAAACTAAGCTGCTCTATAGGGGCCTGCAGGGAGGACAGGCTTTTCCATAGGGAAGTTAGAGGAAACCAGGCTGCTCTGTAGGGGTCTGAGATGAAGCCAAGCTGCTCTATAGGGGCCTTCAGGGAGGCCAAGCTTTTCCAAAGGGAGCTGAGGGGAAATCAGGCTGCTCTATAGTGGCCTGCAGGGAGGCCAGGCTGCTCTATAGGGGTCTGGGATGAAACCAAGCTGCTCTGTAGGGGTCTGCAGGGAAGCCAGGCTTTTCCATAGGGGACTGAGATGAAACCAGGCTGCTCTACAGGGGCCTGCAAGGAGGCCAGGCTGCTCCAGGCTTCTCTATGTGGGCTGGCGGGAAGGCCAGGCTTTTCTATAAGGGCCTGAGAAGAGACGAGGCTTCTCTGTGGGGACCTACAGGGAGGCCAGACTTCTTTATGGGTGTGTGGGAGGAGACCAGGCTCTCCTAGATGCAGGAAGGCCAACTTTTCCTATAAGGGCCAGGGAGGGGGGCAAGCTTTGTTATAGGAACCTGAGAAGAGAGCAGGCTTCTCTATAAGGGCCTGCAGGGACCCAGGCTTCTCTATAGGGGCTTGAAAGGAGGACAGGCTTTCCTACAAAGACCTGCAGGGATATTAAGCTCTCCTATAAGGGCCTGGGAGGAGGGCAGGCGCCCCTGTAAGAACTTTGTAGGGAGGTCAGGCTCTTCTTTAGGAGTCTTTAGAGGAGGCCAGACTCCCCAGTAAGGGCATATGGGGAGGTAAGGATCCTCTATAGGAGCCTGTGAGGAGGCCAAGCTCCTCTATAAAGACTTGTAGGGATGTCAGGCTCTTCTATAGGGGCCTGGAAGGAGGCCCAGCTCCATTTTAAACACCTGTGGAGGGGCCAAGCTGCTGCTGGAGGGAATGTGGGGTGAGAAGCCACGTCTCTACTATTGAGGGTGGGGAGCAGGAGGTCTTTTTTATCTGCACCGTGGCAGGACTTGGAAGTGCTGTTGGAGCAGGGCAGCCTATCTTGTAGTATCTGAGGCTCGTCCGGCTGCAGCAGAGCTGCTGGCTCAGCCTAGGGGTCCAGGCACCACCGCCCCTTCTGACCGCTGACCTGGTGCCCATCATTCCCAGGGAGCAGCAATCGGAGCCGAATTCAAGTCCCTCTGGGAGCAGAGGTGACTGCTTCTCCCAGTCCCCAGACTGATGAACCACCCACCTTGCAGAAGATGTTGCAGTCAAGGAGTTAATGATCTTAAACAGGTGAAGTCCACTCTATTGGACCTTGTCCTTAGTGCTTGAGAAACTTAAATGTTGTTAATGTAATCTATAATTTATAGTATCAGTGGGAAAAGCAGACTGTACATGGGTTGAGGCGGGGGTGCATTGATCCTGGCGGGGAGCCCATTGCACTTCCAGGAGCTGGTGATCTCCTCAGCAGGTGCAGGGCTGTGCTGTGCTGCACAAACCCCTTGGCAGGAGCAGGATGAGCTCAGCCAGCTCATGGTGAGAGGGGGGCCAGCAGGCAGCTCCTGCCTGGCCCTGCCTGTATCTGGAAATGCAGCAAGAAGTCCTCGTGTGAACTTCCTTTATGAGCAGAGCTGTTTCCCTGTGATGGTTTATGTGTTAGCTCACAGGATCAAAAAGGGAAGGGCCCCTCTGACTCTGCCCAAAGGCAGGGTGCCCAACATCTGAAGGGACGTGAGATTTACTCGCTATCGGTATTCCCTTTCTTTATCTGTCTTATTAGAGCAGTTGTCTTATTAAGGCATTTGTTGTCTCTCAGGGGGTTACCCTGGGGAGGGAAGGCAGGAGCTGATGATTATCAGGGTTTGTAGGGAGGCCAGGTACACCTCTAGGCATCTGGGTGGAGGCCAGACCCCTCTGTAGGAGTCTGTGATGTAGCCCAGCCTAACTGTAGGGGCCCAGGAGGAGGCTGAGCTCCTCCACAGGAAGTTGAGAGGAGGCCAAAATCTTCTGTACTGCTTGAAATACTCCCTACTTACTGCAGGGGGGTTGGACTTGATGACCTTTAGAGGTCTCTTCCAACCCAAACCATTCTATGATTCTATGAATACAACCAGGCAAGGGAAGGTGCTGAAGATAGAAAGCCATTTCAACACTCATGAGCGTAGAGACTTGTACTTTCCAGTAGCTCCATGTCTGGACACTCCTCCTCCAAGCCAAGGCTTGCTTGCCTTTAGATCTGTTCAAAGAGCTGGTGTATTTAGAGCCAACAGCCCTATTTTGGGATTAGTTTTGCGCATTTAGTGAACACGCAAGTCAAGTTTTCAACCTCACTGGGGACTTTTGCTCCGGAAGATCCCAACACCACGTGTTGTTCTCAGTCAGCTGAAGAACCCCAATAAAGAAACCGTGCAATGTATTGTAGAGCAGATACTCTTCCAGGAGAAACAGCCCTGCGTGGTCTGCAGTTCACAGCTGATCAAGTACTGGCTCTCCTGCCAGCTTTCCTTGGGGCCTTCTCTCCCACGACTATCTTGATAATGAGCAAGTACCGAAATAAAGCCTGAGCGAGGATATGCTCTTGTAGGCCTCCTTCCAGGAGGCCTTCCACCTCAACATCCTAGGGTGCTTGAGGGTGTAGCCAACAGAACCCCAGAAACCAGCCCCAACAAAAAGTGACAATTTTTTTTTTTTTTTTTTAAAAAACATATCCAGCACATGAGTCTCAAAGCTTGTTTTAAAATCTGTATTTAAAGAGCTAAGGCTACAGCAGGCTCCTTCAGAAGAATATTGGTGCACTTGATCTTTCAGAAGTAAAACAGGACGAGTGGATTCCTTGACAGGTGTGCTTTGCACCGTTCATTATAAGGCAAGCAGGACAGACGTCAGAGCTCACAGTGAGGTCTTCTTCGCAGAAGGAAATACAGGAAAAGCCGCAGGGACTCGTGGGCTTAGGCACACACGGAAGTCGCACAGATACAGCTTGAAGAACATCGTAAAACTAGCAGCTCTTGTTGCTCTAAAGTTAGTCACCTGGCACCAGGCTGAGGCAGCTCAATTGTGTGCCGATCCCCGTGCCCCGCATCCCTGCGTCCAGTGTCGTGAGGAGCTGTTAAGCAACGCTGCACGGAGAGAGCAGCAGCCCCCAGGCGTGTGAGTGGCTGAATCAAAGCCATGATCATAGATACAGCAAGAAAAAAGGGCACGAACTTTGAGGAGACCTGGTCAGAAAACAAGTTTCATGGCTCCAGCCCAGCATTAGCAGCTAAGTTTGTTTCCAGTGGTGCACAGACAGAACAAGTCCAAAGTTTAGGGATTCCCTGAAGTCAATGATGGGAAGGGTCTCCAGAGCCTACTAGGGACAAGCCGTACCGTGGTCTTAAAAACCCACAAGCCCCTAATGGGAGAGGTGGTTGAAAGAGCTGACCGACTTCCTTCAGATCCTCAACAACACTGTAGGGTGTGGGACTTCCCAGCAGGTTTGCGGTGGCGGAGCCTCTCACTTGGTAGCTACGCTGTGGACTGTTGCACCAGGCAAGATGCAAATCACCTTCCAGTACCGGCACTTGTGCCTGGAGCACATCTACAGCTAAGCCAGACACATGGTGTAACCAGCACTTGTGCCTGGAGCACATCTACAGCTAAGCCAGACACATGGTGTAACCACTGTAAGCTCCTCTTAAGTAAGCTCCTGGAGAGACAGGACCAAAACGAAACCTAAATTACGAGTTTAATCACCATTAATGACAGATTTCAGAAGGAGGCAAGAGCGTAACCTGCGATCTGAGCGGGATACGTATGCCCTGAGCACAAGCCAGCTTGACCAAAGCTTCACCCAATGCTCCCCTTGGCACATCATAGGACTTCTTAGTTATCTGCGGAGTGGGAGGCTCCAGCCTCTCCCAGATGGCTGCACTTCAGAAGAACTTCAAATCAAAAGTTGCTTCTGACACAGATGGCCTCTGTGTCTGGATCCATCACTTGTATTCCTTTTCTTGCCTGGAGTGCAAGGATGGGATATCTGTCCAAAGAGTTTGCTGCGCAGTGGCACAAATCTTTAGCGGGCGGTTTCTGAGTGTACAAATAATTATCAGAATCCTCACATATTTTCTTAAAATGGAGAAGCACTTCAGCTCTGTGTGGCTGGGAATAACTGGAAACACCACTTCTGCCACGCTGGCCAGACCAACACTGTCTTCTGCCTGGAGAGCCTACAGAACAGGATGAACAGCATCTGAACCACGGCTCAAGCTCAGGCGAGCGACAGGAGAACTGACATGATCGTCACGCCCAGTCAGTCACCTCAAAATGTCATCCCTTAACTGGTGCCCTTTCTTTCTCCACTATCCCTCCTCAGCGTAGTCGTATTAAATCCTTTCTTCATCAAATGTGAGTACTTACTGCGGTTATTAATGATGTATCAAGCTGTACCCGTCAATTGTGGCGTAATTGGGTTCACCTGAAGCAGAGAGCACAAAACATGTCGGGCTGCTCATGAGAAGTGCTGTGTAGATAACTTTACACAGGATGGAAACACCGCACACTGGCCACCCGTGTTAAAGAGGTTGGAGGCAAGGGTGAGTGAGACTCAAGAGAATGACTTAATTTGCCTAAAAGCCAAAGCAGGACCTGGGTTTACCAAGTCCTGCTGTACTGTCCCATCACTGAAGTGGCATGGGGAATAATAGAACTTGTGCTGTTGAAGCAGAGAAAGGCCCAAACTGCAGAGACTGATGGGATTCCCCAGCTTAGACAGCTTCCTTCAGCTTCAGATATGTCTTCCCACAGGGCTTTGATCAGAACTTCTGGGTGAAACCTTGCCTCCAAATTCAGTGCCCAACTTCCCAGAATCTTTCAGTGGGGACCGGACTTAGAGCAGGAGCTCCACCTCAGGCAGCCTCTCAATTTAGAGAGCTGAAGCTCATGATCTGATGGGGAACAGCAAAAGCAGAGAGTTCCTCTGTGGGGCCAGGAACCCCATAAAACAAGTAGCTCACCTGGCGCACTGGTCGGGGTGGGAAGAGGTCCCCTCCTGCATAGAAGGAAAGAGAAAGCTGAGGATCTGTGTGGCCACAGGACTCCTGTTGCCCTGGCTCTGCGCTCCCCGGCTGCCCTCCCAGAGCTAGTGGGATGGTCAGCCTGGGATTTGTGGAGACATGGAACCAAGGCGTGTCACGGCGTGTTCACCACCGACAGCCTGCTTGGCAAACGTAGGAATCGAAGCCGATATGGTGGGGGAGAAGAAAAAGTAACCAAAAAGCACTAAGTTGGGGAAACATTCATGAGTGAGCCTCAGGGCCTACCTTTTTGCATGCCTTTGACCAGAGTGAGACATCAGGAAGCCATAATTAGACATGACTCCTCTCCCGGTGTGACAGCCAAAGTGGCTTGCTCATCTTTAGCAACAGTCTTTAGCCCTGAATCCTCATCCTCCCCCCCAGCAGAAGCATCCTTTGCCCTTGTCCTTCCTGCCCAGCTTCTCTCCTGGAGGAACAAATTCAGCTCAGCTGTTCCTCCCTCTACCCACACGTGCTTTTAACTGATCCACCTCTCCTCACAGACCACGTGGAAAACCATGCAGGGAAGGCCAGAAGGCTTTGCTCTGGTGTCAAAGGCTGCTCTAGAAGGGAGCTCAGATAGTTCCCAGAGAGACCAAGACATGAAATTCAGCACTCCTCAGGCTTCTTTGCTTTTCCTCTGTATGAGAACCACAGACCATCACGTCCATGGAAAGAACTTTAGGAATAGGCTTGGTGGAAGAAAAAATGAGCAGACCCTCACCACAAGCACTTTCAGAATAAGATTCCCAACCATGAGAAAGGAGAAATGACCCCAAAAGAGGAGAGAAAAAACCTCTGACTGTGCTTGAGGGAGCTCTTAAACGGCTTATAGTAGGCAGCACATGGGCATCAGCCCTGCTGTGAACAGTGATGGACGACGTAGTATGGGAAATATTTTCCTCTAATACTCCCAAGTCAAGCTTCCAATAGACTGAAAGCAGCAAAACATGCCTTTTTTTTTGGTGAGAAGAGCATAATTTGCAATAGCAATGGCGATTGTACGTGTTACGTCCGTTACCTTGATATAGGTACAGGAACTGGACTTCTCATGGGAGCCGCGTTTCTCTGTGCATTATAGTAGTTTTCGTAAACAACAGGAGCTAGGAAAAGTTAACAATAGTAAAGTACAGAGCTTTTATAACCATAAACTACTTGTCATACCAAAATTCAGCTGCTAATTCTTTCTTCTCCCTGAGAAAAGGCCGGATAAGGAAATTGAAAGTTACAGAAAAAGGAAATTATTGTCAGGGGCTGGTGATAAGTGGCAGAAACTCATGCTGCACGCCAGCGAATGAAAGGAGAGGTATTGCAAAATCCATGGGTTTTGCATCCAAACTGATGCTCTTATCTGAGCAGCAGCTGCCACGAGGTTGTACTGAGCTCTTACCCGGAGCTGAACTTCCAGTTTTGCGTAAATTTACAAAAAAGTCAACATCCTTCTCAATGCTGCACATTTCTAAACTCTTGCGGATTTCCTCGTATTTCTGCAAAAGGCGAATAAAAAGCATTTTTGTGCATCAGGTAAGAAAACAAAAAAGGGTTTTTTTCCAATCATATATCTCACATGGAGTGAAAGGCTGGGACAGACTCAGCTGGGACACATGCTTTCATGGCAGGGGGATCATGGAGTGGATTGGGTGGGAAGGGACCTTTCAAGGTCATCCAGTCCAATCCCCCTACAGGAAGCAGGGACATCTGCAACTAGAGCAGGTTGCTCAGAGCCCCATCCAACCTCCCCTGGGGGGAGGGGATGGGGCAGCAACTGCCTCTCGAGGCAACCTGGGTCCAGTGTCTCACCACCCTCAAAAAACAGAAATCCCAGAGGAAACCTCATCTGCGAGAGCTCTGGCCAAAACCTTCTGCCTGTACGCTCTTGCTGCGGTCTGGTGGCCGATCGAAGGCCACAGCCCAACTCAGACATAACACAGCTCGGTGCACAGGAAAGTAACTTGGGCTTTGCTTTCCAAACAGAAAAATTAATATTTATATTTGACATACCTCATCATTCTGGACGCAGTCCTGGGAGAGCTGGTTGACGTGAAGCCAGAGGGCGTTGCGGAAGTAGTTGATCCGCTCACACTCCTGAGTCTCAAAGAACTGAAATGACACAGACAAAACACCCCTAATGTCTTTAAAACAAGAACAAAGCTCTTTTGTCCTGATTGCTTCTCATCCCCAAGAGCCACTACAAAAACGACAAGGAGCAGTTGGTGGTGGTCTCCTGTAGGAAACAAGGAAACCATGAGCCCTCCAGCTTGTCCGGTGGAGAAATCATCCCTCTATGCAAACAAGTATTTCAAAGATGAACCTTAAACTCAGTAAGGTCTGAGGAACCATTGAGGAAGGGGTCACCTGGCACACCACTACCCCTGGGAAGACCAAGCACGCTTCCTAAAGGCGATGCGTGTTACCTTGGTACCCTGTAGTCCTGCAGTCCCAGCTAACTTCACTCCACAGGTAGAGAGCAATTAGAAAAGCACTGGGGATGTGTGAAAATAGAGGTGCATTGACTGGTTGGTCTTCTCCCTCATTCCTGCCCAGCCCTTTTCCAAGCAGGTTCAAACCCAAGTCTTCGTTGTCTGGTGTACCTCAATTTCACATGCCTTTACGCATTTCCAAGGAAGTTGACCTTTCATCCCAAGTGTACATGTGCACTTGTTACCAGTTATGACCTTTGCAACACACTGAGGGGAAAACCTCCATGTGATTCATCTGCAGAACTGAAACTACTTCCCGTGTCCCACTGTCAGAGAGGCTTCCAGAGACACCAAAAGCACACCAGACACCAGAGACACCAGCACTGCGATACCGATGCACACCACACGAAACAGACAACACACTCCGTGTCAAAAAGAAACACTAAATGAGAAGCCTGAGGAGAAATAGCCTGGGAAAGGACTGGTGTGGTTGAAGATGGGAAGACCTTTAGCAAGCTTGCAGCAGGCCTGGGATAAAACCTGCATCTCTTCAGTCCCTGTCCATCCCTCGGTCACAGATCGGAGGGGGCTGTACCACCAGCTCTGGACTTTCTTGCTAGACCACCTTGCTATGAGACGGTCTGCCTGAGGCTGATACAGCCATTCAGAGGGGTTCCCATACTACCACATGGTCTGTGAGATATAAGAGAAGGTCTCCCAGTGCATGGAAATGGCTTCCCCCGGCCTGCATCCCCAGCCTACCACCAGCCTCTGCTGCAAAGTCGTTTGAAACCTTTCAGAGTTTCAAAATCTGCTGGGTGGTGTTGCAGCTATAACACATATTGGCCTTGAGTCGCCAGATGTGTAGAGGTGACCGTGACTGTTCAAGACAATGGCCATCCCAGGTAAAAATGGGCAAGAATGTCACTACTTAGTGAGCTGACTGTCAATTTTTAAAAATGGTAGAAGAAAATAATTTTAAAAAACCCAGAGGACCACGTTGACACGTGAAAGTGTCTTAGGGCGTTTACCTCACAAGCTTTGATGTGCTCTTTCTGCCATTCTTCCCGGATCTTCTCCAGTGTGGTAACGTTCTGCTGGTAACTCCTGTCTACGAGAGAAAACACACAGTTATCTGATTAACATTAACTAAAAGAAAGCCCTTCACAAAAAGGTAATATGTGAAGCGTAAAACGGCTGGGACATCAAGGAGAAACAGCAGTAACACATGAGCAGAGCACACAGCAAGGCAGAAGGTCGTGCCATGGGAGCAGCCTTGGTGGGTCCATGCAAGCTTCTCCGGGGCAAGTGCCCACCTCCAGTATTTTGGGCACGTGTATCTGAAGAGCAGCGCCTGACCCAAGAGCTGAAGCTCACCTGAGAGTCATGCCATGGCTTCACAACCACCTGCCCCAGGAAATGCTCCCCTTGCCCTCCAAATGCTGCATTTTCATGCTCACCAGAGTCCTCCAGAGCTGATTTTGTCTGAGCCAGCTTCAGGAACAGCTGCCAAAAATGGGAGAGAGAAGAAAGGTAGAGGAGAGCTCTGGAGCATCACCGACAGCACTACAGCCCAGCTGGGGGAACATCACCAGCGCTCCTATCTCACCCCAAAACCCAGAGCTGGGAGAAGAGCCATAGGGCAGGAGAGCTGCATGAAGAGACGCCTCTTTCTCTCTGTACCCCCATGACCACCCACCTCTCCGTACCTTCTCCTGTTGCTTCTGCGTCACCAGGTTTGCGTTGCGATGCACCGCCTGTTCCGCCTCGTCCTTATCCCTGCAGCGCTGCTCGTAGAGCCGTTTGGCCTAGGAGAGCCATCAAACAGGGCAGGGACATGTACGTCAGCAAGCAACGAGTTGCAACTACAGCTCACATACAAGGCTCTGGAGGAAAGCACGGCCTACTAGTGAAGAGGTGGGCACAGGCTGCCAGCAGAGCAGGGGATGGCACACAAGGCTCCACACAGAATGATAGAATGATTTAGGTTTGAAGGGACTTCCAAGATCATCTAGTTCCAAGCCCCCTGCCATGGGCAGGGACATGTCCCGCTAGACCAGGTTGCTCAAAGATCCAGCCAGTTTAGGTTTCATCAGCTCCAGTGATGGAACAGCCACGGCTTCTCTGGGCAACCTGTGCCAGTGCCTCGCCACCCTATACAGTGAAAAACATCTTCCTTATATCTAATCTAAATCAACCCTCTTTCAGTTTAAAAACGTCACCCCTTGTCCTATCACTACACTCCCGGATCAAGAGTCCCTCCCCATCTTTCCTGTCGCCCCCCCTTTTAAGTACTAGATGCTTTACTGCTTGGGTAAAACCAGGCTCACAAGATAAGCTGCTCTTTGCTTGAGGTGAAAAGCTCACGGCAATCAACTCCACGACATCTAAGTCACTCGTATCCAACCCTGCAAGGCTACCACCAGCCACGTCTCTCGCATACTCTTCGTTTTTTCTGAGCGTGCCCTGCACACCACTCACACCGGCACGACGTAGGGACTTCCAGCAGAGGAGGAAGACCTTCGTGTTTCAGTCTTCCCCGGCGTCTTGTGTGTGTGTGTCAGCAGCGTTAACCCGTAGGACAAGAAACAGCAGCACTTTTGCTTTACCTCCATGGTCTTCTTGTACTGCAGATTCCTGTTTTTGTGTATCGCCTCCATTATCAGCTCTATCTGTGAAGGCAACAGACCTGCAGTTAGCACCTCACTGACCATTAAAGCTCCTGGATGAACGACATGGCTTAGGAAAGGAAGAGGCACAGATCAGACTGAGATGGCTTTGAGGAACTGCGTTCACCCGAAGCACCTTCACAAAACCCAGCTTTTATGCTTCTATCAGAGCTTGCGCTTGTGTATGCAAAGGAGCTCTACAAATCAAATCCTACCAATATATAGTACTGTATCATCTCCACAGGGCCTGACAGAATTGGGAAGCCCACTCCCCTTTGCTAGGTCCAAACCAGCCCCTGGTTCTAGCAGCTTTCCCTCATTTTCCAGACCAAGGAATCTCAAGCCAGAAGTTGAAGAAAAGGATTGTCGATTTTGACAGACCCTATGGAGAACATACAGCACTGTATATACGCTTTAAAATCATCCCTGCTTGAGGCTGGTGTTCCTGGAGCTGAGCTTCTGCTACAGCCGGCCCCAAAAGGTGCCCAAAGGAGAAGATGTGAGAAGAAGGAAGTTGGAGGTTGCGGCACAGTTCACCGACACGGTTGCAACGTGTAGGAAGAAGCTCAGGATTTCCTGGCAGCAGCAGGCACAGGGGGCATGGAGGGGGCTGGGGCATGGCAGGAGACACCAGCCAGGAGCAGCACATCACCAGGGCAGCATCAACATCCTGTGGCATCTGACCTTTTTCCGATGCAGTTTTTGCTTCTCCCTGAACTCCTCCATTTTCTTTGCTTCCTCCCGAAGGGTTTGCGCCAGCTGGATGTGACCTTGTCCCACATTGTCTATCTCTGCAAAGAAAGAAATATATGCATACATATTCCTAAAAAAAAGGCTCTCTTGCTCCAGTCAGGTGACATCAAACTGACCCCACACTGTACATCCCTTTGCAGAAACATATAAAAACAGCAGCTCTTTTGAAGCAGCCTCCAAGCAGGACCTGCCTACGTAGGGTCAGTCCTGCTGGGGCCTGCCCTTCAGTTTAAGAAAATCTGTATCAAGAGAAGTTATTCACGCGAGCGCAGTCACATCTCCACCCTCATGCGGATGAATTCATGCACGTTCCAACACATCTGCACCCTGAAGCACCTGTCTGAAGGAAGCGTTGCCCCAGGTCAGCGGACAAATAACTTGGGGCACAGAAAAACTGATGCTAAAAAAAAAAAAATCTCAGGCTCACGTTGCTGAAGAGGAGTGGCCGTACTGTGAGACACCACCCCAGCAAGCTCACCAAAGGAGCTACGCCAAACTAGCTCATGCTTTAACCAGCAGAGGTGTTTCAAACCCTTAGCGACTAATTGTCAGCGGCTGCGAGCGGAGAGCCTCCTTAGGGGGGTCCACCAAGGGACAGGCAGCAGACAAACCTGGCTAGGGCAGAGGGTGGGCTCCGTACAGGACAGCAGAGTGCTAGCCCTCGGGGTACAGATTCTGGTTGCCACTGCCCTGGTGGGCTGTGACACATGGCAATGAAGGGACAGTATAAGGTGGCCAGAGCATCATCTTTTAGGTGCTCTGATTAGAATCATAGAAACATTTAGGCTGGAAAAGACAACTCTAAGGTCATCTAGTCCAACCATTAACCCAGCACTGCTAGGGCACCACTAACCCCTGTCCCTCAGCACCACATCTCCATGGCTTGGAAACACCTCCAGGGATCATGGGAACTCCAGCCCTGCCCTGGGCAGCCTGGGACAGCCCTTCACAACCCTTTCCAGAAAGACATTTCTCCTCATGTCCAAGCTAAACACCCCCTGGCACAACCTGAGGCTATTTTCTCTTGTCCTGTTCCTTGTTCCTTGAGAGCAGAGCCAGACCCCACCCTGGCTCCAACCTCCTGAATTTCAGGGAGTTGTGGAGAGCCAGAAGGTCTCCCCTGAGCCTCCTTTGCTCCAGGCTGAACAAGCCCAGCTCCCTCAGGCCACTCCTTACTGAACTTCTGCTCCACACTCTTCCCCAGCTCAGTTGACTTTCTCTGGCCACGCTCCAGCCCCTCAATGTCCTTCTTGGACTGAGTGGCCCAAAACCGAACCCAGGATTCGAGGTGCAAATTACTGCACATCAGTGCAAAGAGGACAAGGCGAGCCAGTCCAACAAACTCCAGCTGACCTTCTCATGCGCAGCTTCTGATGTATAACAAAAGCGTGACCAGACCCAAAATCCCAAGAGATTCCCAAAGGGATGTCCCATGGACATCCTCTCTTACCTGTGCCCTGGAACCTTTGGTCCCAAATTCTGGGATGAGCTGGGCTAGGAGGACAGCCTATGGCTGATCCCAGAATGGCACAAGTAGAATTTTCTCTGCTATGTCCTTCATGAGCTGTTGCCTTCAGGCTTCGACTCTGCCAAGTGTCCTGACAAACAGAAAGTACTACTTACGTTGCTTGAAAACATCCAGGGATCTCTTCAGTGTGCTGAAAAACAAAGGCAGAGCATTAGAACGAGTAGGAAAATGCAGCTTACTTGAGTGAGATCTACTTCACCTCCTCCTGAACATTGCATGCATGCTATTAAAAATTCTGAGTTTCATGACACATGTTCCAGGGATGTACAAACACCTTCCACATGGTGCCCTGGCGCTGGTTCAAAACGTAGGGAGCTTTCTTGCCATTAATATTGTACAATAAGGATTTCAGAAACATTTGACATGACACCTCAATATAAAACTGTAAATAAAGGAACAGAGAATATCAGACCGGACATGCACAAAGTATAAAGACAAAGCAGAAGGTTCTAAGAATCACTGGGGAAATGGAGACCCACTCATGGAGACAACCGCAGCGGCCACAGCGTCTCTGCAGCATGGTACATGCTGGGCTTTGAAGATTTGTATGGTTTGAGTTGAGGAAGCAGGTGTACTTCCCCCTGGCCGCAAAAACAGTCAGGAGTGCACCCAAGGTCTCATGATCCTTGGCCCTCTGCTGAATTGCCAGCTCACGTCTCTCCTGAGCATCTCTGATGCTTTGGTGGCAACTTGGTGGAGTCCAACTCAATTATGAGCAAAGGCCAACCCAACGGTGCACCGTTCATTCACGAGACCAATTTCAGAACATCTTCTGGTAGCATCCCAATCATTTCTCAGCACTGTTCTGTCTCTCACGGCCTCCTTCCTTCTCCTTCTCCTTTGTTGCTCCAAGTAAGGACACCCATAAAAGCAAAACACACAGGACTCTGAACTTACTTCAGCTCCGTCTGCCCACAGGGCTTCTTCTTTGACAAGTTAATGAGCTCTTTGCCGTATTTTTCTTCTATAATTGCCCTGTTGAGAAAAGAGAGAAACGAGAGGAAGTTCTGTGGAAATTCACTGTGAGGGTGATGGAGCCCTGGAACGGGCTGCCCAGAGAAGTTGTGCAGTCTCCTCTGAAGACTTTCAAAACCTGCCTGGACGTGATCCTGGGCAGCCTGCCTGAGGTGGATGTGCTTTGGCAGAGGGGTTGGGCGAGGTGCTCTCCAGAGGTCCCTCCCTACCCCTACCATTCTGCGATTTTCATTTCAGGAACCGATACTTGTTTGGAGCAGAGGCCAAGACCCGCTTTTAACACCCTCCCTATCTTCTGACCTACTGCACACCAACTGTGGACAGCTGGCTGAAGGAAAACTCTTGTTTACAGTTACTCAACAGCGTCTCTAGAAAAACCACTTTGTTTTCCTGTGTTTGTGGTCTCAATGCTCTTCTCATCTCCCTGTGGCCGATGGGTACAGTACAAGAACCACCTCTATGGGAGGTGGAGGACTAAGCGGCCAGTGCAGCTGGTGGCAAGATGCAGCCAGGTGAGTCACCTGAGGAGCTTTTAGCTCAGTTTCCTATGGGAACAAGGTTTGTGTGATCACACGTTTTCTGTATCTCGGTCTCTCTGTCCATCCACACAAAGTACTTTTGAATCTGATTTGGATGATTTAAACCAAACATGCTAGAAAGGAGTAGGCACCTCAGAGATGACTCAACCTCCATATACGCGCCCAAAGCTCAGCTGGGCCATTTCAGCTCTTCAGGACTTTTAAAATGAGACAGTAGGTACTCTCTCTGGCCTGCCTCTGGTCCTTAGGGAGAACACCTTAAGAAGAGGCCACATCTTATCAGGTAACCTAAGTAACACCTTTGAGAGATCACATTTTCCTCCCTTCTTGGAAGAAAAGAGGATGCAGACAGAAGGCCTGAGTATCGCAGTCTAAGGACAACCAGCTTTCTGCAGTTGCTTTGAAATCTGTACAGACAAATGGAGCTGGACTTGCTTGGTCAAATGTTGCAGTCTCCATCCAGGCAAGCCACCCTAGCTGTCTGCAGTCAGTGGAGAGAAACAAGAATGGCTAGAAGCCACAAGAATGGCTAGAAGCTTTCATGAGACCGTTTACTGGATAAGATAAATAGCTTCCTAAAATGCCTGTATGTCTAACACGGATGCAGATGGCTATGTTGTTGGTTTCTATAGTCTGGCAGTGGGGTTCACCTAACTTAACTCTTTAAAAACTCCGAAGACTTGTAGGGAAAAAAAAAAAAAAAATTGTGTTTTTTCTCCTCTATGTAACAATATTTACATGAACTTCCTTTGGAGACAAACCATCAAATCCAACAGGCGTGTTCTCCACGGCTGGGACCGTGTAACAGCCGTGCTGTACATGGAGAACTGGGCCATGTTCAGAGAGGGGTGCCAGCAGCAAGTCCAGGTCCAACCTCTAATCTCCTCCCAGATGGGTATGTCAGTGGGAACCTAGACTTCTTTAAACAGCAAAGAGGAATGGGGCACAGGCTGTGGAGGAGACTTTTTGTGCTCTCTCCATTGTCATGGATGACTGGGACATGCTTCTCAGGCTTCAGCAATGGCTCCTCGGGCACCTGGAAAGCCCAAGTTTTCCTGGAAAATGGGATTATGTGTCTAGGCTGCAGGTGCATTAGACACTTTTAACTGCAGATTCTCCTCCGCTTCATCCCCATTATGTTTGTCCCAGGCTGTTTTGTACCAAGTCTTGTATGCAGAGGTTTGTATTTTCCAGTTCTCAATACCAAAATTACATTAATTCAGGGCTGTTCTACAAGGATTTTCATGTTTATCCTTTGCTAACCGGGTGAACCATGAAGTCAGACTACCTGGCCAGCCCATCTCAGTTGTGACTTTGTAGCCTCAGTACCTCTACTTAGGTCACGTCCTCTGATTAATAAACACTTCTTTTTAACGTAAGATCTGCAGGCTGCCCACAGACAAATTCAGAACAAATCTGTGCCTCTCCCGTGCCAAGGTCTTCACCTGATCTTCAGCAAACCAAACTGCAAGGTGAACTTCATGGGAGAGCATGTGGCCTGAGTAGACCACCAACAGCTGCAAACACATCAGTACAGATATCTTGCAACATGTAGGAGTGAATTATTAAACTGCTCCTGATTCTTTTTTCTTTCTGACAGTTCAAAATGTGAGCATCAGGCTCTGGGCACCATAACTACCTGACAGATGAGGATTCCTGGGCTTGGACTTCACACCAAAGCACCAGCCATGCAAGGAAAGGATGGTGTAAGAAGATAAGTTCCTCACCAGTCAAAAATCAAAAGTGTTTTCACATAGTGAGCAGTTGAACCTGACAGAAACCACACTGGGAATACGAGGAGTAGAAGCAGAGCCACCGCCTCACTTCTGAGGTTCAACCCAACCCGTTGGCAGAGGCAGCTCTATACCTTTCCTTCAAAAAATCTTCAAATTCTTTGCAGTTCTTCCTGCCATCATTCAGATGTTGTATGATGCTGTCGTAGCCAACTGTGCTCGTCAGATCCGTACTCTGAAAACACAAGAACAGGAGTCACATCCTCACCAGTGCTGTCCACGGACACTGCCCCCTCCAGCGGCATTTGCACAAGCGGTGGCTCAGATGGAAGCAAGTGTGCAAGTGCCTCTTTATGAAATAAGACCTTTTTCTTTTGTAGGTGGCAGAGGCTCCAGAGTGAGAACAATGGTGGCAATTTAGGATGAGGCACTTCCAGGACTTTCAGAAAACGGAAGAACTCTTTCCTACCACATCCTATTGCTTCCCTGTGGCCTAAGCACAAATGGCCACATGGCACATGGCATCTCCTCCCAGGAGATTAGCTGTCAGCTCTAACTTAATGAAATCAAACACTAAAAACCCTCCAATTTTCTAAATATAGCCCATCTTACTGCTGCTCCTCCCCGTTTCTGCAGACGTGGATCTGGATCTTGGTTAGCCCTGACTTGTGCTCTTCTGAGCATCACCCTCACGTCTGGGTGTGGGAGCCTACATCTGAGTTGAAGGTGAGTTTATCAGACCTTTCTACACAGGATCGTTGAGCTGTAGTCTTCTCTCACTGCCCTCACGGTAATTTATGGATGAACCCAATGACCACTGCTGCACCAGCCTTCTTTTTGGCCTTGCAAAAAACAACGCCAATTCAAAACACCACTGCAAAGATCATTTCCCTAAGGACAGGGTCCTCCCCCACCACTGCTGTATGCCCTCCAACACATCAATCCCCACAAAGCATCACGGCCATAGAGAGGTTCTGCCTCTACCATTTATGAAGCCAACTCCCATCTTCCAAACCAGGCCTCTCAGCCCTGCAGTGCCAACTCACGCTTCGCATAGACTTTTGAAGAATCACTGCTTTCCTTCAAATTGCTTCTTAGAAACATATACTGTACTGTGATGACTATTAAAAAAAAGAAATACACACAACTATGATCTCGATGAGCTAGAACAAAGGTTGACTAATTCTACTCCGTCCTTTCCTCATACCTGAAAGCACCTTAGGACAAAAAAAAAATAATGATTTTTGCCCTAAAACTATTGAAGATTTACCACCCTGGAGACCTGGGCCAAGAGCAGGGCTCTTAAGTGCTATGGTAATGCAAAGACCATGACCATGGGCTCTTCTTCTCTGGAAGAAGCCTGAATTGGAGGCAGGGAGCTGAGCAGAAGGTGCTACCTGTTGTCTTCTGCAAAAAGGATCAGTCGGTGTTGCATAGAACGGCACACGTAGGAGCAAAAAATACATGAAAGAGTTTGTAGAAAGGAAGCAATGGCAAGAGCAGATATGAAACTCAGGGAAAGGAAGCAGAAGCCACAAACAGTTATTAAGAAGCTTGAAGAGGAATAATGGCAGGATGCAGAAATGCAGGAAATGGTTCGAAGCCAGGATGAGAGTAAGCAGAGAACCGGCGTGAAATTGCGGGCAGCAGAAGGGGTGTTTTCTGAGGAGTTCATGCATAGCGAAAGGAATGAGGAGGAACAGGGCTGTTATTTGAGATAAATGGAGGACCTAATTACGTGGACTTCCCTAAGGAGTCAAGGACTTGAATGTCAGTAGCCAGAAAACAAGAAGTGAAGTGGAGATCTGGTGGAGTGGGACCTGCTGGACCTCAATTATCCCAGCTTCCCTCCATCCATGGCATGCACAGGAATAGAGGACTGCAGAGCAGCACTTAAGCAGAAACCAAACCAGTTTCTCTTCCTTACCAAAGCACAAAAGTCCCTCCAAAGTGCTCTTACTACCGATAAACCCCCAACCAATTCTCAGTTTGCATCGTTTCTTTGCTAATCGGGTCTGTGAAAAAGGAAACGTGCTTGCACTGAAGTCAGTCTTCATGGCAGTTGCAAAACACGTGAAGGTCCTGACTTGACTTCCTATCCCCAGTTTCAAAGGAAATGAAATGGATGCAGAGAACGACTGCAGGTCACTGCAAGCCTGGACAGGACAGAGTGGTCAGAACCTCAATGCTGCACGTCGGGGGACACCCAAAGACTCCTGCATCCTGCTCTGCTGCCTGGCATATGTGGGCTCCCTGCACCAGGCAAAAGCTCCAGGGGAAATCTAGGAGAATCCATCAGAACTGTGCACTAAGCTCTTTGTTTTACCGCTCTACACAACACATGTGCATTTCCTAAGTGACCAAGGCTGGACCAGACCCCACAGCACACGGTGCTGTGTGAAAAGCAGGAGCCCAGAGATGGTGGGTGTTTCCAAAAGAGCTGCTCCCAGGCAGGAGGAGCTCCTGGCCCAGAAGGAGATGTTCAGGGTCCTATGCCATGCAACCAACCTTTCCAGCACCCTTCTGACAGAGGACGAGATTTAGAGGCTTAATAAACTAAGCCAAAGATGTGTATGGAGGATGGGGAGTTGCACCAAGCCCTCCCCAACCGGAGGGATGTGGGAGGATGAGTGTCCCTTCTCCCACCCTGCAGCACGTGGCTGTCCTGGTCCTCCCCACGGGGCAGAGCTCTGAGCCCACTGTGCTATTTAGAGAACAGCCCATGGAAACTACAGACAGATGATTCCAGGGTGACAAAGCAGCAGCTGATGTTTCTCAAGCCTGCAGGGCGCAGCGGGACGTGCTCCCCCTTCCCAGCCTGCTGCCCAGGTTTGCACCATGCTGCCAATGAACTCGATGAGGAGAAGGAATTTGTGTGCTGGTCATGATCTTTCTATTTTGTTTGCACTTCCAGCCAAAAGAGGGGCAAAAATACTCCAGTGGGGAACTGAAGTCATATTATGACTTTGTGTGAGTCACAGCTGAAAGGAAAGCTGCTGAACTTGACATCTGCATCATGTACACCACTTTACATGGAAAATCCCCTCCACACACACACCCTGCAAAACCAATGGCATGGGAGAAACATAGAATTACAGAAGTATTTAGGCTGGAAAGACAATTCTAAGGTCATCTAGTCCAACCATTAACCCAGCACTGCTAGGGCACCACTAAGCCCTGTCCCTCAGCACCACATCCCCACTGGCTTGGAAACCCCTCCAGGGATCAGGGGGACTCCAGCCCTGCCCTGGGCAGCCTGGGACAGCCCTTCACAACCCTTTCAGGAAGACATTTCTCCTCATCTCCAACCTAAACCTCCCCTGGGGCAACTTGAGGCCGGTTCCTCTTGTCCTGGTGCTTGTTCCTTGGGAGAAGAGCCTGACTCTCCCTGGCGCCAACCTCCTGTATTTCAGGGAGCTGTGGAGAGCCAGAAGGTCTGCCCCGAGCCTCCTTTGCTCCAGGCTGAACAAGCCCAGGTCCCTCACCCCCACCCCGCCCCACACTGCTGCTCCAGACCCTTCCCCAGCTCCATTGCCCTTCTCTGGCCACGCTCCAGCCTCTCCAGGTCCTTCTTGGAGGGAGGGCCCCAAAACTGACCCCAGGATCTGTAGGGCAGCCTCCCCAGTGCCTAGTCCATGGGGAACAATCACTTCGCTATTTATGGTGCATGTGCTTTGATCTTTATTTATGCGGAGCTCTTAGTAACTCTTCTCAACTTTATCTGCTTAGAAAAACACATCAGAATCTGGATGACTCTTTCAGAAGTTGCAAACACTGTGCAACAGTAAATGGCTGTGCTATTCTTGCTCTCAGTCAGTACATCCTCAAAATCATTCAGGATGCTGCAGAGATTGATGAGACCCAGAAAAATGCTTGAGTTGGAGCCTGCAGGGAGCAGGGTGAGGAGAACACGAGATGCCACAAGAGGCTGCAGTTCCTCCCCTTCCCGTAACCAGGTGGGTACAACAGGACAGACAAAAACTCAACACAGAGAGGTAGAAGTCTCACTGCAAATTCGCCCGCCTGAGAACAGCACCCTGTGAAATGCAGCTTTTTGATTAATAATTTCCCATTTGAAGTTTCCTTCCCATACTTCAACACACCTACCCTGCTCATCCCGCAGGCACGGAAAGCAATGGGCCATCCCACCTCGATGCAATTACTTCTTCCCACAAATGCCACCTTGTTCCTTTCAAAGAACAACCTGAGGATTTCATAACACTGCCGATCAAGTCCACCAAGCCCATTTAGAGAAGGACAAACAGGAGTAAGGGGAAGTGAAACGGCCCAGACAGCGTCACACCGCGAGTCAGCAGCCAGGGAATGAACGCGGGAGCCGGGGTTTGGCGGCAACCCCCGTCCCCTGACAACGAGGATACAGAAAATAGGGGTTTATCCCTGGTCAGCCTTACAAGGCTGAAAAAAAATCATGGTGATAAACAAGAGCCTTTGGTCACAGCAGTGACTTTGCCACATGCTTTGCTAGATAATTAAAAGTGCCAGCGCAGCTTTTACTGCAGGTGACTTGCCTGACCCATGGATGACATCGGTTTTTCTTGGCATGACAAAAAAAAATGTATATGAGAGTGCCTTAGAAAGATTTAGATACCTAAGTCTGATTTTAAGCAATCGCTTGACCAGACCAACCTCAGTGCAAGTCAGCAGTCTTTAGCATTATTTACCTTTTTAAAAAATGTTTTGCCAAACGCTTCTTTTTACTGCTCCTTGCAGAGTGCAAAGCGTTGGGGTTTGTCTCATTAAAAGCAAAATGTCCAAAAGTCCGGTGTCCAAGTCGCAAGCTGTTAGGCAATAGATCAGACCTAATGTTTTCCTCAGCGTTATCATCATTTCTGTTTCTCCCACAGAGCTTTACAGGACCAGAGCGCTCTGATTGGAGGCAAAGCTTTGCTGTTGGGTTACCCGAAATACTCCGCAAGAACAGGCGCGTACCAAGAAAATGATTAAAGTGAAAGAAGCGACCTCGTAGAGTGAAAGAAGAACAGCAGGTCGCAAAAACAAATGAAAACAAAACTTCACAACTTGCTCAACTCCCGGCAACCGTTACAGGCAGGGCAAGAGGAAACAAACACGATCTTTGGCATGTTTTTATTTTTGCTCAGCTCTTTGCAGGCGTGAGGGGCATTCCGGGCAATGCACGTGTGGCTTCTGCTGTCTCCAGACTTCAGCCCCTGGGCGAGCAGGAGCTGGGGTAGGATGCAAAAGAGCAAAGCCTTTTATCCAAGGAAATTTATCATCTTGTGCTGAGACCTAAGAGTGTGAGCAAACTGGAATGCAGAGAGCAAAGTCACACTGTGCTTTCCCAACGCAGCCCATCAGGAGCATCATGCCGTGAACTTCAGCAGGAGCTTGGCTCCAGGGTAAGAAAGGACAGACACACGCAACCCACTGAAAATACCCAAACTGCCGGAGTTTAAAGCTAAATCAGTGCCCAGCTGAGGTTTGAGGCACAGCTCGGCTGCCCCAGCAGAGCAAGGTGGGGCTGCAGCTTATCCCACAGAGAACGTTGGCAGTCACTGGTCAGGACCAGCTGCATTTCAGAGCTGGAAGATGCAGTACCCAAAACACCTCAGCTTTTGGGAGGCTTTGGTTATTTTTTAGACTCTGTCCTATCAGTTGGATCATCCCTTCCCTGGAGCCATCTTAGAATCTTCCCCCTTCCCATCAGGTTCTCCTGACTGCTGTGAAATCACTTTCTTCAACAAAGAGTTTACTTCAGTGAAGTAATTTAAGAGGAAAAATTGCAGCAGGAAGTTTGCTCTCTCTCTCACAGCACTTGAGAGCAAACCGAAGCCAGACGAGCAGCCACCCTGCACCTCATCTAAATATGGGGTTTTTTTCTGCCCATCTCTCATTTCTCCCCCTCCTTCCCCAGTATTTGCAGCTGATGCACAGTCATAGGTACGTGGCGTGGAGACTGCTTGGGGTGGTACCTGCCTTTTCCATGGGCCAAACGACCGCAGCAGGGCGGTCGATCTCTCCACTGAGTCACACCCATCACGCTCCCATCCAACCTCCACCCCAGCTGCCTTCCCCAGGCACGTTGGTCAGGGGGAGAGGTGAAGCACACAGGCTTTGGAAAGGAAAAACCCAAGCAAACCCTCTGGCAACTCCGATAGTTTCGGGCTCAGCGAGAAGATTATTCAGTAAATAAATGTGTTTGCTGTAAAAGGGACCAGGCAGGTGTGGGCACTCTCTGCAATATCCCGGCTCCTCCTTGTCTGGGGGGTTTCAAGCTGCTCCTGCTCCTCTATTTTCTCCCACCGAGCCCCCTCCTTCAGAATCCTCCTTCAAAAAGCACCACGCCGCAGCAGGAGAGGAACAAACCCAGCCAGCGCTGGCCAAAGCCAGCCTCACAGCGAGGACCTCTGCTCAATCCAGCGAGCCACTGAAGCACGACAAATCACGCCTACTCAGCTCTCCTGGCATCACAGTTATCCCCCCTGACCTGGGGGATGCTGCCACCACCGCTGATGCCCTCACACCTCTCCCCTGCTGCACATCTTTGAAGCAAAGGGAGCTCTGTGGAAGTCTCTTGGGCAACAAGTAGGTGAGAAACGGCTGCCAGATGCAAAGCCGACTTTATTTTCCAAGTCAGGTTCCATTCCTACGCGGGATTTAGATATCTGACAGTGCTTATGGCGGGTAACACACGAATGGTGCTGAGTGAGCCTGGTGCTCTGCACTGAGTCCACTAGTTCCATAAGGTGCAGGAGCCCCAAACCCAGCAACTGCTCCTCCTGGGGTTCACACATTCACACACCTTCCCCTCGTCCTGCAAGGCGGGAGTTGCTTCTCCAGGTATCATCTGGGAAACCCTGAGGGCTATTCATGGGTGGGGATTTTCAGCCACAAAAAATTCTGTCATTTTATTTGCTGGCTGCTGGTACCTGGAACAAAACCCCACACCCCAAGAGGAACTGCGCAGCCACAGCGCCGATGCTCTGCAGCAGATAAGTCGTGGCTGTTCGGCACTTCTCCATTCCCAAAAGCACAGTTCAGACTCAAGAGTAAATTGTGGTTTTCCCCAAAATGTGGCGTTTACTGTACAGCTCAGCAGCAGCGCAATGAAGGACTTTGCTCCTAGCCTGAGATTAGCTCAACATCAAAGGATCCTTTTTGGCCATGGTGCCTCCAAGTATTTCACTAGCAGACAATTAATACTATCAAACCCTCAGCCCAGCACCAGCTTCCCCCCCGCAGTGTCGAGACATATTTGGGCTGTGCGGGTCAGGTTGCAAAGCCACAGCTCTCAGGACACGAGTGGACGGGCAGTGCCAGCTGGTGGATGGTCCGAGCCGTCAACAGCCGCACCCCAGGACCACCAAAGCGACTTTGGAGCCGACTCAGCCCAGACAGAGGTGACTGCCCGCCCCCCAACTCCAGCTGTGCTCCCCTGCTTCCAGCTGTGATCCCCAGCTTCCAGCTGTGACCCCCCCGCCTGCGGCAGGGTGCTGTCCCCACTCCCCCCTCGTTCACTGTGCCCCCAACTCACCCAGAAGTGGTCCCTGAACCGCGCCTCCCGCATGATGCTGCCACGCCGCAACCACCGCCGAGCTATGGGCGCAGCTCCCGGTGCCGCTCCTACTGCCGCCCCGTCTCCCGCCCCACCCGGGCGCTCGGTCCGTCCCACCCCACAGCGTGGTGTCACCACCCAGTCCCGTCCCCAACCCGCCCCAAAAATGCACGGTGATAGCCACCCCAACGTGCTGTGTGCAGCTTTGCTATGTCCTCCTGGGTCTCCCTGGGTTGGTGGAACCGGGGTGTGCCGCTGCTGCAGAGGGCACCTCTACCCTGGCAGAGGGATTAGGGTCAACAAGGCCAAGAGCTGGGTCACAACAATCCCCTGCAATGCTCCAGGACTGGGGAGGAGAGGCTGGAAAGCACCTGACACAAAAGGCTCTGGGGGTGCTGGTCAATGGCCACCTGAAAAGGAGGCAACATGTGCCCAGGTGGCCAAGAAGCCCCCAGCATCCTGGCCAGGTCAGCACTGGGCTGGCAGCAGGGCCTGGGCAGGGATCATCGCCCTGCACTGGGCACTGAAGAGGCCACCCCTTGAATCCTGGGGTGAGTTTTGGGGCCCTCCCTCCAAGGACCTGGAGGGGCTGGAACATGGCCAGAGAAGGGCAACAGAGCTGGGGAAGGGTGTGGAGCAGGAGTTCAGTGAGGAGCGGCTGAGGGAGCTGGGCTTGTTCAGCCTGGAGCAAAGGAGGCTCAGGGGAGACCTCCTGGCTCTCCACAACTCCCTGACAGGAGGGCAGAGTCAGAGGGAGTCAGGCTCTGCTCCCAAGGAACAAGTGATAGAACAAGAGGAACCGGCCTCAAGTTGCCCCAGGAGAGGTTTAGGTTGGAGCTGAGGAGAAATGTCTTCCTGAAAGGGTTGTGAAGGGCTGTCCCAGGGGTTTCCAAGCCGTGGGGATGGGGTGCCGAGGGACAGGGGTTAGTGGTGCCCTGGTAGGGATGGGGCAAGGAGTGGACTGGGAGATACCTTTAAGATCATCCAACCCCACCTCTATGGTTAGTAGAGCAGCTTGTCAGCTTGTTTCCAGCTGCCTTGTGACACAGCAGATTTGAACCTAGAAAGAAGGAACTTAACTGGGCACAGAGCAGACAGCCCCACAGCAGCCCTGGTCCCAGCTCAGTGGGCTGCAGAGGCTCACTGAGGATTAAAGACTGAGTTGTACCAGGGTAAAGCTGAACACACTGCACAAAGCTGAGTGACTTTAAAAGCATTTGACCCTTCCTTTAGCAAGTGTGCATCCAGGAGAGTTTAACTGTTTTTCAAGCAGTATGTTGTTCACATAGAAATAATTTACAGCAGAATACACAACATTTTTACATGGCAACTTTTATTCCCACTGAGATCTGTACATTCAAGTCGCACATAACTAAGTCGTCGATGGAGCTGAAGCACGGGATCAGGACAACGGCCTGGTCTGTTGGAACAGTTTCAAGTTTATGCCTCAAAAGTAGCCAGGAAGTTTGTGACGATTTCTTTCAACTTCGCTTCTGTCTGGTCAGAGATCTTCCCTTCGGTCCTGTTGGAAGAGTTAAGTTTCTGATGCAGCAATAGGTACATGGTCAATCTGACGCACACACAGGAAAACACTGTACCATTTCTAACAAAATTAAAGCATTTCTATTTGTCACGCAAAGCTACGCTGCTGGAACAAACACTAGTACTCCTGCTCTCAAAGTGAGACCTGTAAGGTCTGCCAACAAAAGCTTTCAAAACAGGTGCACACAGTTCAACAAGGCTCCGTCCTCTGCCGAGCTGTGCCTCAGAGATGGCAGGCGCGTGATGTGACTCAACAGGAGACACTGAGACCAGTTTACAGGACAGGACTACAGAAACACTCAGTCCCCAACAGGCCACTCAGCAGCAGGGCAGGCAGTGAGCAGCGCCTGATCCACAGCTCGGAGCCGGCACAAACAGGGAAAAAAATCACCAGATTAAGCGATTTCAGCATCAGATTAAAGGAGGGGTTCTTTTTAAGGATCAGCTGGATTTCCTACGGAAACACTGGAGGCAGGAGGCTGAGTTGTGGACAGCGGAAGAATAGTACAAAAGGTGATTTAGCCTCCAGTTCTGGCACAAGCAGCTTACAGCCTAATGTTCTAGGGAACACCAACAGTCCTGTGCCTATTACCTGCACTCCTGCCAACAACTCAACACCTTCGGGATGAAAACAGATCATCGTACCTGATGGTGGAGAGGAGGGCCTGGTGCTGGCTCAGTACGTGAGCGAGGAAAGCGCTCTCAAACTTGGTGATTTTGCTGGGCTCCAGCTTGTCCAGGTGACCTCTTACACCGGCGTAGATGACTGCGACCTGCTCCTCAATAGCCATGGGAACTGTGGAAAAGGAAGGGTTGGCACCACCGGTAGGTTTCATCAGGGACAGACTGGTAAAGGCCAGCACAAAGATCAACTTTATGAGTAGCTGTGGGAAAGGCAGGTGTGTTAGGCCCAGGACACTCACCGTACTGCCCCTGTTTGAGCAGCTCTGTCAGGCGCACGCCGCGGTTCAGCAGCTGTTGTGTGGCAGCATCCAGATCAGAGCCAAACTGAGCGAAGGCAGCCACTTCACGATACTGAGCCAACTCCAGCTTCATGGTACCTGCCACCTGCCACGCAAGATACGGGTCAGATCGAGTTTGACCAAGTTTTAAATGAGCCTAGTAATTTGTGGGCTACCTGAAGCTTTATTCCCTCTCTTTAGAGCGAAACGGGTTGGAAAGGTTCACGCTTCTCTTCTCTAGTGAGAGGAGGAGCAGCAGTTTCATGCTCACCTGCTTCATGGCCCTGGTCTGAGCAGCAGAACCCACACGGGACACAGACAGACCAACATTGATGGCTGGGCGGATACCTTTGTAGAACAACTCGGTTTCCAAGAAGATCTGTAACAGAAAAACTGTTTTTACTGTTTCGGTCAGAAGCATGGAAGCCTCCTCAGAGGCCCGTCAGTAAGTTACACAGATGTACCAGCCTGTGAAGATGATGTCCTACCTGTCCATCAGTGATGGAGATGACGTTGGTTGGAATGTAAGCGGACACATCGCCGGCCTGAGTCTCGATGACAGGCAAGGCGGTCAGAGAGCCACCTCCGAAGGAATCGTTCATTTTGGCGGCTCTCTCCAGCAGACGAGAGTGCAGGTAGAACACGTCACCCGGGTAGGCTTCGCGACCGGGCGGACGACGCAGCAGCAGTGACATCTGACGGTAGGCGACAGCCTGTGTGGTGAAGAGAAAGCTGTCAGACTTCAGCAGCTCGTTAGAAATTTTGAATTTGTCAGCCTGAGGTGATCTTACAGCTACAACCAGCAACGCTAGACTACAAGGCCTATAAACAATGTTTCCTGACCTGTTTGGATAAGTCATCATAGATGATTAACGCGTGTTTTCCGTTGTCTCTGAAGTATTCCCCCATGGAGCAGCCTGAATAAGGAGCCAGGTACTGAAGAGGAGCTGCATCGGATGCTGTGGCAGACACCACGATAGTGTACTTCATGGCATCTGGAAAGAACAGGGGACACACAGCACTGAGTAAAGCACCTCATTGCGCCTGTAAATCAGCAAATACAACACACAGCTAAAGCGCCAGTGGCTGAAGCAAGCCCAGGCAGCATCACTACGCTGTTCCAGGAAAGAACACCCCACTAGCCTGTCAGCTCAACAAACTCAAGAAGTTACAACAGGAAGTTCAGGGCAGCCAATGTCTAATGCTGGCAGACTTCTTTCCCATTTAAAAAATAGTCTAGACTTCCACTTTGGTTCCAGAATAACTCAGCCTTCAAGTCCGTGATTTCCAGGCTTTTGCAAGGAGATACTACCCTTTGTTTCACAGTACTGAGTAAAGTATTGTCTTTAAAATGGGCTGATTTTCCTGGTAGGTGTGACTCTGTGACCAGTAGGTAAGAGGTAAGACGCCTGATCTCTTGGAAGCTCTGTTGCCTATACAGCCTTGGCCAATGGGATTACAGTTTCTGGAAAGATGTTAACGTTTATTCCCTTACGTTTGGGTCAAGTCTCTCCACTAAACTTGCAACTGCCACTCACACTGAGCAGCACACATATGAAACCGCTAACTCCATAAATACTCGAGGGCCATGGCTTCTCACCAAGCCTGCTTGACTGCCAAGAGGAAGCTCTCAGAGCTCTGCTAAGAAGAAAAAAAAATAACGTGGAAGGTGACTTTTCCAGAAGCAATTTAGCAGTGTGAGTGCCTCATACTAGTCTGGTAATGCAATGCAGTAAAAGAAGTTCTTATCCTCAGAAAGATTTCTTATGCAGAAAAGTAGTCCTCACACCTAGCAAGATGCAGCTAGGAGAGGTGACACGTATTCAGCGCTACAACTAGAACTGGATGCCACTAGTTGCCAGGCTCAACCATCTTCAAAGGTCTGTACCTGCATCAGTCAGCCTCTTCACCAGCTGAGCAACTGTAGATCTCTTCTGGCCAATTGCAACATAGATACAGTACAGCTTCTTCTTCTCATCTGTTCCATCATTAAATCGTTTCTGGTTGATGATTGTGTCAATTGCAATCGAAGTTTTCCTGTGTGACACAACGGTCGGTAAGTCACACGGCCTACGGTGCTCCCAGCGTTCAGCTCTGCACACCGGCGCACCATGAACTCGGTTCTCTGTTCAACAAGATGTTTTGAAGGGGGGCACTTCACTTACCCGGTCTGCCTGTCCCCAATGATCAGCTCACGCTGGCCACGACCGATGGGCACCAAGCTGTCCACGGCCTTGATACCGGTCTGCATAGGCTCACGCACAGAGATCCTGGGAATGATCCCAGGGGCCTTCAAGCCAACTCTTCGACGTGTCTTAGATGTAACAGGACCCTTACAAGAAAGGAGAACACTCCGTTGCAACCTGTATCACAGACAGAAGCAGAGGCAGGAAAGACCCAGCCACGCTTACCTTCCCATCAATCGGATTGCCCAGGGCATCGACGACGCGGCCCAGCAGCTCTTCTCCAACGGGAACGTCCACAATGGCACCCGTCCTCTTCACAATATCCCCTTCCTTGATCAGTCTGTCGTTACCGAACACGACAACACCAACGTTGTCAGGCTCCAAATTCAAGGACATACCCTAGGACAAAGATCACACAATCCTGAGAAAACCCACAGCGACATTTACAAAAACTCTGAACGGTTTAAGAACAATGTGATTGTGCTACAGTGTAGACTACCCAACATCATCTACCGCAATCTCATTTATGACAACGGCCAGATGGCCTTTTAACTCTAGTCTGTTCTTAGGACTGTAAGAAGTCAGCGAACTGCCCACTCTGTTGGAGCAGAGGCTATTATTCCAAGAGAAAAGCCAGTCTGAAACCAAAGAAAAGAAAATCCAGTGCCAGACTAGTTCTAATTCCTAGACGAAAACAAATAAAGCTCAGACGTTGGCCAGGAACCAGACACTGAAAGCAAAGTGTTAAAATTATCTGCTCTTTGTAGTACCACCTCAACTAATACTCTATTTGCAATGAAGCCTGTAAAAGGTCCAAGCAGGTACCTCCAAGCATAGTCTTACATTCTCCTTAAGAAGGTGGCCTTTGTATTTCTAGGCTAAACAAACTGTTTCAGTGAAAACTTACCTTCAGTCCAGAAGAGAATTCAACCATTTCTTCTGCCTGGACGTTTCTTAGGCCGTACACACGGGCAATACCATCACCAATTGAGAGCACACGGCCAGTCTCTTCAAGTTCAGCAGAGGTGTCAGCTCCCAAAATACGTTCCTCAAGAATAGAGGATACCTCAGCAGTACCTGGAAACAGGTGTTTCAAAGAAAACTTAGCGCGTTTATGAATTCAGCAAGCTTGTCTTGAGTGCACAGGCCAAGGTACTCTTTCTCGGCGATGCCACCGGGTCTAGCAAGCAACGCTCTCCCTTACGGAGGATAAGCAAGATAAATAACAGGTTCTGTTCTTACAGCCCATAAAAGCAGGTTCAAGTCATCATTATGGGCCAGCTTCAACCTAAACACTGCTGGCCTTTTGAATTTCCTTCATTATGCCCCACATTACCAGCAATCACTCCCCCAAACATACTTAAAGGAACTCAATCGATTCAAGGAGCAAGCTGTTCAACGTAAGCTATAAAAACGTACTCTCCATCTTCCTCGTATTTATTTGGCAGCGCACCTCCGATAACTTTTTAGTTCCACAGTGAATAACACCGTGAAACTGTCGTTTGCTAATAATATCTTCAGTCATCCTAAACCACTTCAAAACTTGTGTATGAACCACGATTGGAAATACAGAAATGCAGTGTCACTGCCTTCTCTGAACACCAAGACGCTGGCAGCGAAAAAAGTTACACTCAAGGACACAAGGTCAAACCCAGGCAGGCCTGGGAAAGTCATCCGTTCCTTCACACTCTCACAAACGAGGCAGGAAGCTGGAATTTGAGGCTTTTTTTTTTTTCTCTCCAAATAATTCTGCAGGAGTTGAAGACTGAATCAAATCCTCATGAAACAGGTAAGGTGCGTAAAGCCAACTGACATGTGACCACTCCTCTGGTTTGGACGTAACTTCAACAGTTACTAAAGTCTTCTGGATGTGGCTGTGTAACAGACAGCTCGCTGTTACAATACTGTCTGTAAGTAAATGTCTTCAATTGCTTTTCCAACTGTCACACCCCTCCACACACTTCATATCCAAATTCCCTTTTGTCTGACAGAGCAAGTTCTTAAACCACACTCTCACATGAAGACCTTTCTCTGACTCACCAGTTCTCTGAAAGCACATTTTGGAGGCATGGATGTTTCTTGTAGCAACAAACGCTGCACCCAGGGTGTTTCTGGAAATCTAAAATAAGCAATTTTTTTCAGTAAGAGTGACATTTTCTGAATCATTAAAAAAAACCCAACACACTGAAATTTTTCATCGTGAGCTTATGAATTTATCAGTCTCAGTTTTGAGTTGAGCTCCACAGCACCCCATCCACAAGCTGTAGTTAGGGAATCAAGACCAGCACTAGGAAGCAAAGACAGGTGGTGAAGGAGACTGCTCTAAATGATTCGCTGCATTTTTCTGCATTGCACTGATGTCATCCTCACAGCACCCGCTGCAGCTCCCAAAGCAAGACATCCCCCTCAGCCTCTGCGCTGAACACCCAAAGCCTGGGGCATAAAGAAATCAGTGCACCCCTCATGGCCTGCACAAGGGTGAGACAGATGGTATCTTATAAGGGTTGGTCTCTCTAAGGAAAAAAAAAACGAACTGCAGTATTTCTGCAGAAAAAAAAAAAAAAAAATCTGTGATAATAAATGCATTAAAAGGTTACAATCCTACACGCCAAGCAAAGCTCCCGGAGCAGCTCCTTGCAGTCAAGGCCTCTCTGAATGCCCGGACAGGCCTCTCCTCGGTTCACCTTCACAAGGGACACTGGCCGGGAATAGATCCCGACAGATCTTGCCACCTTCTCTCTCCCCACCAACACGCAGGAATAAATATACCACGAGGTAAAGCCTTGTAGCTCAAATCCCTAACCTTGACAGGGTTCTGGCAGCTTTCAGACATTAATCGACGCCCAGCACTGNCGATTGCGGCGCCTCTCCCCCAATTCCTGCGCCTTTGCGGGGGGCGGGGGTGAGGGAACATGAAGGTGTGTGTACGTACGAAATAGTTTAGGAAAAAAAACACCGGAAAGGGGCTTTTAGAAAAATCTCGCCTGGCGGAAGGTGCCCTTGAAATGGCCCTGGCCGGGCGGAAGGGGCTGGGCTGTGAGGCGAGCAGGGGCCGGCGTCAGGCGGAGGAGGCGGCGGGGGCGGAAGAAGCGGATTCGTCTTCCCATG
>VWZK01004776.1:132703-152401 GCA_013396935.1 Baryphthengus martii
AGAGATATTCCTTCTGTATTTCGGGGTTAAGCAAGCTCTGGGCGCTCGGTGGTTTCCCACAAATCGAGCGCGCCAAACGAAACTCTGTGCGTTGTATTTATTGTTTATTACAAAGTTAGTAATTTACAAGCCCGCTGTCTTTACATATATCGTATGCAATTTATACACAATTATACTACTACTGACTGTGTACTTCGTCCGCTTGCTTAGAGGAAGGGTGTTCGCCTGGGCTGGGGTCTTTTTGACCTTTATGTCCCATTAGTATTACAATGAAGCCCGTTTGCTTAAGGATGGCACTAATTGTCATTTAGCTGACGGTACAAAACTACGTAAAGACAACACAATCTCTTAAATTTATTTGGTTTATGTTCTTCAGGGTGTCTCTTCTTCAAGGGCAGACAGTTCTTCATTAGAAATTAATGGACTTAACTATGTCAGCAACTTCAAGGAGAATCTGATAATTAATATACACAAACAGTTTTCAAAAGGCCTAATTAAATTCATGAGCAATGTCTGGGCAGATAACATGGGGGCTGTGGGACATGGGGCAGCAGTGTGAGGGGCTGCGAAGCAGAGGGTGGCAAGGGGGGTGAGCCCTGTTCTCTTGGAGCTGCCTGCTGGCTGCTGTGTCCCACAGCAGCTGCTGGTGGCAGAAGAATGTGGCAGAGAAGTGCTGGCATCTCGCCTGCCCTCTGGGAACGGTGGTAAAATGGACGTGCTGCGCAGCGCTCTGTTGGTTGTCTGGCCAATCCTACAGAGGAGCTTAGCTTAAATTTTTTAGCCAGCCTGCTCATAACCTGGGAAACCTAAAAGCTGACCCTGCAGGTGCAATCAGAGGTGACAGTGACAGGGTAGCAGCATCACAAGCTGAGGAGAATTCCACTGCAAGAACTGGTTGTGCTTCTGGTGCTTGGGGGGGATCTCTTCCCTTGGAGTCCTTGTTGTGGCCCTGCAGGAACAGCACGCTTGGCAGCAAGTCCTGTATGTAGGATGTGATACCTGGTCTGCTGGGCAGAAGGTGCCAAAGCTCGGGCAGATCTGGTGTAATCATATCCCCATGGTAATCCAGTGACGTTCATAAAGAACAGATCCCAGCAGACCTTCCTGGGAATTGAAAAGATGGTGAAAAATCCTGAACGGTTTTCATAGAATCACAGAATGGTTTGGGGGGGAAGGGACCTTTCAAGGTCATCTAGTCCAAACCCCCTGCAGGGAGCAGGGACATCTGCATCTAGGGCAGGTTGCTCAGAGCCCCATCCAACCTCCCCTGGGATGGCACCAGGGATGGGGCAGCAACCACCTCTCTGGGCAACCTGGGCCAGGTTCTCACCACCCTCACAGTGAAGAATTTCTTTCTAATATCTAATCTAAATTTACCCTCTTTTTAGTTAAAACCGTTACCCCTCATCCTACGCTCCCTGGTCAATAGTCTGTCCCCGTCTTTCTGACAGACCCCTAGAAGCCCTGGAAGGCCCCCAGAAGGTCTCCACGGAGCCTTCTCCAGGCTGCACAAGCCCAACTCTCCTAGCCTGGCCTCCCAGCAGAGGGTTCCAGCCCTCCCAGCATTGCTGGGGCTCCTCTGGCCCTGCTCCAACAGATCCCCGTCTCTCCCGTGCTGACACACGTGTTGTGTCAAGCATGATGCTTCAGCAAAGTTTCTCCTGCAGATTATTTCAGTAATCGCTGCAAATTCTTTAAAAATACTTGAAAAAAAATGTCATTAAGTAATCTGTTCAAATTTTCTGCCTTTATACTTTTAGTTACTAAAGAAATACAGTTCTTTGGTAATTAAGAGTTTTGACTCTGAAAATATGTTTTTATGCTGTGTTTTAAACCAAGGAGTAAATTTTTAACATGAATTTATGTGAGCAGTAATACACAAAATATTCAAATTTCACTTTTTACCGTTGAACTTAAAATACAATTTATGCCTTTTTGATTACTGTTTTTATATGCCTTTATTTATAATTTCCTTTATGATATACACAAAACATACAAGTCCATCAAAACCAAAATCACCTCAAATTCTTTTACCGATTCAAGACTATATTCTTAAAAGAGGAAAAACACATTCTTTCAGAACATTTAGAGCATTTAAAACCACTTTGGAGTGGTGTGGCCAGCAGGGCCAGGGCAGGGATCGTGCCCCCTGGGCTGGGCACTGGGGAGGCCGCCCCTCAGATCTTGGGGTCAGTTTTGGGGCCCTCACTCCAAGAAGGAGCTGGAGGGGCTGGAGCGTGCCCAGAGAAGGGCAACGAAGCTGAGAAAGGGTGTGGAGCAGGAGTGTGGTGAGGAGCGGCTGAGGGAGCTGGGCTTGTTGAGCCTGGAGCAAAGGAGGCTCAGGGGAGACCTTCTGGCTCTGGACAACTCCCTGACATTCAGGAGATTGGAGCCAGGGGGGGATCGGGCTCTTCTCCCAAGAAACAAGTAACAGGACAAGAGGAACCAGTCTCAAGCTGCCGCAGGGGAGGTTTAGGTTGGAGCTGAGGAACAATTTCTTCCCCTCCAGTGTTGCCCAGGGCAGGCCTGGAGTCCCAGGCCCTGGAGGGGTTTCCAATCCCGCCGGAACTACAAGTCCCATCAAGCCTTGCGGCGCTGCGGCTGCGCGCGGAGGACGGCGGCGGGAAGCTTGAGGCGGCCATGGAGGAAAAAGCAGAGCGGGTAATGGCGGGGGCCAGACCACCGCAGGACTTTCGGAGACAGCTTCATTCTTATTGTGGGCCCGGCTGCCCTTCACTCACCCCGGGGCCGGTCCTCGCTGGCCCGGATGGGTGCCGTACCCCCGTCCCCAGCCACCCCAGCGCGGGCAAAGTGCCGGTTCCCGAGCGGTAGCGGAGCCTCGCCCCGCTCTCCTCAGGGCTTCTCTTTCAGTCCAACACGAGGCACCCGAGCGGCTGCGCTGAAGGTTTTGGTGGGCCCCGGTCGTTGTCGTGCTGCTTGTCCGGAGGTTTCAGGGTAGAAAGGGGCCCGTGTCGCTTGCTTTCCCCTCTGAACGTTGAGGGGATAGGTGAGGTGTGGTCGCTGGGTAGGTTTTGTGGCAGTGAAGTCTGCGTTCAACCCAATTCATCCTCTGCTGCCGTTCAGTGAGCTCGGGCTGTTATCTGATCATTAAGCGTAAGCTCACTGCTGGTTTAAGGTGCTAGATTATGAAGAACTTGGGTGCCTTAAACTTTCCTGTTTCAAACCTTTCTTACTGGGGAGTGTGGCAGAAAAATCTAATTTATCCTTTCTGTGTGACCTTGGCTTTCTTGCAGGCAGCCTTGGAGCTTGTTATTAGTCTTGTTCGTCGCGTGGTTTTCTTCCCAGAACAGTTCAGTGTGCTGTTGGCTATGTGCAGTGAGTGTAGCTGAGATGATGGTGTGATGGCAGCATAAAGGACCTTCTCAAAAAGGCGGTTGGACTAGGTGACCTCTGAAGGTCCCTTCCAACCCAAAACATTCTATGTTTCTATGAAATGTCTTTTAAAATTTTAAGACCGGGTCCCTTTCCATTAGATAGCCTCAGACAAGAATTTGCTACATAAGTGTTAAACTTCTGCGTGTTAATTATTTGAACGTAATCTTTCTGTACCACCTGAGAACACTGCATTAATCTCTCTCCCACTTACGAACACCTTTTTGGGGATAAAACCTGTGCACTGCAGGGCTCATGCCTGTATGCTCTAGTAAACCTTTTTTCTTTGCTATCCCGTACAGCGCCTTCCCGGGGATTATGCTTTGGGTAATTTTATCTCGTACTGCTCTAATGCAGTTTTTACCAGCTGCCCAAATATCCATTTGACGTCTCTTGGATCGTTAGAGTGTCTGTAGCAAACCGGTCATGTGAATAGAAAGGTAAAATTCTATCACCTGAAGATAAGCAGCTGTCCAGAGAATTGAGGGAGATTAAAAGGGAAATTGTTTTCTAAACTAAGGAGAGTGTTTGCAGAAGAGACAGAGGAAGTTATCTCCCCTTTTTCCAGGTGTAGTGGGAGTTGTTCTTCAGGAACGAATTGCTTGCAGCACTTTACATTTCTCACATCTATCAGCTGTTTTCTGTTCATTCACTTGAGTGTTTACTCTTTTTTTTTTTTTCTTGTTTTGGTTTGTTTTTTTCCCTTCTCTGGCAGGTTTTTTTATGGCTAGAGAAAATGTATGAGAATGGGCCTGTTCCAGGGTATGAAGTGAATGCAAAGACAGTTGATTTCCTGTATAACCTTGCAGAATGCAGTGAAGCCAGAGAAAGGGATATTGCTTTGATAATAGAGGACATGAGTCAGAGGGCAGCCGAATATGAAGCAGAAGGTGAGTTTGCAGCTCCATTTCCCAGTTCTATCAAAGTTAGTTTTCCTTAGTGACCCTGAAGGTTGTCTTTGTTAAAGTCTTACAAGCAAATACAGACAGACAGACAGAAATATGAGCAATAATCGGAATGCACTGAGCTTTTGTTCCGGTGCAGCTTTTACGCCGTTGCATCCCATGCCTTCCTTTCAGCAAAATTTAGGATGACGTGAGTTTAGTCAAGAGCTGCTTTTTGAGCCGTCTTGAACATGTTGGAAGTACAGAGAAGCGGATTGATTCCTAAAACCTCCTTGCTTTTCTGGACTGAGGAGCACAGCATTGAAATATTGGCTGGGTAGACAGGGAAGCAACCCTACATCTGATTTAAGAGCTTGAGCTGGTGTTAATCTACTGTTAGGGAAAGCACTTGAGGATCTGAAGCAGTGAGTTGATTAATTTATGCTCAAGCTGTCCAGAGTGAGTGCTTGATAACGTGGGGTTTTTGGAGCAAGTGAGTGGTTCGGGGACCATAATACTTTTTTAACACCGTGGTAAAAGAGTGAATCCCATCTAGGCCTTAAAGGAATAGTAATATATATATTTAAAAAAATAAAAAAAAAAAAGCTATTTTGGGTTGTATTTGTTTTCCAGCTAAATATCTCCAGGACCTTCTCGGAGAACGCCTGGGTCTTTCCCTATTCAGTCTGTCCAGTGAGAGCAGCAGCGCTCTTAATACCCTGGTGAGCAGCGCAACGATACTTGAAACAAAGGACACTTCTCTTACCAGGTAATTATCCTCGCTGTGCATCAGGGGTGATGATCTGTGCTGTTTTCCTCTGGTTCTTCAATTCAGCAGTTTCAAATTTGTCTTGCACACCAGGAATCTTACTTTCCAGCTTCTTTTGCACCCCTCAGGGAGCTTTGGAGGGCATGGGAACCGAGCACAAATCTCTTAACTCTTGGTTATCCCAGCAAAGGAAGACTCTGAAGCCTGAGGTGATAAGAGGGGAGAGTGCCTCAGACAAAATTAAATCCCTCTTTTTCACCCCTGCTTTTGCAGTCAGTGGTTGCAGAGTCCAGCTTTGACCCATAACGCAGCATGTTTGTGCTGAGCACTGGCAGTAAGGAAGAGCCGAAATCTGCCTTGAAATCCAATTTTTGTATAATGTTCAGGAGCTTGTCACCTAGAGCTCTTCTGAGCTGGAGAGGCAAGCAGCTTTGAACCATTTGGGAAGAGGCTGAAATACTGCCGGGTGCGTCTTGGGGATGTGCATTTTCAAGGGACCAAGTTTCTCACAAAGGCAATTGGGTAAGCTGGGAGTGGAGCACCTGATGATCTCAAACCCAGTGGGTGCATTCACTAGAGTGCCAGGTCTTGTTCAGTTCCTCCTGCTGAGACTGCTGGGACATTTCTCCTTTTGATCAACTCTCTGCTAGTTAAGCGGAGCAAATACCCTTAGTGACTTATTTTGCTTCCCCCCCGTAAAACAGCTGGCAGTTAGCTGATGTATCACAATATGAGAACACAAAAAAAAAAAAGGTCATTTGCGGAAAGTGCGAAGAAAATAATAATAATTCTGAATTTCAGAAGACCTGACTCCCTGAATCCCTTTCTCTCTAGCTTGTTCAGTGCCATCAATGATAGCACTTTAGAGCTGTATGAAGTGGAATCAGAAAACGGAGAACTAGAACTGGAACTGAAAAAAATGAAGGATAAACTAACTGCAGCGTTGGTGATGGAAGAACAACTAAAGGAGTGAGTAATGGATGAGAAAAAGGGAAAGGTGTAAAGCAGTACCGCTGGTCTCCGCAACGCGGAACGTTGCTTGCGATGACTAATAAGGATGACTGAATTTTCGTGGTTTTGACACATCTCTGATTCATAATATTTGGAAGTGTCTATCAAAAGCCATGTGCTGTGGACATAACTCAGTAATATGTTTGTGCTACCACCAAACCCATCGTTTTAAACTAAAAATGGTCTCCCAGCCGTTTTCGGGTATGGGGTGGCATCTTACACCAGTTGCCTTTGAGGCGAACCTGATTTTCTTGCCACGTTTAGTGTGGCCTCTGTAGTCAGAGTGAAGGAGCCAGGCAAAACAAAAATGGTTGACAGGTAAGAATTTCCTTTAACCAGTGAGTGGGAGACTTAAATAAATAAATCTGTGTCAAGTCTGTTCCCTAGAGGATGTAATCTGAAGTGCTTTGATCCTAAGCATAGCTGATCCTAAGAATAGCAAGTTCAACGCCTGCCCTGAGTGGGGATTGGCCCAGATCATCTCCACAGCCCCCTTCCAGTCTAATTATTTTCTGTTCTTTTTTTGTTGTTTCTTTTTTTGTCTTTTAAAGTAATAATTGTGGCGCTGCGTGTGGCGGAGATACCAGGCCTGCGTGCTTGGTGAAGGTTTGCCATGGCCCCTCTCTCTGATCTAAAGTTCAGGTTGCGTAACAGGTCTTGAGCTGAGTTAAGGAGTTACGCAGAAGACTACTGCTCTTGGCTTTTATGCAGCAGATGGCTTTCCCCCTGGCTGTTGTGGTTTGTTTGTTTTTTTTTTCCTGGCCTCAGGGACTCTGGATGGAATAGCTGTGGAAGGTTTCACTTTGAAATCCCACAGGGAAATGCAGGTTTTTCCTTCGTTCTCTCCCTTCTGTGGGTTGTGTTACGGAGTTTAGTTTAAGCATAAATAATTAAGGGGTGTCTGTATACTGGTATCTCTTTGGATGTAAAAATTTCTTTCTGTCTGTATTTTTTTAAGGGATCTTAAAAAATCAGAGGAACATTTGGTGTTTAGAAATAACAGAAATGATAACAAATCCCAGGACTTGATCTTCCTGGAAAAAAAAAGTAAAGATTTACTGCTCAGGACCGAGAATACTGAGGTAGGTGAAAGGAATTTTCTAATGAGATGTTGAGATGGGATGGTGCAGTCGTGGTTGGTTGGGCGCAAAATTGTAGTTACAGAGACATCCCAGGAGCTTACAGAACTCCAGGATGGAGGACTTTTGGGCTAACAGGACAGCACGTCACTACACTGTGGTGGTTCCTGCTGTTTCCATGGTCTCTCCGCAGGACAACCTCTGATAAACGATTTCATATATCAGCTATAGCTGTGGTTCAAATAGCACATGCTTCCACTGTGGACAAACCACATTCTTCTTTGCCTGTTTGGATCAAAACCCAAGGAAATGGTAAAATCTTGCTGCTCCCTGTTTCGTTTTGTGTTTTTTTTACCAACGAACTCTTCTCTGTTTGCAGAAGCAGCTTTCTGCCACGGGGTTGGATCAGTTGCTCACGCACGAGTCGCTCGTGAAGATGTCCGAGGTGGGTCTTCTGGTATAAAATGGATGTTTCTACAGTGGTACAGACGAGGCCTGTCTGTTGGGTGGTTTCAGGAAATGTCGCTTCCTATTTGGTTATCTGAAAAAATATACTAATGGTAAAAAGAAGCAGAAATAAAATTACTTCTGAACTGGGGTATGTTGGATGGGTTTGTCCCTCCTAGAAACTGAGAAGCAGCTGAGTGTCTTTTTCTTTAGGTTATAAGTGGGTTTGTTTTAGACTTGGGAAGAAGCTTTCCTTCTGGTCTGATTGAGGGGAACAATTGGAATCTTTGGGTTTATTGCCTTTTGTTTTTCCACCTCTTCTCTTCCTGCCTCAGTCTGGAACTGGGAATATACCCTCCTAGAGAATTTCCAGGGAATACATTCCCTGCCACTGAGAGAAAACTGGCAGCCCGTGATCTGCCTCCTCGCTTTGTGATCCATGTTATAAACAGAGTGGATATTCTGTGGAGCGTGTCCTGTTACGTGGCTGCTTCTGTATTGAAATTACTCAATAGAATGACCCAGGTGATTCTTTGTCTGAAGTAAACGTGCTTTCCAACACTTCACAAGGGCCGGAGGTCAAGTGAAACCTGAATTCTGAAGCACTGTGTGCCCTTTTTTTTTTTTTTTTTTTTTTCTGATGTCTTTAAATATAACACTTCTCAGCTGTATTGTAAGCCCAGCTGGACAATTTGTTAATGGGAAAAGTGTGGGGTTTGAGTTACTAAGTAAGATACATGTTCTCCAGCTTTCTACTGAAGCATTTGTACGCATGTAACCTATTTGTGTAGTTCTGTCTACACTCACCACATTTTAATATTATTTGCTGTTACTGTAACGAGAACTTAGTTTTTCTCCCTGTTTCTTTTGCTTACTTTTCCTACTTATCTGTTCAGTTGAGCAATGAAAATATTTCCCCCCCGGTCCGAGTTCTGTGTTGTCCTTCTCATGAACCAGCACTGGGTGGCAATGTTTACATTGCACAGCGTTTCACAAGAGTACTAACAAAAAATAATTTCTGTTGGAATTTCACGTGCCAAAAGTTATAGGCAGTTTTCTGGGCTTGTCATCTTCTAGAACTGGAGCAGGAGGGCAGGTCTGACTCTCACATTTCTATATCTGCTCAGCCAAGAGCTCAGTGCAGCACAAACAATTATCTTCTCAGTGATTTATTTTTTAAATTTTTTTTCTAAAGATAAGCACCGTGGGAGGTGCTCAATTCTCAGCCCCAGAGAGAAATTATTTCCTCTTGTAACAGAATAAGCAAAGTGGTGTAAGTGTAAGGAGAGCCTTTTTGCTGCTGTACGTGCAAAGCCACAGGCATGAGAATGAATCCTCTTCCATGGGTCTCAGTTCTCTCTGGCCTACAGCGGAAGTCCTCTGTCTGGTGGATTCTCGTTTGAAATACTCTTTCCCGTTAGGGAGGTGAGATCAGGTGGTTGTACTGTGAGAAAAGATACCTGAAGATATCTTCAAAACAAAGAGAAATTGATACCTCTGTGTAAAATCTGAACTGAGTTTCACTGGCTGATACCTGAATTAATAGCAGATCTTCAGTTTTCCATGGCTTTTGAGACTGATCATGAAAGCTCTCACCAGCATCTGTGAATTTTGAAATGCTGTGGATAATTGTGGATCTATTTCACTGACGTACATCACTTCTTCTGCAAGTAAGACTATAGTGTATAATCCTTCTTGCTCTCTCCACAGAAACTGTCTAATCTGCAGAAAGAACTTGAGCCTTTGAAGATGAAACTGGAATCCTACGGAGATTTATCTCCTGTAATTATTTTTGCCACTGTTTTATTATATTTGCCATCAAATTGGTTTTAATGGACTTCAAAATGTAAAGGACACAGTTGTGATGGTTTCGGAGGGCAGGTGGATGCGCTACAGGTCTATTCATGTTGTAAACAGAAGACTTGAACAGAATCTATTAACAGAGTAATCTACTTAGGGATTTATAAATTAATCTAATTAACCTATTAATAATTGAAAGACAAGAAATTAAGTATGCCTACCAGACAAACTTAGTCCTAACAAAATGCACAGATTTGCTGGGTGATCTCAGTATTCAGGTGAGTTAGCTAGAAATTGGGGCAAGGAAAAGTGGAAGAAAATACAATTCCATAGTATAACACACTTTTTTACCAACGTATTAGCCATGCAGGTCATCAGGCTGTCAATACGGTGGACAGAGCACATTGTGCAGAGCAAGATTTTAACGCTTATGAAGAAACGGCCAAATGGAGGCATTGTCCCCTCAACAAATACTCTGGCTTGTGTGTGTCTGGAATTACAAACTAGGGACCTGTCAGCTGAACCACACTTCCCTCTCCGCCTCCTTAGCCCCTCCGTCAAGTTCCTGCCTCTCCACATGTCTCCCTCACACAATTACTGCCGTCTGCCTCCTAGAAGGAAAGGATGCAGGGAGGTGGGGAGGACACACAACACTGCTGCTCTTTTAAATCCATCTTACTCTGAGAGGCGTCTGGCTCCTTTCCTCCAGTGAAACAAGACGTTCAAATTGGATTAGGTTCTCCAATTCCCCCCCTCCCTCCCATCGTGCTGTCAGGGGACACCACACCCTGATGCCTCGCTTCTGGTGCAGGCAGAAAGGGGGAAGAAGGTTTATCCTCACAAGCTTATTGTGCTTTGGAAAATTCCTGCGTGGGTATGTTCAAAAGCCGTTTCCTCAATTGGTACCTTTGGAAAATTACTAAAAATGGGTTGGCTTTTTGTTAAGAGTTGAAGCCACACCAGACTTCTGAAAAATATGTGATTGCCCAAACCGACGCTAGGCTTTTAATGCCAGTCCCTTTTGCATGTGGAGGGTGAACACACAACTGATTTCATTAGCCCCGAATTCCCCTGTGGCACATCATTAGACTCCTGCAATGATGCAGGGACTATGTGTTTCCAGCCGAAATACTGATTTTCGTGCCGTTTTCTCTCACTAGAATCTTCTCCTTGCAAAAGTGACGATTGAAGAGGCAAAACGAGAACTGGTAAGAAGTCTATTTTCTCTTTCCGAGATTTCAGGGAGTGATGTTGTTCCAAAGCAAACTGTAGGTACATTAGGATTTGTCTACCTTGGATTGTAGTCTTAATGATCTCTGGAGGGAAATTTTGCTCTGGTAAGAGAGAAGCCATGTGTACTGGTAGGAGGAACAATACCTAAGCTATAAAGGCAGTTGGGCATAATGGTCTCGGTGGGAATTGGCTATCGGTATCCCTCTGGATTTTGTCCGCTTCACCTGTCAGAATGTTTGTTCACTCAGCTGCATTGCAGCTTCCTGGTCTCACAACCTTCCCTGCTGCTCCTGAGCTCTGAGGGCTCTAGGGCCTGTATTTTGTTTAACAGCAGCCTTGCAGACATAAAACAAAATGCCTGTTTTATCCACGCTTGCGTAACCTGCAGGTGTGGCTGTTGCGAAAATGTTCATGTAAAGGTTGTTTGGCGAGTTCCTACGTAGCTTTCCCAAGCGAGCCGTGCCACATTTGAGTATAAACCCCCTCGTCATGTCTTTGGGCTACTGTCTGCTTGCTCATAGGTATTCAGTGAGAAGCCTTAAAGCTCTGATCAGAAATCACAGCTATTTGAGAGTATTTTGTACGTTTTCAGATGGGGATGTTGGAAGCCGCTCGGTTTTGATTCAGAAATAGAAGCTCCCCTCACCAGCCTGAAGGTGTTTATCGCATCAGAACATGCACCTCTGGAGTGTGCTGGTCCACCTTAAAGGTGTCTCATGTCACAGCGGGGAACAGTGTGAAGGCAGCTGAGCTTGTTGAGCCCTGCTTTTGGAGATTTCTCTAGTTTTCTAGAGACTACTCTACTACTGTTTGCAGTAGTGAGACCTGCCTGTTCGGTACTTGGATTCTAATAAAATCCCAAGTTTTCATCACCGTAGATACGTTTGTCTAACAAGAATGTAGAAAAAGTTTTTCATGGTCACTGATTCCTCTTGGTTTTCTCTGATGCTAGAATGTCATGGATGAAGAGCTCTCAAAGGAGGTTAATAAGATGATGTCTGAGCTTCCAGAGTCCAGCAAATGGTGTTAAACCTGAAGCAGCCTGCATGGGAGATTTCCCTTCTACTGTCCCTTTATGTGTACTAATGAAACATTTTGGAATTCTTGGAAAACATTTGGGATCTTTACTGTCCTTCTGCAGCTTACTTTTCTTGCTGTTGTGTGACGCACTTGATACCTTCCAGGAAGCACGCTTGTTTTTAGGGGTTCACGTAGCCTTGCATTTGTAAACATCATCTATTTTTCATTAAAGAACTCCCAAACTGACTTTACTGGTTCTTTTTCCACATGTGATACACATCCGTAACTGGCCTCCAGATGGCACCTTCACCAGGAGATGTCCCTCTCAGGATTTGCTTGACCTTACCAGACAGAATCGAACTGATCAGGGAGTCTGGCTTGCTTTTTTTTCCCCTGTCCAGGCTCTGGACTGTGCTTTTTTTTTCCTGGAGTCCTCTCTTTGGTGGTACAAGTACGGTGATGACAGGCTCTCTTTACACCTCCTAGATCACTGACTGTTGCTCCCTTTTTTTTGCTTGTTTTCTCTTGTCTTTTCAGGGCTGGGGACACATAGTTGGTTTTGTGTGTTTTGTTGTTGTTTTTTTCACTCGTAGCTTGTGTGATGTTGACCAAGTTTGTGGAGATGAGCTCCATACTTGTGACTGGAGTGCTTCTAAGTCTGAGCATTTTCTTTAAACGGGAGTGAACAGTTAAAATTTCTCCCGAACATCTTCAGCAGGGATTTGATATGTTGATCAGTTGTGATTTAGGGCTCAGAATAGTGGTTCTCGTTGCCTTCTAAAGCCCTGCAGCCTCTGAGAGAGCCCACAGAAGGGCCTTTCTTGTGTGTGTGTGTGGCTGTCAACCCTCGTGGGAACGGGCCGAGTTCTGACTTGTTCCACATGGGTATTTGCTTCACAGGCGAGCAGATTGTACTGCTCCCACGTGTAGGAGCCGAGCTGAGGTGAGATGTGGCAGCATCAGCCTCCTGACATTCTGTAGTTCCGTTGTCATCCGAGAAAACGGAAACTCATGGCGCTGACCTGTAAGGTTTGCCCACGTTCAGGGCTTCGAGAGATACCGCTCTACTGCTGACTGCTTGTTTCTTCTTACATGATAGAGGTAAGCAAACGAAAGCAGATGAATAGCTTTATGGGTAGTGAAGGCATAGCTTTAAAAACAAAAAGGGGCTTTATGGTGAGTCCTCTCTGAAGTCAGAAAACACATGAATATTTTTTGTAGAACCACTGTGGGGTGTGTTCGTTTTGAGTCTAGATTGTCCTTTCCAATTCTGCTTCCGATGTCATCTTCCAAAAGGCTCCCCAGAGCCCCCTGTTGTTTCTGTGTCACAACCACACCAGCCTTAAACAGCTTTTAAAAGTTGTTTTGTACTAAAGCCCAAGAAAACTAGAATCCTGTGGATAGGGGAAGAAAAAAAATCGAGAAATAGTGGCAGCACCTATGGACATGAGGCATGGACTAGGGCCTGTTGGTACTGGGCAACGTCCAAACAATTAGCAGTGGTGCTCTTGGTGACAATTTGCAGCCACCTCTTTGCAATTAGAGTTGCAAAAGATGATGGTAATGATTTAGCAGCGTGTGCTTGGCCCCAGGAGCTGTTACTTCACTCCAGAAGCTGACGTCACTGATCTGCAGGAAGGTTTTGGTTTTGTTTGTTTGGTTTTTTTTTTTCCTATTGCTTCATGTCCTCCCTTGAAGCAAGAAGATCCTACGATCTGTATCTGATCATGCTTAGGGTGTAGCTCTGATTTCTAAGGGATCTACAAGCTCGGAATGAAACTGGTGTGAGTAAAGTGCCGCGGCCTCCTCCCCTTATGATGTTTTTCACCTCATTTCGTAGAATCATAGAATGGTAGGGGTTGGAAGGGATCTCTGGAGATCATCAAGTCCAACCTCCCTGCAGAGCAAGATCACCCAGGGCAGGCCATGCAGGACCATCTCCCGGTGGGGTTATGAAAGTCTCTAGAGAAGGAGACTCCACCACCTCTCTGGGCAGCCTGTTCCAGGCTCTGTCACCCTCACAGCAAAGAAGTCTCTCCTCCTGTTGAGGCGGAACCTCCCGTGTTCCCGTTTGTGCCCATTGCCCCATATCCTATCCCAGGGCACCACTAAAAAAGAGACTGGCCCCTTCTACTTGACCCCCACCCTTCAGAGATTTGTAAACATGAATAAGATCCCCTCTCCGTCTTCTCCAATTTCTCTCACCACGGTGGGGAAGAATTGAAGGAGGTTCAGAGAGCCACGGCGAGTGGGAATTTTTGGCCTCAACTTCCATACGCCAGAGGGAGTTGCCGTTTAGCGTCATGTTCTTAAATCATTAGGAAAGGGCTAATTGCCTTTGTTTCGTGGTTATTTATCTTCAGTTCCTTCTGAGCTAGAAAACAAGATGCCAAAAGCGCGGAGAAACCGTCTTCTGTATGCATGGTCTAAACTGGCTAAGGGGAAATTACCTCGGGGGTAACCGATGGGAGATCTGGAGCGGGCACAGGAGCGCAGGGCTGACTACAGGTACAGCTACTGCTCGCCAAAAAAAACACCCAAAGAGGCAAGGGGGTAGTCATTGGGTCTGGAAAGAGCAAGAGCACGATCTGGTATTTCCTGTTGTGGAAGGGGAAAGAAGACGTCACCTTGAGAGGCATCAGACCGTAGCTGGGTAGACATCAGAGAGTGGTTTAAGGAGAAAGCTGTTTGTAAGGCACTGGAGGTCATGGCCTGACAATTGAGGAACCTTAATCACTGGAAGCTTTTAAGAGCAGATCAGAAATGCTTTGCTTAAGCGTTTATAATGCAAGGAAGCGTTGATCGTGCTTCGGGATAGAACGACGGATTAGATGAGGGCTTGAAGATGCTTCCAGCCCTGCTTTTCAGTGAGAGGCTCAAGACTTAGTGTTAGAGGAAGGCTTTTTTTTTTTTTTTTCTTTTTTTGGCACATGTGTAAGCAGGACTGCAGGCTCAGGAGATGGTTGTGAAACCTGGAGGGTGTTCTCCCCGCTGCGCCTGCAGGGCAGCTGCACCGCTCCCCGCCCGCTGCCGTGTCACAGCACGTGCTGTGTCCCGTTCACTGGCGAAGAGCCCAAGTAAGAGGCAGCGGCAGGACCGGGCTGATCCAAGAGCTGTCCAAAGAAAGCCATGTGTTGCTTCCTAGCATTGGTAACACGAGGAGGAAAAANTCTTGCAGCTGGTTCCAAATGAAAAAAAAAAAAACCAAAAAACCAACCCGTCAGCTGCGTTTGCGCTGTTCTGCCACAGCGGAGCCCTCTGCGGCGCACGCCACGTCCATCAGCGGCCAGCTGTCGGGACCGACAGTTCAGCTTTTGATGAAAAAGGAGAAAGTCAAATGCATGAGATTTCTGCAGAGTGCCCTGCAGGGCAAGTGGAGATGCCCTTCCTCGCTGTCGGTGTTTCGGGGCAGTCCAGCCTTCCCGGCGCGGGGACGTGACGCTCGCGGAGGAACGCATCGCGGGGGTCCTGCCGAGACAGGAGCACGCCAGGCTGAGTGCTCAGCTGAGAAAATCTTTGATACTGGGCTTCACCCTCTGCCTTGGCAGCTGTTGGGTGTTTCCAGGGAGGTCATAGCAGGCGGTGAGGAGCTGTGGCAGCCTGGGAAGAAGCAGGCAGCCGGGATCCCTCGGCTGTTGTATATTATGGAATAATCACCCAACTAAGAATGACGCCAACGCCTGGAGAGGCCTCCGCTGCTTCAGCCTCACTTGGGATTACATCAGCTGCTCTGAGCTGATTTTTGGAGACACCTGTCCACCAACACCTGCAAGCTGGGAGCAGCTGTGCTTGCTGGGAGCTTCATGTGGGGCTCCTGCAGCTCTGGGGCAGCTGCTTGTGGTGTGGGGCGGGAGCTAGACTCAGTAGCAGACCCGTTGGTTTTACGCACAAAGCGCAAAAGATGCGTGCGCTTTATCGCGGTGCGCTCAGCTCCTGATGGAAAATGAAGATCTAAAGTCCACCTGGGAAAAAACAACGAAGGAACTGAAGTTATCCACTACAAAACTTCTACTCAACCTCAAGTGTAAACTTGTATATGTTTTACCACAAACCGACACGCTGTTCTTATCGGGCCAACATGCAAAACAATAATTGCTTTAGGAAAAAAAAATGATAATTCATCTGCAAACCAGCTAAGTGATAGGGATTTATTTTAAAAAAAAACATCTAGGTACAAAAGCCAGAAAAATAAAAATAAAATGCTAGAGAAATGCAAAATGCATGAGACTACTGAGCTGAAATATGTATCTCTTTACTCAAAATGTGTCAAATCCAAAGCTGTGGATGGAATCTCTTGGCTGTATATTTTGGCTAGTACTATAGAAATATTCTGCTGCAAACATTTCATGGTGGTTGCTTTTCGATCTTCCAGTGACAGAAGGTGTTCAAAAAAATCATTTTTTAATTCCTATCAACCCTTTAGTAGATATAGAATATTAATATGGGACTTGCAGTACAACTGAAAAAAAAAATTTAGTTTCAAGATTTATTTTAAAAATAAGTGGGTTGCATTTTGTGCCGTCTCCAGTAAAACACTCCAAATATTTGATACTCAATTCTGTTTTGGGTCTTTATAAGCAAAAAAAATGTGATGTGTCCAATTGTAAGTACGCTTCAGGTTTTTTTTAGTTACCTCTAGTACTGAATAGGTCTTACAGGTCTGGGAAAGATTTCGGGGTTTTTGTGCTATTTGAATTTTTTAATTAGAGAGTCAGCAGTGAAACAATAGTAACCTTGGTCTGCACGGCCTCGGAAGCTGCAGGAAATCCTCCCGTTTGTCTCTGAGTAGGCAGCTACTGCTAGGAACTTCACACAGCTTTGGAAACATCTTTCATTTTCTTGTACTCTCACATTTAAAAAAAAAAAAACAACAGAAAAAAACAAAAACATTACCGGGCTGGAAGGATTTCTACTTCTCTGATTCGGAAAAAAATCTCCAAACCCCACAAGCGAGTAAGCAGAGGCTTCATCAGTAAGTGTGTGTCGAAAATAAAACTTGCCCTTCCTTCTCTCTCCGCTGCGTACCGCCGACGTGGGAGGACGCAGCGCTGCCTCCATCTGCCGTGAAGTCATTCACCATTACACCGTCCTTCCTGAACCGTGTCATCTCCAGTAAAAAAAAAAAACAACAAAAAAAAACAACACAAAGACAACTCCAAAATGATGACCTAATCTAATAAACACTTCCTCTAGCCCCTCACTAAAGATGCCAGCAGCAAGGACAGGATTTATCTCTCTCCCTTCCCCAGGAGACGCGGGCTGTAGCTCAGGGGAATGGGTGAACCCCTCGGTGTGCCCAGCGCCCCTCCCGTGGTCCCTGTTGGAAGCAGCAGGAGCGCGGCGAGGGGATGGCTTGGCCGGGTTTCAGCGGCGCGTTTGTGATTTCAGATGCTTGGCAGCCCCCGGCCCAGCTGGGAAAACGGGTGTTGTTAAAACTTGACTTGGAAGGTGAAGTTTCTATCTCTCTCTTCAAGTTAGTAATGTGCCTACGGGTGCCACCGTCGGACACACGGGGGTCGGCTCTTGCAGAGTCGTTCTCGCAGCCTGGAGCTGGGGAAGAGACAGGAGCAAGGATAGAGGAACTCTGCTCCCCCTGCACCAGCCTGGAAGCCCTTAGGAGCCAAGGTCCTCTCACGACCAGCTTTTACTTTGAAACCCGGGGTCGCTCCTGCCGTCTGCTCCAGCGCTGAGCTAATTTCCTCCCATTGTCTTTGGGGAAGGGCAAGCGCCAAGGAGGGGAGGTGGCGGTGCTGGTGACAGTCCCCTGGAAGCTCAGGCAGAAGGGGCCGAAGGAGCCTCCACCTCTCCCGTCCCCGGTGATCCTTTCTAGAGATGTCCCACCGAGACTCCCATTTCTCAACTGCGTTTCTTCATGGCAGAGGAGTTCTTATCACTTCCCTGCGGAGGTAACTGATGCTGAAATCATTTTGACTTTTGGCAGAGGCAGCTGAAGAACTATCAAGCGGAGACAAAGGAGCCTAGAAGAGGCGCTGGGTTGTACTCCCAAAATTCCTGGAGCCAGCAGTACCCCTGGCTTTTCCTCCTCCCTCCTTAATCTTTCAGCCCATCTCCCCGAACATTCAGAATGATGAGTCACCCGCTGTTTCTCCAAACCTGGCATTTAAAATCTCAGGCAATAAAGCTTTCACCACTTCTTTTAGGGAGACAATTTTCCAGCCTACGGTTCTCCATTCAAAAGCTTTCCACCCCGATTCTCAGCTTAAACATGCCCTTTCCTTAATTTCACCCCATTAAAATCATTAACGTATCGCCAATCTTCTCCCTTCGTGCCACTTACTTCATTCAACTGTTTACAGAGCGCTCATGTCCCCCTGCCTCGTTTACTAATTCCCTTATACCTAGGAGAGTCAGATTTATTTATTATTTTAGGGTTTTTTTCCCCTTTCACGATGCCTCCAGCCTGGCGATTCCTTCAGTCGTGTCGCTTTGAGCTCCTTCCCGTTTAATCCTCTCCTCTTGCAAACGCGAGGCAGATGCTCGCCGCCCTCGCCGGCGTCGTTCCACTTTCCCCGCACGCCGTCCAAAACCGCACCGCCGTGTCCCTAATGCCTGTGCCACCGCGTGCCCTCCTCCAGGTGCCTTCCAGGAGTCGTGCCTCCGAAGCGCGTCCTTCCCGGGAAATACCGATCCCGAGTGGTTTTCCCAGAAGCAGCCGGCTGGCTCGTGGAGGTCGATTTTCGCTGGCGGCGGCGCAAGGCTCGAGCCACGTAGGAAATCGGAGCGGATACCGGATTAGAGCCCCCAGCAGCCCCACGCAGGGCAGGTTTTATCTTTTTTTCAGGAGGGATTTCATTAGCACCCTGCTCGTTGCCTCTCATGCTGACACCGCCGACATCGGTGCTGTCGCAAAGGAAGTTTTTTACAGGTTTTGGTGAGAAATAACCTTGCCAAGTACTCAATTCCTGTCCGCGTAGCTCTGCTTGCACCCCAATCTCTTATTCTCACTTCTCCTCAACGTGATAAATTCTCCTGAGGGAGTGTGTGACGTCTGTCTTTGTTTCCCAAGCCCGTGTACGTGATTTTGGGGGGGCGGGGGGAGATGCAGACGCAGGTTCGTATACCGTCAACCCTATGGCTGTTGGAGGAGCAGGATCCTCCAGGGGTGCCTCTGCTGCACAACGCACGTCTCGCGCTTGAACTTCCCAGGCGGTTGTAGGCCCCGATCAGGACCGAGGGGCTGCCTTGCACCGCTTGCAGCCACGCCGTTTCTAACGGCAGAGCGCTACCTACACTGCACTGCGCGGCCGCGTGGCGTACGTACCCCGGAGCTCCAAAGCTCAATACTCCGATTAAGAAACATCAGCACGTTGTTTAACGCGTGCACGATAACGTTGCCCTAATTGCACACCGCATTTCCCCCACCCAGCCCCCAGGTCTCTGATCTCGCAGAGCGCAGAGCCAGGATCACCAGATTCAGTATTGGGAAGGAGAACGAGAGTTGGATGAGAGATCGGTGAGAGGCGTTTGTGGTGCTGGGCTCCTGCCACTTTTGCCTACATCGCTTCTCGTTGCCTGGCCCCTGTGCCAGAGGAAGACGTTTTCTTTCTTCTTGTTTCCTGGTTTCCTTCTGCTTCCTCCTCTGCTCTTTTCTTCCTGTGAGTCGGCTCCAACCGCTGTGCTTGGTTTGCACGCTTCTGCGAAACCAAAGAAACCGGTGCGCCCTCAGCCCACAGGCAGGCCTCCCTGCTGGCTGGTTTACCTCAGCTTAATCACAGAATCATCGAATGACAGAATGGTTTGGGCTGGAAAGGCCCCGTGGTCCAACCCCCCTGCAGGGAGCAGGGACATCTGCAACTAGAGCAGGTTGCTCAGAGCCCCAGCCAACCTCCCCTGCAATGGGGCCAGGGATGGGGCAGCGACCACCTCTCGGGGCAACCTGGGCCAGGCTCTCACCATCCTGCAAAAAACATTTCTTCCTCCTCTTCAGTCTGTATCTCCCTCTTTTAATTTCAAACCATCACTCCTTGTCCTGTCCCAACAGGCCCTGCTCCAAAGTCTGTCCCCATCTTTCTGACAGGCCCTTTGAAGTTCTGAAAGGCCC
>VWZK01004776.1:152418-176136 GCA_013396935.1 Baryphthengus martii
CCGGCCCCTGCTGCTGCCCCCCGCTCCGGCCACAAGCTCCCCGCTGCCGCCGCCACGATCACGGGTGCATCCCCTTCAGGCGATGGCGGGGGGGGTGTCCCATCCCAGCGGCGGCACCGCAGGTGCTCTGCGGCGTGAGGTGGCGCTGCCGGGCGCGGCGGCCGCTCTTGCGCATCTCTCGGCTGCTCCGGAGGCGGAGGGAGGAAGTGACGCCGAGCAGCGGAGCCCCGCGGCCTCCGGTGACATTCTCATTANGGCCCTGCCTGCTCCGGGCATCCTCTGTACTGGCCGAAGGTTCTCAGGAAAAGGTGAGTGCCGTGGTGGGGGGGGGGCTTTGGGCACAGCCTGCCTGGGGGAGGGGGGACCTCCATCCCGGCCCGACGCGGTGCCGAGTTCAGCCCGGGCGCCGCTTTTTCATTCTCACCTGGATGGGAGCTTTACCACAGCTCCTGGGAACAACTTCTGGCCACTTCGTGTTTCCTAGGGCTTCTGTAATGCGTTGTGGATTCGTGTTGGGAGAAAAAACCCTCTGAAAAGCAAGGCGTGTAATTGCTCTAGTCGTATGCTTCTCTGAGTGTTGTTTGGCTTTGTTTTTTTCCTTTTTTTTTTTTACCTTGAATGTTGTGGGAATATATGTTTTATACGGAAAAAAAGAGTTCTAATTGTTTGATGCTTGTCTAGCTGAAGTTCCTCTTGTGCTCTTAACATCTAATGGGTTGCAGATGTGACTTTAAGCGACATAGCCTTCCGAGGAGAATATAAACTTTAACTGTGCTACTAGTTGTCTTTAAATTGGGAAAAGGCAGTCTGAGTAGGCTTGTAATATTTTAACTATTTCCCCAACTCCAGTGTTGTAACTTTCCTTGCATTGAGGTTATTGGATGGAGGACTTAAAAGACCACTTTATGAAAGACTTGGTGGTGTTTTTTGTTTTTTTTTTGCTAGGTTTACATTGTGTAGCTGGTACAGAGAGTTTCTGCTTTTGCTGAGTAGTATCTGGTTGTATTTAGAACTTGGTTTGTTACTCGTGGAACGAGGCTACATCTCTTAAAGTTTGTAGGTACCTTTGTGAAACCACGACTGCAGTAACTTAGTTGAAGGTCTGGGTTGTGAGTAGCTACTTACTTCAAACCAGCACAAAGTACCTAACAGCATTTCAAAGGCAGAACAAAAACTGTGTAGAGTTGTTATGATATGAGTCAATCCTGTTTGGTGGTGTGGTGTTCGTTTTTTGCTTGGTTGTTTTTTTGTTTGGTTGGGTTTTTTTGTTTTGTTTTTTCCCACTGGCCAATAATACTAGGTTTTAAAAATGAAAGCGTTTTAAATCTTTGAACCCTTGAGCATATCTTTAAAACGCAAAATTTCTCTTGATCCCTTCCCCCTTTCCCCACCTCCTCCCTCCCCCCCCAAGATTTTATTTGATTTTAAGTCTTTTCTGGTACTCGTCAAGTGTAAGACCCATTAATTGTCTCGCTAATAGGCAAGCGCTATCCTATTTTCAGTTTTCAAGATGAAAAACTTAAGTACAAACAGTAATAGCTCTCTTCTTGGAACAGCAAACAGATGTTACTTTAGAAGAAAAGCATTTGAAATGTATCTTATGTTGCTTAAAAGACCCGCAATGTTTGACCTTGAGGTGGAAGCCGGGCACGGTGCTCTTTCAAGGTCTTCATCTTCTGGTTCTCCTGCCCTAGTTAACACCTGTAATTGCCGTCTCTGTGAGAGAAGAGCTGAAGGTCAGGCAGTCACAACAGTGCGGCCCTGCGGGAGGGAAACGTGGACTAGGTTTTTTTCACCAGCTCTCAGGGAAGCAGTAAGCTGTTCGTTAGGTGTTTTGTGAAACTGCAACGTCCCCTCCGTAGGGGTGTGGGACGCAAAAGCAGCGAGAAGAAGTACAGAGAGCTCAGCTGTCCTGCGGCAGCTGCTTTTAAATGTTGTTTTCTGAGTTCTTATCGGGTCTAGTGGCGTAGGGCAGTCTGGTGCTGGTAAAAGCAGCTCCAAAGGGGGTGGTTATGCGGCTCCTAAAAGTAAACAGAATCCTGTGTTGGGTGTTTCTGGCACATGGGTGACACTGGTGTTTTGTCTGGGGGTTTGGGAAGAAGGACAGCGGGAGCGACGGAAGATAGTACGTAGAGTTCAGGCCGCTGGTGTTTATGCTGGAGCACAAGGATAACAGTCCTGACTCATTTTTAAACACTCGAATTTTTAATCGTAACGCGCCGACTCTTTCTGTTTGCCCTTCAGCCTAATTGCTAGCTGGCATCACGGAGAGGCGCGGTGAGAAATTCCTGAGAAATCGGGGAGACGGGAGGAGAGGACCCTGGTCTCGCACGGGGAAGCGTGCGACGCTCAGGGCAGCGCAGCCTTGGAAGCTGCCTGCTTGGTGGAAATTAACACGCGCAGACGCGTCGGGAAGCGAGGGGATGCGATGAACCGGGCGCTGCAGAGGGAGGGGGGAACGGGAAGGAACCTGAAGGCGACCGCGAGGCCGTGGCGGGGCGGTGGGGGGCACGGACGAAGGAGGCAAGCGCCGCCCTGAACGGATGGAAGGGAGGGAGGCGGGAAGGATGTTTGTGCGCGTTTGGCGAGTCGGCAGATCGCGCCGGCGGCTGGCAGTGTGGAGGAGGTGAGGATTAATGAGATGAGATAAGATTGGATGTACAAAGAGTAAATATAGAGAATGGTGAGGGGCTTTGAACGTGAAGCGTTAGGGAGATAAGTTGGTGTAACTTGAGCAGAGCGACAAGAAATAATTGCCTTGGTTGTCCTGATCCTCCCCTCCACTATCTCCTTGCCGTGTATTTAGCTTTAAAATGCAGGGTGCTTTGCCTGACCTTGGTTTGGTTCACTTTCTTCACTCTCTCTTGTCACAGAATCATAGAATTGTCAGGGTTGGAAGGGACCTTAAAGATCATCGAGTTCCAACCCCCCCCGCCATGAGCAGGGACACCTCCCTCTAGAGCAGCTTGCTCAGAGCCCCATCCAACCTGGCCTTAAAAACTTCCAGGGATGGGGCTTCCACCACCTCTGCTCAACTCCCTGCTCCGCTGAGGTTGTATGTGGGTCTGTGGTCCACCTGTATAACGTCTCACTTAAGCATCTGTTCACGAGATGGGTGTCTGTTCGTACCACGCCGCGAAAGCGCCTGCAGACCCAGCGTTCGCTGCTGTCTGGTTACCCTCTGACCGAAATGTGACCGCTGGGTACCTTAAAGCTTTGGAATCTTTTCGAATGAGTACATAATTTCAAGCAGTCGGCACTTATTTTTCCGTAACCTCTGAAAGTTTGTGCGTTGACGGTACTTTCTGACAGGATCGGGTCTGTGGTCGATCTCAGCTTCTGCGTTTTTTTATCTGCAGCTGACTAAGTCACTTAGAAAACTGTAACCATTGACAGAAACTCAGCAGCAGGTTTAATAACACATTTACTAGCTCGGAGCGCAAGATTTAAATACGGTAGTTGCAAGTACGTCACTCGCACCTGGGAACGCGCGCTCTGCGGGAAAAGGACTGAGACTCGAAAATCTTTCCTGGCTTGGGCATTACCGGTGGCAAATGGGGAAGCAGAAGCGAAGCAGCGGTGGGAGAGGGGGAGAGAAGCAGTGCTGGGAAGGAGCCCTGGGATAAAGTTACGTGGTGCGGCGCCTGTCGCCGCGCGGTTACAGCTCCGAGATAACCCAAGGCTTACGTGGCAAGGAAACCGCTTTTGTCTGGGTTTTCCAGTACGTGAGCGGAGCTCGGCGGAGAGCTCACGCTCGTGCCTTCGGCTTCAGCAGCGTTAACTCAGGAGCAAGTGAACTCCTAGGGCGTGGGAATCTCTGGCAGCAGGTGTTCTTGCAGGGGACTTAGCGTGATTTTTGTGGTGATTAGCGTTGTCTTTTCTGTCGCATCTTTCACCTAGAAAGGTGCAATTCTGAGCAAAAAGAAGACTGGGTGAAGAAGACTGAAGGAAAACATGCGTCTGGTTTAAATATTGTCCTCTGCAGATGGCTTCTCCTGGCAGAGGATGTTTCTGAGCTGGACTGGAGTTCAGCTCTGGTGAGGCCGCACCTCGAGTGCTGTGTCCAGTTTTGGGCCCCTCACTCCAAGGGGGACGCTGAGGTGCTGGAGAGGGTACAGAGGCGGCTACCAAGCTAGGAAAGGATTTGGAGCAGATGTCGTACGAGGAATGACTGAGAGATCTGGGGCTGTTTAGCCTGGAGGAGACAGAGGGGAGACCTTCTTGCTCCTTACAACCACCTGAAAGGAGGTTGTAGTGAGGCGGGGGTTGGTCTGTTCTCCCTGGTGGCGAGTGACAGGACAAGGGGAAATGGCCTTAAATTGCCCCAGGGGAGGTTCAGGCTGGATGTTAGGAAAAATGTCTTTCCTGAAAGGGTTGTCAGGCATCGGAACAGCCTGCCCAGGGAGGTGGCTGAGTCGCCATCCCTGGAGGTGTTTAAGAGACGGGTGGATGTTGCGTTGAGGGACACGGTTTAGTGGTGTTGACAGGGCTGGGGAAAGGTTGGACTCGATGATCTTGAAGGTCCCTTCCAGCTGAAAACGTTCTATGATTCTGTGACTGATACCTTGTTGCTTGCTCAGGGTTGCTGCTGAGGGTTAGAATTTAAATTTGTGGTTGCCTGTTCTCGCTTGTTAGCGTTCCCTCTTCGCATGTGTGATGGGCAGGAACGGAGCCCGTGCAGTGTGGCAGTCTCTCCAGGGACGTGGCTTGCTTCCTGCACTTGGGGCACACATCGATTACTCATTCAGGCCTGAAAAGGAGGTGCAGCTCGGTCGCCAAGGCGTAGCCGTGACAGGGTTGCAGATCCATTACGGAACGCGCATGGAGGTCAAGTAACGCTCCCGCCGGTCGTGTAGTGAGTCAGCTTTGGATTGGGAATGATCTAACCTCATATCCCTTTTTTATTTAAGAAGGCATTTAGGGTTTTGTATCAGTCTGACCATGTGGTCTGTCTCTTGAACGCTTAGAAGTTGATTTAAGCAGCAGGATAGAGCACAGGCTTCAGCCACATCACACCTTGTAATGGTTGGTCTCCAAAAAGGCAGCCAAAAAGCTGTTAGGACTCAATCTTGACAGCTTTTTAACCATAAGCAGAACAGGTGGTCACCTTTTTAATTAAATGCAAGTATTTTAAGATTCTTTCAAGCTAGCGTTTCTGTTTCAGTATGCGTGGATCGTGGATTTGGTGTTACAGTGAGACTTCTGCGGCGCCCTGGGCGGTGCTCTTCCGCTTTGATGCTTCAGAATTTCCTGGAAGTGAGCAGGAAGAGCCAGACCATGATTGAATAAGTGTTACCCTTGCTACATTTCTGCTGTAACGTCTTGTTTCCTGATGCTTAGTCATTAGCTTTTCAAGACTTATTTTAGAGAAGGCAGATCTCACTGCTATTCATCCAAAACGGGTAGAGACCAAATGACTCACTGTAGCGGAGCTGGGAATAACTATAAGAGCCAGACTTTGTAATACCAGTTGTCTGTGTGATGATGCAGTTATTACCATTTCAGTAATTTGTTTTTCGTTGGGAATATTACATTTCCATCATGCCAGTTTGAGGTTGGTGCTGTGTGCTGCAAGAGGATTGTCAAATTTTCTAAAGTAAGAAGCAGCAAGTTAACATAATAGCCGGGTCCTGTGTCCAGTTTTGGTCACCGCAGTGTAANTAAGGTTAAGACAACACTGTTCTCGAGTGCTGTGGCTTTCTCATCTGCTGGTATCTCCTGACTCCTCTCTTGTTAAGAGAGAGAAAGAGCTCCAAGTAACCTGTGATAAACACAGCTGAGTTTTCAGTAGCTGTGGTTCTTCCAGAGCTGGCGATACCTTTTGATCAGCACGACACGGAGTCGAATGAGGAGTCAAAAAAAAAACCCCAAACATTTCTTTGGGTATTGTTTTTAAAAAGCCTTTAAGGTGAAGTTTTGTTTTTCCATAGTTCCGGTTACTAGTATTAGAAACTCATCGTAAAAGCAGGTCGCAGGCTTTGGATCCCGTGCTTGATCTACAGCCACTTGCTGCAATAAGGAAAATCCACAGCTAATTATTGAGGGTTTGTGGAGATACAGACCTCACTTCGCTCCATTTAAAGGTGGTTTGATTACAGACACTTGATTTCTCTTTTTCTTGTTTTACAAGATCAAACTGGTTTTTTTTACTTTTTGACACCTGTAATGGACTTTGCTCTTTCTCTGTAAGGAAATTGTCAAGCTACAGCAATAATAAGATGAGTTGGTTCATACTCCAGACTTGATGCTCTTTCCCTGCCCTCCCCATCTCCTTTTCCTGAGGAAGTTGTATATATTGTTTAATTCTCCTGCTACTAGCCATTAGTTTTGTTGTTAAAGCTCTGCCAGCTGAGCCTCTTTTTCCTAAATCAAGAACAATAATGCAACAAATCAATTTGGGGTAAACAATGCTTTTATTTAAGGGTAAGTTTTGGTGGGGTTTTTTGCTGCGTGGTTTTTTTTTTATTATTTTTTTTCTCAATCGTAAGTACCTGCATGGTACTGATGAAAACCGCCTATTAATTTTCTTTTGCTCTTTTTATAGCTGGTAACTTGATATCATCTTACACGCTGTTTTTTTTTTTTAATTTCTGTGATCAAATATGCGCAAAGCCTTCCGTATGTTGTGGGAAAAAAATGTCTGTTTTCTGGTCTGTCGTCTTATCCTTCTCAAAGTGGAGGTCAAATTTCTTTATCTGCTCCAGCGGGGAGTAAATGCTGTGCGAAGTACCTGATAGTAGAATGGATGTTGGAGGCATTAGTCATAACAAACGTGTGTTAGGGCTGGCTTTTGACTGAGCCTGTTCTGTTTTCTGAAATACCCAAGGTAGCTTTTGTTCATCCCACTTATTTTTTTCATCTGCTGTTTGTCAAAAGCTTATTCTGCATTAACGCCCTCCCGCGCCGTCCTTTTTCTTTACCAGGGTTCGTTCGCCTGTAACAGGCAGTGCCACAGTCCCTCTGGTTCTGTCAGTGCCCGCAGACGTTTGTCTGTGGCTGTGGTGTCTTAAAAGAGCTCTACTGTTTTTGTTGCATTAGGTTTTTTTTTTTAGCAGAGCTCATAGAAGAAAGAGGGAGCTAGGATCTATAAAGATACAGACTCAAAGGCTGGCTATCTGGAGGTAACTGCTCTTGAGAAATGGGTCAGTGGAACAGGTGAGCTTTCTCGGTGAGAAGGTAGCAGGTTGTTTCCAGTGAATCACTGAATCATGGAATCGATCTGGTTGCAAGAGACCTGTAAGATCGAGTGTAACTGTTAACCCAGCACTGCCAGGGCACCACTAACCCCTGTCCCTCAGCACCACATCTCCACGCCTTGGAAACCCCTCCAGGGATCATGGGGACCCCAGCCCTGCCCTGGGCAGCCTGGGACAGCCCTTCACAACCCTGGAGGGGAAGAAATTGTTCCTCAGCTCCAACCTAAACCTCTCCTGGGACAATTTGAGGCCTGCTCCTCTTGTCCTGTCGCTTGTTCCTTGGGAGCAGAGCCCGACCCACCCTGGCTCCAACCTCCTGTTAGGGAGTTGTGGAGAGCCAGAAGGTCTCCCCTGAGCCTCCTTTGCTCCAGGCTCAACAAGCCCAGCTCCCTCAGCCGCTCCTCACCACACTCCTGCTCCACACCCTTTCCCATCTCCGTTGCCCTTCTCTGGGCACGCTCCAGCCCCTCCAGGTCCTTCTTGGAGGGAGGGACCCAAAACTGACCCCAGGTTTCCAGGGGCGGCCTCCTCAGTGCCCAGTCCAGGGGGACAATCCCTGCCCTGGCCCTGCTGCCCCCCGCAGTGCTGACACAACCAGGTAACTGTTGCTTACCGAGTCCTAATTAGGTCATGACAGACCAGTGTCATGGGTATTTCTTTTCTTTAGAAGCACTTTGGATGTGTAAAGACTGCAGTATCGATTGTTATCAATCTGGTGGATGCTGAAATCAATTGGCACCTCTTATTACTGGTGAAAAAAACCCAAACAGTCAAGGGGTTGGTATCTTACTGTGGCTAAAATTTTCATAATTTAAATACAACACAACTTTGCCCTTAGCGTATTCATACTGTTGAATTTGCAGTAGGTACATTACTGAAAAATAATGTTGCAGTATTGAGATTTTATACTGCCAGCTTAATAGTTACAGAAACAAATTAATAACATCAGTGGTTTGTGGATGAGGAAAAGACTTAAGATGAGGGTTTGGTTGGCTTACAGCTGTTTTCCAGCCTTTCTGTAGTTTGGGCTTATCACCTGATCTCTCTTCTTCAGCCGGCCAGACCATAAAGTGGTGAGTACATTACAGCCCTACACCAGGAAGCTGGCTCCCTTAAAGCAAAGATACAGTACTCGTCGTGAATTAAAAATATTTTTAGCTTTAAAATACCTGAGGGCTGGTTCTGTGTTGTTCGTGGTGTTTTTTCCTGTGACAAAGATGAGTAAAAATGTCTTGATGATAAAATACTTAGAAACCATAGAGCCAGTCCCTATCTCTTAACTGCTGTCTGTGAAATGACTGTCCTAACTCCACGCCGCTGGCAGCCGAGTGATGCGAGCCCGAGATGGGGAGGTGCTGGCGAGTTGCTGGGGGAGCTGCGGGAGCGCCCCGCAGACGGCCCCGGGCTGGGTGAGGCGGCGCTGTTACTGGAAAGGAGCGATGCGCAGAACCCGACGGAACGAGCTCTCTGGTCTGCTGAGAGTACCTCTCCTCGTGATGGCAAGGGCTCCGCAGGTTTGGAGCGAACCGTCCGGCGCTCTCCCTCGCGGCAGGCCTATCGCCACTGACTCCTTGCGTCTGATGCTCGTCCTGACGGTGGACGGCTGGAGGGACCTCCGGGCTCCTGGAACTGCAGCCTCTGTCCCACCACACTCATTGCTGCTTCAGTATTTCCAAGTAACAGGAATAGGAAGGTATGCTCGCGTCTGTCCCTGCTGGACCAGCTTTGATTTTTGCAGGAGACGGCACAAGCCCTTCTTGAATGAACGCTGCAGTGCTGAGAACTTCACCACTAGGCAGTTCCCTCACAGTTGGCCAGTCGGAGATACTAGCAAGTAATGCGACGTTTGGTGACCTTCAGGATATTGCAGATAAACGTTCTTGGAAGAAAGAGAATCTGTACTCTGAAAATCAGGATTAATTTGTTACTACTACACTCAAGCAGTTTAAAACGTGGCTTTTCTGTGAGCCTTACTTTGTTGACCGTGGTAGAGCAATAGAGCTACGTTTCTCGAGGAGGACAGGTCTCTCCTATATGGAATAGAATATGGAATGTTTAGAACCAGTGGGGGAAGCACAGAATACATTTCTTTTGAGTAACAGAAATGGATAGGTAAAATTGGAGAATTTGTTAAAATCTTAGAAGATGATGGTGCATCCATATGACTGTCCGTAGTAGGGTGATCTTCGGCAAGCTAAAATACGGCAGAAGGAAAAAGAAATGAGGCGTGGCCATCCTAGCTTTGGATTCTGCCATGAGTTTTGTTGACAGAATAATGGCACGTTTGGGAGTGAGTCACTTGAAATTTTTAGGAGCAGATAGCAATAAAAGTATGCCCCCTCCAAATTTTAGAGGAGAGAGCATTGTAGACTTTACATCGCTGTGCACTTGAGAAAAATGGTTTAACTATAAGGAAGAAATGAGATTTTTTTTAGAAGACTAAGTGCAGACAACCCTGTGTGCCTTTGTCTGTATGTTAATTAATTTATTTTTACAAAGGCTAATTTTTTTTTTATTATTATTTTTTTTTTTTTTTTTTGTGTGTGCTGTGGGATTCCAGTGTAGCTGGTGAATGTTTCTGGAAACCTGCGTGCGGGCTTGTGAACTAACCCAGAGCTATTTCATTTGAAGGAGGCAGAATGTGCATTAAGCATGACAATGCAAAAAGCCTGTATTCAAATGTAAAGTCTTGCTGCTTATTTACCCTGGAAAACATGACTTAAAGGACGCTCTGCAAGCCTTTGTGTTAACACATACACTTGTAATGTGTATTCATCCTTGGATAATTTCTATACCCAGCGTGTTGAGCACCGAGTGGGAGCAGCCTATTTTTAACCTTCATTTGTTTCTGCAAAACCAGTTGAAACACAGCATTAATTTAATCCTCTTTTTTTTTTCCCGTCGTTTCGCGGCGCGGTTCTCTGACCGTGTCAATTCTTGTACCGCGTCGTTTCTGAAGGGTCCTATTCTTTAGGATTGCTACCGGGCCTGATTTATGAATCATCTGATAAAGGGCCAGCTCCACTCCCAGCGATGTGCCTGAGGTAGAATTGTATGCCAGTGAGTCAGCTCTAGGGCAGTGTTTTCAAAGGAATATATAAATTGCGCGGTATCCGTGTGGGGGTGGCTTAGCGCTGTGGAAAAAAAAAACCAACCTGCTCTCGAGCATCGTGCGCCCGCGTCCACGCGGATGCCTCGAGTTGAAGTGAGTGGCTGGTCACACTCCCCTTGTTTCGACTGCATGGGTATGTGTGACACTGCTAAAGAAAAAACAAAACCCATCTGTGGTCTCTAGGGGAGATGATGAACGAGTCCAAAAGACGGACGTTGGGAAGCCCAGCAGATGTTCGTGGTACTTGTGTCATTTGGGTGCTGATCAGTCTTTTCTGATACAAGTCTAATTATTTGGATTGGTTGGGTTTTAGTTGGGCAGGCAGGTTTTTTTGTCAGGTGTATCTGGATGCGTTGCATGAGGATGTCACTGCCGAGTTTGCTGAATTGTGTTGGCTTTTCATGGAAAGGAAGGTTATTGGAGTAGGAAAAACTCATCGGCGACTCCCAGATACACTGACAAAGGGTACTAATGAACCTTTGGAAGTGTCCAGAGTCATTAGCACTTCACATCTTGAGTGTACATTCCATCATAGTTGTTCTTTAGGAAGCTACTGACACCTCTGAATTTTTTTTAATTTTTTTTTTTTCCTTTTTGATCACTTTTTACCTTCAAAAATCTCTTCTTGGAGCAAACAGTGCTGTGAAAGAAACACTCAGTACCCTCTCCTGTGTCTAGTCAGAACCTGTGAATTCAAGGTGTGATGAGACTAAACAGCAGGTAGTTTTTAATCAGATTTGTTTGTTGTGGTTTTGGATTTTTTTTTTTTTTTTTAAAGTGGTGATTTGTGCTTGCTCTCCCTTCCCTCCTTCCTGCCAGCTCTGGGAGATAATGTCACTTCGTTTCCCAGTTTTCTTTTCTGTTTCCTGAACTGAATCTACCTGAGAAAGAAGTTCTAATCCGAAGGAGGGAACATGACTGGTCAGTCATGACTAGGTGGTAAGGTTAGGGGGTAAAACTCCCATCTCTGTTAGCGGTAGGAAACCGTTAGCCCATCTGGGCCATCTCTGCTCATCCGACCTTCAAAGTCCCTCCTTATTTCTTCACTCAAGTGCACGTTTCATAGCCTACAATTTATCTGCCTTTACAAATGAATCCACGATTTAAAATTATTTCCCAGGTAAAGGTACCGTTAGGTATTTAATGGCTTCTGCGTACTGGGTGCCTGGAAAATGAAATAATTTCTGTCGGAAAAATCTAGCGCAGAAGTTTCTACAGAATTGCCTTTTAAAATAATCGGTGCAGTGTCTGTGCCTCAGAAAAAGGAGAATGACGTTTCTGAGCGATGTCTAATTAATTATCCATCTGTGTCTGTAAGATCACAGCTTATTTTTCAGTGCTGTGTTCTCATTTATGTAAAAAAACAAAACAAAACAAACCAACCTTGGTCTTTCTCTAGCATCACCTTGAGATTACCTTTCCTAGTACTGTTGCTAGAAAAGTGAGTGGCAAGAAAGGAATGGGAGTTTTCCAGTGTAGTCTCTTCCTCTCTCTGATCTATGAATTTATCAAGTAGAACTAAATCAGTACATCTTTTTCTTTCATTGAAACAAAACGTTCCTTGGCACGTAGTTATTTTCCTCTGAACTGTCTGTATTCTTTGCGGCAAAGTCTGTTTGAGTCACAACAGAGGGGCTTTTTTCCACTGAGATAAATACAAAGTTCTCTTTCTGTGTACATACTAATACTCGAATTGTTGATGTTTAAATAGCCGGTTCAAGGGACTTGGAGAGTACAGACCTCATCAGAGCCAGTACTTTTTCCACACACAGCGAAACACATGTTGATGTTGACTGCATCCTCGTTTGTGAGGTTACTAGTCCCTGTGCTGCCTTCCCACTGAAAATATAATTCACTGATCACTGTACGAGGGATCGAACCAGTGTGGTTGGAGTAGCTAGAAGTAAGATCCAACTTAATTATTTAAAAAACAAAAATAATCTTCTTAAGTTATCGTAATTAGGCTGTTACCAAGGTGACAACATGTAGATGAAACATTTAGTTTTTTTCCTAACTGATAGGCCAGAGAGATGGAAAGGCAAGTAGAGGTGTTGCTACAGATCCTTTGGGAGCGTGAGGTAGATGATGTTCCCAATAACTTCTAGCTCACTTTGGCTGCCCTTTAGCTTTGTGTCGAGCTCTGTTCTTTATGCTCCCCAGGCTCAAAGGATGAATAGTGCAGAAGAACTGTTCTGCAGTTATTAGTATGAATAATTAAATAAATTTCTTTTGGCCAGGCTGATAATCTCCTGGTATGCGTCTGAGCGACCAAATTTTTCCTTCTATGTACTTCTGTTCGAAGCGTGTGACCAAGGCCAGGCTGGGAGCTGCACTAGGAGATGCAGTACACATCCCGCTGTGTGCAGCTCTAGGCCAGTCCTTCGGTCATCAAACCTGTGGTTTACTAAACCTGTGTAACAGGACAACTATTTGATAACGAAATAGGTAGAAAACTTGGTTTTATTACAGTATTGGGATGTGTTTATGTCTCAGAATGTGTGTATTCACCATTTGGGTTTGTCGATGCTGTGCTGTGGCAATAAATCGGTTCTTATGTGATGTTTATTGCCTACATTAAGTTACCATCTCCAGAAATTCTTCTTTTGAGTTGCTTTCAAGAGAGTTTTACTCCTTGCAAATACTGGCAAACATTGTCCTTTTTATACGTGTTACCGTATTTTACGGTGTGTGTATTTTTTTGAAGTAAAATGCTGGGTTTACTGCTTGTTTGTTATTTGGGGATGGGTTTTAAAAATATTTAGCAGACCTAGAGTTATCACCTCCGTCTTTCTTGTGTTGTCTGATACTAACTAGGCTCTTTTTCCTTAACTGGTGTTTCTCTCCCATAAACACTTTTGTAATTGGCTTGCACCGTACAGCATTTCATTCATCAGTCTGAGGAAAGCATGAACTCTATTTTCGTATTCTTTAAAAATAAAGTTTCAAAGTAGGTTAGGGCAGACAGGGCAACACTGAGCTTTTCACTGCACCTTTTAGAAGCGGGGAATAGCCTTATTTTGTGCTGCAGATGGAGAAGGGAGAAGAAGCAGAGTACAATTCCCAACAGTTACAGGCAACTTGGGACGGATCGGGAGACTAAAGAAGGATTGTCCGTCTGCAGAAACATCTCTCTGAACCTTCTATGCTTTCTCAGGCTGCTCAAGTACTAATTACCCTTGTCTGCAGAAATCCCTTTCTAAAAACCAGTAGATTAAGTCTTGCTGCTGCTTCTTGTCTGCGCTTTAGTTGAAGTGCCATAAATTTATTGTTTACTTCTAAGGTCATAGATTATTTGTTCCGTACCATTCATCCGTAAACAAACGTGGTGATTGAAAGATCTTTATGTTGAATTCCAAGTGAAACATGAGTTGGAAGGCAATGTGTGAATCATGAAGATGAAATTCTAACTACTGGTCTCTAAAACAACATTTCCCTGAAGATGCTTCCAGTAGTTTTGGGTTGGTAACGTGCAAGTTGTCAGTCAGATAAAGAGCTTGGATTTTGCGTTTTCACTGAAGCGATGCAATTTACTAAGTGGAAGTAATGCACGGGATCCTGCTGTGGGTGGATATTGTTTCTTGCTTACGGCCCAGACTAGTTGGTGCTGTTTTCCTGGCAGATTTGGGAGACATTAGGTCAGCCAGGGCTTGTGTGGAGGAGACTCAAGGAGCACTTGAGTGGCGTATTATAGACTCCCAAAAAGTCTTTACGTGATTCACCAGCATAGTGATTTTCTGCTAAGGAAAGTCTGTGTCGCACGTAGCTAATGCTTCCAAAGGCCTTGCCTGTAGATGTTGTAAGCACCACGTCCTTGACAATTTGGTGTCGCGTCGTGGTGCTTCTTGTACGTACGTCTTTGTTAGAAGAGTTCTGCTGGCAGAGCGGTTCCGCTGGAAGAGCAGCGTGTTCGTAAGCTTGCTCTGGAATGCCCAGCAGCTGCTCGTTTTCAGCTCAAGGTGACTGAATTTCTCCTCTGTCATGTTGGCACTGCAGGTTTGCAAATTGCCGTGAAAACGCTGTAATTTTGTAAGGTGGGGTCCTGTTCAACTGAAAGTAGATTTCTCACAGATACAGACACTGAACTCTATTCTGGTGTGCCCAGGTAGATGGCTACCAAGTCTGGGAATTTTCAGGCTGGCGTTGTTCAAAAGGGCTAAAATTCTCAAATAAAATGTATTTAGAGATTCTAGGTGAAGAAATTTAGCGTATGTCGCTTACAGTATATTGATTTAAATTTTATAAATCAGGAGTTTAGAAGTGTTTTTATTATTTTCTGATCCATGTTGATTATTCTTGTGACGCAAATCGCGTTTGATGTGATTTCAGTACCGTCTTTCAGGGGTGTGTAAGAGGAAGAATACTTTGATGTAACAGGATGAGTTCACTAGGGAAAAAATAAATTAAGAAAACCAAGACGATACTGAGCAGTACCGTCTGCAGTTGAAAGCAGTGGGTCTGTTAGGTAATACTGTGAAGAGCAGGACTGAGTGAATTGTGTGGATAAATTGTGCTTACTGTTCTGTTCCCGTGCAGGCTGCTGTATTGCTGAAGTCCACATCTAGTTCAGCATCTTCCCGACTGCGTGCTCCATGCGTTGAGACCAGGGGGACCTTGGCGTTCTGAAATGAAGATGGAGGCAGTGGGAAAAGCAGAAGAACTTGTTGATTCAGAAGTTCCACCAAAGACTTCTGAAAAGCAAAAGACTGCTCCTAGTGAAGACAGACCTGTAGGACTTGAGACGCAAACCGAGAAAGATGACGTGCCCGCTGCGGAAGACTCTGCGGTGCTCTCTTCGATGCCTTGTTTGCTGATGGAACTGAGGCGGGACTCCTCGGAGTCTCAGCTAGCCTCTACGGAGAGCGATAAGCCAACGGGCGGTCGAGTTTACGAGAGTGACTCTTCTAACCATTGCATGCTTTCCCCTTCTTCCAGCGGGCATTTGGCCGACTCAGATACGTTGTCTTCCTCAGAAGAGAATGAGCCCTGCCAAGCTGAAGCTGCTGTAGAGGAAGACCCTTCCGCGGTGTCTGGGACTGCAGTCGGGAGGAAATCCAGGCGATCCAGGTCCGAGAGCGACACTTCGACAATGGCTGCCAAGAAAAACCGACAGTCTAGCGATAAGCAGAACGGTCGCGTTACCAAGGTGAAAGGTCATCGAAGCCAAAAGCACAAAGAAAGAATCCGGCTCTTAAGACAGAAACGAGAGGCAGCTGCTCGCAAAAAGTACAACCTGCTGCAGGACAGCAGTACCAGTGATAGTGACCTGACGTGTGACTCGAGCACGAGTTCATCGGATGACGATGAAGAGGTTTCAGGGAGCAGCAAGACAATCACTGCAGAGATACCAGGTAGAGGGTGTTTTTTAAACTGAACTGTAACGCATCTGACATCGTTTCTCAGCTGTCATGCTAAATTAGATGAGTGACACTTGAGAAAAACCAGGAGAACTGCAGCTCTGTGTAAATTTGAAGACTGCAGTATGTTAACAAGACACGGGCAAATTTTAAAAATCTGTCCTGAGGTTTCAGTGCGCTTTTGCACAAATTTGAGGAAGGACTACCTTTGAATTCTGGAATTTTCAGATCTTTTCCTTTGTAAGCCTATATGAACTCCTATCAGTGCTGTCAAATCCCATTAGACGGTGATAATCTAATAAATACTTCCTTAAGATAAGCGGCCAGCTTTGCTTTAATGTGCTAAGACCACAGCTCGGCAGCTGTGTTAGAAATAACGTGGCACNATATCATCTTAAATGGCGCAAGGACATTTAAAGGAAAACTGCAATAATTAGTCTTGAATTGCTGAACTAATGTTTGCTAAATTTATTTAAAATATTTGCAGCAGATTCTACAAGTAACTGTATTTTAACTGATTCTATTATGGTGAATATTCTGCCACCTTAAGAACTGGCATTTTTCCCACATATTGCTAGGAAGCAGGTTGCACAAAGGAAGTTAATTTTTATTATTAGAAAGTCTGGGAAAGGCATGGTCCTCCTATAATTATTATGCAGTAAACTTTTAATAGAGATCTAAAATTATTTTTACCTATTTAGTACTTAGTCAGACTTCTAGCTTTCTTAGTTCTGTGCCTCTTTATTTACTGTATTTACACGCTACCGGGCAATTAAAGCCTGATTTAAAGCCTATAGAAGAAGACTATTTCTTTGAGTTGTGGGATGGGTCCTTCCTCACCGCCCAAAAAAACCCAAACCCACTCAATAAATCCTCTAGGTCATATTCTTTTTGTGTAAGTCAAAAAAGTCCCATTGCGCTGCTCAGAAGAACATGATGATTTAGTGATGATTACACCAAGGCCCAGTTTGACCTGTGATGCAAGATGTGGGAGTACAAAACTCACCCAGAGGAGAAATGACGTTTATTCTTGTTTCCTAGCCTGTGTCATTGGCGTGATACTAAATTACGCTGAAAAGACTAAAACTTCTGAGGCGTCCTTTTGGCATTAGACGCGACGCGTACCTGCCGCACTGCAGTTTTCCTTTAAATAGAAACGACTTTGGTTTGTGGGGAAGTCTCCAAATGCAAGAGAACGATATTCTCTGTAGACCTGAGGGCGAGCTTGGCCAAAAATGCACCTTGTGCTGCTTGTGGGTTAATGAAACGTCGTGATCTTAACAGATGCACCGGAGCTGTGAGGTCGAGTAGCTCTCCCAGCTTCTCCATCACAGCGGTAGGTTCAGATGCCATCTGCGATCCCTCTTCTGGGAGCAGGCAAAGTGCTTAGCTTAAATTATTTTCTTTCCCTCTTTTTTTCTTTCTTTTTCTTTTTTTCCTTACTAAAAAGCCATTTTAGTGCACTTAGCATTACACTGTGAGTGTCCTCAAGATTTAAGGAATGAACCCATAGTCGGAAAATAATACAGGGTATCGAAAAGCATTACTGGAAATTCAGGCCGTGAGTGTCCTCTGCGCAGTCAGAAGCTGAGAGGTTTGACTTGATACTTGAATATCAAGGAACTACAGTGTGCCTGCCAGAAGGACATAAAGATGGAGAAAATATTTACGTTTACTTTCCAAATAAGTCTGTGCTTATTGATGCAGAAGAGTTTCACAGGTAGCCTGTGTTTCCCTTAGTCTTGCTGTGTTTGGGCAGCTGTAGTGTTGGTCGCTGTCTCAAGACAACTTATTATTGGGACCGATTTTCAAAGGTCTGTTGTCTGAAAAATGGATGTGCCAACAGAGATGCTCTAAAATTTTTAGTGATAGTTACTGTGACCTTCATGTGTGAAGGTTATACGTACTGTGCCGTCGACACCCGTAGCGTTATGGGAGACAATTCGCTTGTGCATGGTCTGGAAATTAAAGTGCCACTTTTGAGAATGAAGTAGCCTTTCATGTTGTGTAACCAAACCTCTTCCATTTCCATAGTGCATTCGTTTCGTAGAATCACAGAATGTTAGGGATTGGAAGGGACCTCTGGAGATTGAGTCCAACCTCCCTGCCAGAGCAGGATCATCCAGGGCAGGCCACTCAGGAACAGATCCAGGTGGGTTTGGAAAGTCTCCAGAAAAGCAGGCTCCACAACCTCTCTGGGCTGCATCTTCCAGGCTCTGTCACCTTCGCAGGAAAGTTGTGTTTTCCTCACATTGAGGTGAAACTTCCTGGGTTCCAGTTTGTGCCCATTGCCCCTCGTCCTATCTCAGGGCACCACAGAAAAGAGCCTGGCCCCTTCTGCTTGACACCCAACCTTCAGATACTCATAAACATGAATAAGATCCCCTCTCTGTCTTCTCTTTTCCAGACTAAACAGCCCCAGGGCTCTCAGCCTTTCCACGTAAGAGAGATGCTCCAGTCCCTTCATCATCTTTGTAGCCTCTGTTGGACTCTCTCCAGTAGTTCCTTGTCTTTCTTGAACCGGGAAGCCCAGAACTAGATGCAATACTCCAGATGTGGTCTCACCAGGGCAGAGTAGAGGGGGAGGAGAACCTCCCTCAACCTGCTGGACACACTCTTCTTAATGAACTCCAGGAGACCATTGGCCTTCTTGGCCACAAGGGCTCATGGCTGGCTCCTGTTATCCATGATCTTTCAAAACTGGTGGAGGTTGGTAGAGCAACATCAGCCAGTTCCCTCGTCATTCGTGAGTGCGTCCCATTGGGGCCCATGGATTTGTGGGTGCTCCATTTACCCAAGCGATTTCTAACACAGTCCTCATCAACCAGTGGAGAATCTTCCTTCCTCCAGGCTTTTCTCTTACTCCCAGGGCCTGGGATTTCTGGGGGCTGGTTTTAGCAGTAAAGGCTGAAACAAAGAAAGTATTCAGTAACTCCCCCTTCTCTGTGTCCTCTGTCACCAAGGCTCCCACCTCATTCAGCAGTGGGCCCATGTTTTCCCTATTCTTCCTTTTACCGTTGATGTATTTGAAGAAGCCCTTCTTGTTCTCTTTTGCTTCCTTTGCCAGTGGTATTTTCAGGAGGACCTTGGCCTTCCTTGCTGCTTCTATACATACCCTGGCATTGGTCCTATAATCTTCCCAAGTTACCGGTCCCTTTTTCCACATGCTGTGAACTTCCTTCTTCCACGTGAGTTTTTCAAGCAGCTCCTTGGTCGTCCATGCTGATCTCCTGCCTCCTTTACTTGATTTTTGTACTCAAAGAAATGCACCTATCTTAAGCTTGGAGGAAGTGATGTTTGAATGTTAACCAGCTCTCTTTGCCTGCCCTACCTTCTAGAGTCTTAGCCCAAGGGATTCCTTCAAGTAGGTCTTTGAAGAGGACAAAATTAGCCCTCCAGAAGTCCAGGGTTGCAGTCCTACTTATTGGCCTGCTTCTTCCTCATACGATACTAAGCTCTACCGTATGGTGATCGCTGCCGCCAAGGCTGCCCCCAGCTTTCACGTCCCTGACCAGACCTTCTTTGATTGTCAGTATGAGGTCCAGCAGCACACCTCTCCTTGTTGTCTCTTCCACCACCTGCATCAGAAAGTTGCACTGCAAGAGCCTTCTAGACTGAGTGTGCCTGGCTGTGTGGCCTTTCCAACGCATATCAGGGTGATTGGAGTCACCCCTGAGCACCAGGACATGTGATCTTGAGGCTGCTTCCAGCTGTCTGTAGAAGGCCTCATCGACATCATCTTCCTGGTTTGGTGGTCTGTAGCAGACACCCACAACAGTTTTGCCCATGTTTGCGTGACCCTTAATTCTTACTCATAAGCTTTCAGCACATTCTTCATACCCCCCTGGGTAGGGCTCAATGCTTTCCAGTTGCTCTCACACATAAAGAGCACCTCCACTGCCTCACCTTGTTGTTCTGTCTTTCCTACAAAGTATGTAGCTGTCCATGACAATGTTCGAGTCACACGTGCTATCCCACCATGTCTCTGTAACTGCAATGAGGTCATGGCCTTGCGACCAAACACAGATCTCCAGTTCCTCCTGCTCATTCCCCACGCTGCCTGCATTGGCGTACAACCATTGCAGAGAGGGAGTTGAGCGCGTAGTTTTCACCCTTGAGGGGTGGCCGGCCGCCTGCTTCTCAAAAAAACGCTCGCGCGCCGCCCCACAAGTTCTGCCTACTACGCCTGGGGGCATCTCTAGCAAGCTCAGTTACATCTCCTTCCCCCTTCAAATCGAGTTCAAAGCCCTGTCAATCAGCCCCGCAACCTCTTGTGCAAAGACTCCCTTCCTGCTTTGAGGAAGGTCTCTCCCGTTCGATGCCAGCAAGCCTGGCGCACTGTAGGCCATCCCCTTGTCAGAACAACCAAAATTGTTATGGTGCCACCAGCTATGGAGCCGGGTGTTAATAGACTGTAGCTGCCTGTTCATACCAGCGTTGCTGCTTGTGACTGGAGGAAGGGAAGAAAAGATCATTTGATCATTTGTTTTCTTTTTTTTTTTTNCCTTTTTTTTTTTTTTTTTTTTTTTTTTTTTTTTTTTGTTGTGTGGTTGTTTGGGGTTTCTTGTTGGTGGTTTTGTTGTTTGTTTTGTTTTTTTTTTTCAAACTGTCTGCATCACTGGCTTCTGAAATGTTTGGCTGGTTTAGTAAGGTAAGGAAAATGTTGGGTGAAATGCGTCATAATTCCATGAGGTTGTGAACTGAGCAGTTGTGCAATAGAGAGTCAGTTCTCTCTGCTGAGCGCAAATGTGAAGTGCACTGAAATACTGGCAGGCTTGGTTTTCTTCCCAAGAAAGATTGAAGAGTTGAGATCTCACTGGTGGTACCTGAATGCAAATATTGTGAGCTTGGTAGGAGCTAAGAGTAATAGATGTTATCTTGTTCTGAATGGTGTTAATCTGCACCTATCTAAGCTTCAGGAGTATCTTCACTGACCAAGTCATAATCATGGCCTCTTTAATACAAGGCGTGCCGTGGCTTTTTGAGTTATTGCGGATGAGGAGAAATTTTTATCTTTCAATGACCGAGCCTCTCTGTTGGCATTTAGTGTTTTACCATTCTTAAAAACCAGGTAATATTCATGGAGTAAGAGGATGGTCGTTGAATCCCGAAACAGGCTCTGTTGGACCTGCTGCTGTTGAAACTTTCTCCTTTAAACGGTTTCAGATTTGACCATGCAAATTAACTCTGAATGAAATTGGCATGAGGGCAAGTCAGGGAATCAATATCTAATTCTGTGTAAACGCTTTCTTTGGAAGAAGGAAAGGGTTTTCAAAAATGCAAATATAATACGGCAATACAGGCATTTCACTGCCATTGTGCTTTCTGCGACTCAGAAGAATCTGAACTGAAATGGGGTGACCCAAGTTTTAGGCTTTCAAAAAATCTGTTTAAAAGTTGGGATATGCAGCAATCCAGAGAGACAGGCATGGTGTGTGTGAGGGACTCTCGGCCAGGTTACATCCTCTTCAGAATTGTGCGTGGACCTTGGATGAAATGCCTAGAAAAGGATGAATTGGGCTGAAGTAACTCAGAAAGACTGTTATGTAAGAACAGGGAAAACCAAAACCTGCTGAGAGTGACTTCCAGGAAAACAGTCATTTGGAGATGTCAGGTAGCGTAACAAACACGGAGGAATCCACCATTGCTGATTAGAATGAAAATACAGCATGATCTTCTTAAATTGTTGTGCCATCAGACTTGCTAAATTAAATAACTTTGGATTTAGTTATTATTTAGATAGTACTTAATAGATCCTGCAAGGAGAGAGCGTTAGGGCATTTCTCGGATGCTGTTTCGCAGAAGGAATTGTCTTGAAAATAAAATCGGAGTCTTGGATTCCGACCCCTTTTGTGACTGCAAATTTATTTGTGTTTGTATTTGACATAACTTAGACAACTCCCTAGGGCTGTCAGTTTACAGATATCAAAGGGACCGATTAGATAGGTGGTAGCATTTTTTATATAATAGAAGTGCATTTTTAGGCTTGACTTTTTTTTTTTTTCCTATTTAACCCTGAAGTCCGCCAGTAAAGAAAAGATTGAGTAAGGCTTGTTAGAAGAACTGCAAGGAAAGCATCTGAAACATTGATTTGCTGCCACTGTAGATTGTAGATATACTCAGAATGATGACTTCAAAATAGTATTGCAGGTTAATTATATATTTAAATACACAGTCTCTTCAGTTTGCAAAACAGTTTTGTCGACATTGGCCATGCTAGTTCGTTCTTAACTTTAAAAGCCTAGCCAGATTGTCACACGTACCACTGTCAATGTCACAAAGTAACGTTGAGCAAGTTTTAATTGCAATTTAAATAAAAAACCGTCAGATGCCTTTGTGTCTGATTGTAAGCCTGTGAGAATCAGAAAGACTGCCGTTTAGTTCCTTGATCTCAGGATAAGATCCCCGACCAAAGGCGAATAAGCAGAGTTTTATTGGATGTTCCACACTAGGAGTGTATGAACATAATGAATGTATTTTCCAGGGAGGAAAAAGATAGTACCCATATATATAAAAGCTGAATTTCCAGCCTGTCTAATAGGCAAACAGATGGCAGAGAAGACTTAAAAAGTAGGATTTTTTAATAGAAAGCTCTTGGCCCCCAGTGGGTAGTGTAAATAAGAGAGCAATCCTGGGCTTTGTTTAGCTGTTACTGAAGGGCTTATGCATACCTCATTTAAACAGCTTCTAAAATGAATGTATTGTTTAAGTAATACTGTATTTTCATGTGGAATCCCGATGAAGATTTAGTGCCTTATGTTTTTATTAGCAGAAATTGGCTTAGGTTGCGCGATGAGTTATCTCATTCTTAGGGGATTTTCTAGTATTCTTACGATAGAGGATTGTATAAATTTCACGTTTACATATTAAATTGTCAGGTTCTGTAGCTGCTTTGTGTAGTTTGAGGTGGTGATTGTCTTGTTTTGGAATTACCTTAGGTAACGTGTTGCGCACACGTTGTTTATTAACGAATTCCTCAGACAGGTACAGAGCCTGGTTTTCTTGCGGTTCCGTTGCATCCTAGAGGATTCCCGAGTGAACTCTTATCTTAGAAATACAAATTTTTAAATCTATATTTTAGGCAGAACCTCTACCTGTTTCTTACCGATACCTAGAGTTAAGACAACGAGGATGGCCGCCTCTTCTTGCTGCTAAAGCTCTTCCCGATAACCCCAAAGCAGTCATTTTTGACGGACAGAAGGGAAGGAGAACGATTTCCTTCCCTGTTTGCTGCCTTGCCTCGGATTAGCGCTAGAAGCAGCCGCCCAGCCCGCGTCTCGCGCGACGAAGGGCGCGCGCGTTGAGTTGGTGCGGGGTCGATCGCTCCTGCGTGTCGCGTGGATTTCCCCTCTGACGTAGCTGTGTCCGAACGGAGGTGGCTTTCACCTCGTGTGTCAGCCTAGCGTTCAGATGCGTTTTCGTGTCTGTGTGTCTGTCTGTCTTGTGTCTTCTCCTCACTGGCCTCTAGCGGGTTTTCCAAAATCAGACCAAGCGCCTTGGGCTCGGCGACTTTAGATGTTGCAATCCCTCCGTCAGCCTTTCCCTCTCTTACCTTGTGTACGATTTTGTCTGTGTTTGACAATCCTTTCTGAAAGGGTTCAAGTATGTAAGTAAAATACGCGCAATTGTTCAGGTTTATCAGTTAATAGTGTTTCGGATCACAACTGAACAGAACTAAATGTGCTGTTATGTAATATTTTCGAAACCTTCAGTTGAATCAAAAAAAAAACCAAAACAATTGCAAGGGATTTGGACTAATTTGGTTTATTTATTAAAAACCCCACACACCTTTGTGACAGAGTTGTCTGAGAATTCTAGAATAAAAATAATTTCAAAGTCAAAATTTCAATTATAAGCTCAGCGAGTGTAAAATGTTGGTTTGTTTTTGTTGATTTTTTTTTTTTTGACCGTAATACTGTTGCTTAATATTTGCTAATTCCTCCCCCCGTTGTCATATCCAAGGGACACAATTAGAAAATTTTGTTTTCCTGAGTTAACATGCCTTAATAAACAATATTATGTTCTTACTTAATGATGTCTTATCAAATGGCCTCAA
>VWZK01004783.1:0-72412 GCA_013396935.1 Baryphthengus martii
GGAGCGGGGTGGAGGCCGAGGGCGCTGCCCCCCGGGCAGGGCAGCGTGCGGGGCTCTGCGTGGCAGAGAAAAGTAAACGTGGGGTAGGGGGAGGCAGCCCAGCAGCCCTGAGTGTGTTTAAAAAAAATAAAGCCTCCACCGTACAAGGGCTTAAAAGCGCCGTGATATAAAGGCGCCAAAAGAGCCAGTCGTTTTATCTAACTAAGGGGTTTATCGCGGTCCTGAGCCTGGAGGAGCCTGTCCCGGAGCAGCCCCGCGGGGGCTGCTTTTGGCCGGGCCTACAAGGGGAGTGTGAGCGGCGTTTCGAGGGCGCCCAGCCCTTAGCGGGGTTAGGATGCATTTTTACTACGTATTAGTCAAATATGTTCAAACCCGGTTCCGAAGGCACAGACGCCGGGCAGCTGCGAAGCGCTGTGGGTGTCTGTCGCTGGCGGGGTGCGGGCCGGGCTGTGCCCTTCCTTCCCTGGCGCGGAGGGTGAAAGCCAGGCCAGGCCAGACCGTGCCCGGGCATCTCCGAGAGAAACGACAGCAAGTTTAATTATACAAAACAAACGCCTCAAAAGTTCTGGTGAGGATAAGAGAATAAACGAGGCCGCTCGTGCGCGAGGGGGGCTGGAGGAAGGAGCTTTACACGTTCTGTAGCACCGCTGACTAAGTGCTGATTTACAGTAATTCCTTTCATTTCTTTTCTAATTAAACATCTCCTGAAGGATCAGGCCTGTCAATGTGATCTGAGGGCTATAGCCTGCAGTGTAAAGTGAGGCAAATTGCCTGACTTACTTGCAATGATAGAGTCATTTTGGAAGGAGATTGAAAATCAATACTTGTCATCCCCGCACAGTGCTCTTTATTCAGAGGGGCAATTTGTAAGTGTAATCTGTATGAGTGTAGTGGGAGCATACAAAGTTACAGTACTAGTCCTGCAGAGCGAAATGACAGAATATAAAATACAGGCTTATTGCCATTTTATTCATATTAATGTCAAGGAAGCTTATGAATAAGCTCAACATTTTAATTCAGTGCTGTGCAGTCAGGCCACTTGCTGCAGCTTTTGGCTTAAGACGCAAGTCAACATTACGGGTACCACTGACATAATTTCCCTGTTGACAGTGTCAGGCAGGATCTGTGTGCATCTGCTTTCAGCTGTGGCAAGGCAAACAAGGGCTAAAAAAAATAAATAAAAAAAATCAGCCCCATGTATGCTGAGAAAACAACAAACAAGCTCTCGGTGATCGTGCGGCTTAGTCAAACTGGAAGAGGATGGCAGCACTAGAGTGCAGATGCAATCAGGGAGGACAAGAGGCACTCAAGATCTTGTGCTTTTCTCAAATGAGAGTACTCAAGAGTGGAAGACTGACAGCTCCGGCTGACTCCAAGCGTAATGCAGTCAGGTGCCTTGTTAGCTTCCTCTTGCAACTCTGGCAGCCCACTTTAATCTGCACTGCTAACTATGAACGGTTTCCCTCCTGAGCTGAATTTTCCAGTTATGACAATTATTGGGACAGATTAGTTGGGAGAAATTAGATAGGGACAAATGGGCCTCAGTTACTGCAGGGAGGCTGTGCAGCTCACTTTGGTCACTGAATCGCAGCAAGAGAAGCAAGTTGTTACTCTGGTTAGTGTTCTTACCTCTGTGCTGTTCATCATCTAAACTTTATGCTCATGCTGAAACAAAGTTAATCTGTGACACAGTAAAATAGAATATGGCATTTCTCTCTCTGGAAAATGAGTTTTAAGAAAAAAGAGAGACACAATTAATGTAGAAAAAACCCCCACGCTATTCTGAAGAGAGCTCTCCTCGGAGCACTACTACTCTCTCAAGATAGAGATTATAAAATTATGAAACTGGCCTGAAGCTTTCCTGTGGGAGGCTTATGCCCAAGAATTTTTTTATGGAGAATACGAGGTTTCCTATGGATGCGTGTTTACTTCTCACATGGCTCAGGGTGAATTTTAAATGGCTGTGGGTTCAATTCATTTGCACCCTACCCTAGGTCAAGAGATAGAGGGGGCGGACAAAATCCAAACACTTCCCGCAGCGTCATCTGCCAGAGCTCCTAGGTCACATTATAATTATTTTCCAACGATGAAAATATTTCATTGCTACTATCCTCCCATTAAAAAATGATATTTTAGTAAGCAGACCTGTTGACAAAAGCAGGCAGTTGGGAACAGTGCCAATTGCCAATGTCGTTTTAAAGCACAGTCGTCTTCCCAAACCTCATCCACTTGGGTAGGAAGAGTAGGAAAGCTCAAGCTGCTTCTTGATGGTGCTGCATCCTCCTCCCAGCCCACCCCAAAGCAATTGGCATGTCGTGTTTTCTGCAGATGGACCACAAATGGCACACGTACAGCTGATGTGCTCTGGCGCTCGGGGAATGGGATTGCGTTTGCCAGTTAGCTTGCCAGCCAGAAGCCAGATTTAATTTGGAAGAGAATGGTCCACAGTTGCTGCAGAAATAGCAAAGAGCAGATTTTTAATCATCTTCTGTTCCTCCCTGTTCAGTCTCATCCCCTAATTGGTAAATGAGAGGCCCAATCAGCTCAAATCAGGGGTAAAATGTGTCACGAGCAGCCAGTGAGACAGAAAACAGAGGTACCCACTCCTTGATATCATGATCTTGCAGCTGTTTACAAGTCAGATTTAGCTAATCAGAGGGTCCCAGGGAGCAATTAGCCTCTCTTCCTAGGTTGCCTGTGTAAATTCTAGTGGAAAAGAGCTTTTTTCCACTTGCTGCCCTGATTATTTTTGCATGCTGTTAACTATTTGCCATTTTATCCACCAGAAGGGACTTCTAATGTAATTTTATATGTTTGTAGATAAACATAGCTAGACTGATCAGAAATTAAACCGTTTTTAACTGAGTGTAGTAAAGTGCTTGGAAGAAAGAAATCTCACATTATTTTCTGTGTTTGTTAATCATGGTGCTTTTCACCTCCCGGTATTTCTTCTATGGTAGTTTCCTTCAATTAGTTCCTTAAATGAATCATAGAACCATGAATCATAGAATCAAAAATGAATCCAGACTACGTCAGCCTCTAGACTTGCAGATGCCTGAGCGGGGCTAGTTCGCAGCTGACAGCAGTGGGCCTTTCAAGATACCTGAATTTAGGAAACTTGAAATTGCATCTCACTTTAGGAATGTCTGGCTTGATTATGCAAGATTGTCCTTTGTAAAGAGATGATCCCCTTCGGATAGTTCCCTAGGACAGGACAGCCTGTTGTGGGAGGACAGGATGCCAGGCTGTAGGCCTGGACACGTAACAGAATGTTCATGTTCTTGAGCATCAGTGTTTAGATCTGTTTCTTGCAACCTGATCTGCTGAAGCTCTTGCTTTCCATCTGGCTGCGCCCCAGTCGTGTTGCACGTGTTGAACCGTGGTGCCCTCCTGCCTGCACTGTATTTAAATGAAGTGGTTCCTGTGAGCTTTAGGTCTATAATGCGCTGCCTTCTGCCTCTCGACTCTGCAGGCTCCTATCCCTTGGGCCTGAATTGTCTCCTTGGTGATTTCTGTTACTGCAGGATTATCTGTGGGACTGGGTAGCTGGAAAGTGTTAGACCTGTAATCTCGGCTGTTTGAAGGACTGTTTTTTTTTAAGTATAGTTGTTGTTGTCTTTGCTTATTCTGTTATCTGCCAGCTATGCTTAAAAATGTGTATTTTACAAGCTGCTGTATGTTTCTTGTGTGTCTTTATGCTGCTTTTTAAGTGGGTTTTCATTGACTTTAGTCTGTCAGGCTCTCTGAGCTCTAGCCTCGGGTTTGCAGCAGTACCATGATGCCTTGAGGGCCTTTGAGCCTGTCAGGCAGAAGCCTGGGAGGTCACTGACTTGGCCCTGCAGAGTGATCTGTTGCCTTGTGCTTGCTTTTGGAAAATGCCAGATTTACAAAAGTCATCAGTAAGTATGTCTGAGTTGAAAGCTGATTCAGCGGTAGATAGAATCTCATTGCCTCTGACCAGGCCAGCCAGGCTCGGGCCTTGAACACCTAAAATCTGCGAAAGCTCGTGTGGGTCCTGTTGAACTCCGGGACAAGAGCCATCCATGGCTCATCCCACTGCAAGATACACTCAGTGCACATTCCAGCCTCCCCTAGGGTGCTGTCTGGGAACACCAGTGAGAAAAATTAGGGTTACAGTGGCTGTCCCTGCTGTACGCTTACTAATCCAAAGGGGGATGACACCTCGATGACAGCTCGGGAAGGTACCTGGAGCAGATTATGACATAAGTGACTTGTATTGCACTTCAGAGATGCAGTAACCATGGAAACCGGAGGGAGAAACTGTTTCTCAACTTTTCAATAGCAGCCTGACGTTTTAAAAACTCTTCATTAATACTTTGATGTGTTAGAGTCTGAGCACTGTATCAAGCTCTTTTGGGGGTAAACAGAAGCACAGAGTGTTAATAATAGAGGAGAAGTCAGGGAGTGGTTTTCCTGTCAGCAGAGCTGGGAGCGGTGAGGCAGTGCCAGCCCACTCCTGTTGCTGCTCCAAGGCAGTGCTTCTTAGGCAGTAAAATGATAAAATCACACAATCATTTTGATGGGAGAAGACCTTCAAGATTATGAAGTGTAACCATTCCCCCAGCACTGCCAGGCCACCGCTAACCCATGTCCCTCAGCACCACATCTCCGTGGCTTTGAAACCCCTCGAGGGATGGGGACTGCCCTGGGCAGCCTGGGCCAGGCCTGGACAACTCTTCCAGGGAAGAAATTGTTCCTCATATCTAGTCTATTGACTGATCTCTGTATTGACTTGTGCCTTGCTGAGTATTTCAGTTTAAAATTGAAATATGAACATATGATTCAATTAGAGCGGCCTCAAGTACCGGTACGGTTACACTGGTATAGAAAGTACTTCAAGCTACGATGATGTACTGGTAACCACATTAGGAAGTCCACTTGCTGGCTTCTGAAGTGGTTTAACTGTATAAGCGTGTGCCACGGCTCAGAGCACACCTGGAATTCCGTGAAAACATCAGCTAATAGCTACCAGAAAAGCATGTAATAACAAAAAAGAGAGAGAGAATTTAGGAAAGGAATCGATGGAAAGTAAAATTATATAATTCAAAATTATAGCAATTGTGTTCAAGACAAACTAGTGTTAGTAAGTCTGTGAAACTCCTTGCTAGAGACCATTGTATTTGCGAGAAGGGTATGTGGGACGCTGAGAGCCTGCACTGAACTTGGAGAAGATGTCTGAGCGTTACTAGGTAGACAAATCATGTCAGGTTCAAGAAATTCCTTGAGCTGAAAACTGTCAGAGGCTGTGAGAGCACTTGGGAAGTGCCGTCTGCATTTGCACAATTCTTGCTCATCCCTGGGTGTCGACACGGCTCTTGTTGAAGAGAGGGTACTTGGCTGGATGAACCCAGGTACAACTGTTTTCCTCTTCTGAGCTGCCTTAATCAGAGTATTAATGCATAAGCAAACATGCCAGCCAGAAGTGGTTGTTAATACTCACCGCCGTGGACTGCAGCACTTCTCTGACAAGTGTGGTTCAGTTTTAATTGCTTATAATAATGCTCATTGTGGAAAGTGGTGTCAAATCTTCACTGAGAATTAGACACTGACTTTTTGTTTGCGCAAATAATAGGGTATTTCCAAGGTGCAGGACTGGAGTAGTGATGGTTTTTTTTCGTAACATTGTTTCTCTTTTTCAGAGAGAGATGTAGAAGAAAATAAATTGAATAACTCTGAGACTGTGAATGTATTACGCATTAATTCTTTTCTGTAAACTGCTACTATTTTTTTTTCTACTTGTTCCACATTCCTGCTGGCACTGCAGCAGCCCGGAGAGATGGGATGGGGGAATCCCTTCTGGGGTCCCCACCAAGTCACAGAGCAGGTGTAGCTTAGGCTTTAAGTGCTGAGGGCTGTGGTTCTTCTGGACTTGTCTGTGGGCTCAGGTCAAGGGTTTGACTTCTGCCAGGGGAGATTCTTGTGCAAAATCAACACCAAGTTCAAGCTGCTTGGGCCTAAAGCAGTAAGAAGAGCGAGCGAGGTGTGTGTGGGGTGGCCCGCACATACCAGTGACAGTCCAGCCAGCACACAGGACAGCGGCAGGGTTGTTGTATTAGAAGGAGTGTGGTTAGTAGGTCCAGAGAGGTTCTCTTCCCGCTCTACTCTGCCTTAGTGAGACCGCATGTGGAATATTGTGTCCGGTTCTGGGCCTCTCAATTCCAGAAGGACAGGGAACTGCTTGAAAAAGAGTCCAGCACAGAGCCACAAAGATTGTTAAGGGAGTGGAACGTCTCCCTTGTGAGGAAAGGCTGAGGGAGGTGGGTCTCTTTAGCTTGGAGGAGACTGAAGGGTGACCTCATGAATGTTTATAAATATGAAAAGGACGGAGCCAGGCTGTTCTCAGTGATGTCCAATGATAGGACAGGGGGCAATGGGTGCAAACTGGAGCAGAGGAGGTTCCAGGTAAACATGAGGAAAACCTTTTTCACGGTGAGGGTAACAGAGCCTGGAACAGGCTGCCCAGAGAGATGGTGGAGTCTCCTTCTCTGGAGACATTCAAACCCTCCTGGATCTGTTCCTGCGTGGCCTGCCCTGGGTGATCCTGCTCTGGCAGGGGCGTTGGACTCCTTGATCTTTCAAGGTCCCTTCCAACCCTGAAAATTCTGTGATTCTGTCCCAGAAGCTGGGTCTTCAGCCTGTGCTGATGATGAAGAGGTGAAGTCTGCAGGTGCCCTGTGCAACCCTGCGCGTGTCACCTCAGGGTGCCGAGGCTGTGCCTCCCCAGCATGGCCTCTCACCCCACTGAGATCCCTCATCGTGATGGGGTTCAGCCACATGGTCTTTTTGGTGTGTGGAGCTTCCCAGGAGCACAAGTCGAGGCGAATGAAGTTAGGATGCTTACTTTTGTAATGAATATGTTGTTAAAGGTGAATTATCCTAAATCTGGTACAACCTCTAATGCATTTGATGTTTTTAGAGTCAGTTAAAATAAACAAACACTGAAGCTAATGTTCCCAGCAATCTGGAGGGAATTAACAACACTCTGCAAAGGGTGTTTAAATTACTTTTAAAATTCTAATTAGCCCGTGAACAGCAATGAGTGTGGGACAAATTGCCTGGCTTCAAAACAAGACAATCAAAAAAGGACCTCAAAGGAAGGCGAAGGGTGGAGGATGGCTGCCATGGAATAAATGAGAATGACCCCAGCCATTTGTTTAAGTAATGGCCTATTTTGAGGCTGATGTTACATCCTCCCCCATTTACAATGCTCTGGGAGATCAAGAGGCAGAGCAGAAGCTTCAATAGGATAGAAAGAGAGTTTTTGACTACGAAAAATGGTGACAGTAAAATCCCAGATGCTTATTTGCAATGAAATTAGCTGGAAACTAGTTTGGAGTGGTTGCGGTTGAAATAATCCAAACAATTGTTCTGCCTTAGATTCCACCTTTCCCACAATTATTTCACTTCCTCTATTCTTCTATAAACCAGCCGGGATTTGACTGGAAGCATTTATGGCTTTATAAATAAACTGTCCCCCTAAAATTTTGGACTCTAAAGGGCTTTTTGTACTCCTGGTATTTTTCTTCCTTGTGGCTGAATCGGCGTGTGGTGTAACGCTCTACCCTGCAGTGTGATCCCTCACCCTGGAATTGTGCCTGCTGCCAAGAGCTGAGATCTTGTTAGGAGAAAGTTTCAATGGGCAGATTTTGTCTGTCAGTATTTATTACTGTGGCCCTTTCAGGGACCGTCTGCCTCTATTAGAGCAAATTGAACCAAAGTAGCGTCAGGCTTGTGCCTCAGAACTCGAATAGAGCGTTGGTTTATTCAGTCTTTGCGAGGGCACGTGTGTTTCCCTGCTTGGTTTTGCTTATTTTGGCTTTGTTCTGTTGTGTAACTGTGGTGAACAAGGGGAAAGCAGCAAGTTTGCCTTGGGATTCCTGGGTTTTTTCTGGATGTTTGTTTCCCTGGACTAACCCGAGACCTTCTCTTCATTTGGGAGAACTGAGAATTCCATCCTCTGTGTTTTCTAATGTGAAGTTTTTGAAGTTGCCTTTCAATCGTGAGGAAGCATCAGGAGATACTAAAGATAAAAAGAGCTGTTACTTTTTACGCAGGTAACTTGAGTTAATAGAAACTCTCACTTTATTACAGGTGACTCCTGGCACCACTAGCTGTAAGTTTGCTTTGGAGATTTTTGACTCTTCAAGTGCAAAAGAAGGAAAAGATGGAGATGGCTGGGATTCCTGCCTCTTTCTTGGACAGTAATCACTGTCACTGGGAGAGAACTTGCACCCATCGTTCAGCTCTGCGTAGGGCCGTACTTGGTGTGTAGTGCGGTGTGAGATTGAGTATCATTGATATATTTATTCCTTCAATGTGTGAACATTTTGTTCCGCTCTGGAGTCTGATTTCTCTGGTAACGCAGCTCATTTTTCCTGTCGACTCTTCCAGTCCAAAGATGACAGGAAAATGATACAAGCTCTTGCTGGATCCTGTGAGAACATAAACTGCCTATATCATTTCTTTGTGATAAAACACCAAAGTGAATTTAAGTTAGGGAAGGACTTAGTCTCTTCTCAAAGTTGTCTTCACTTCAGACTGTTAAGATTTGAGTACCACAGTTCTCAGATTTGGAAACACTTGGGTCTCTTTGCTGAGATTCCCAGATGTGGACCTTTAGGTCCTGGTGACTGGAAGCTCTTGCAGGACCTGAGACCGGACTGGAGATAGCCTGTCCTGTCTCAGACCATTGTAGAGTCTCCCTTTACTTGGTTCTGCTGAACCGTTGCTTCTCTGTTAATCATCCCCAGAGTTTCTCTTTCAAAACCACACGTTTATGGTTTTGATTTGGGTGTTTCAAAGCTCCTTCCAAAGGAGTGAGCTGTTAGCTTTCCCATAGCTCGAGGCACCATTCCTCTTCAAAGACATGAGACTGTTGAGTGATTGGACTTTCTGAATGTTTGAGTGTCCTGTAAACTATTACATCAATGTACATCAGCTATATTAACTACTCTGAAACTTGCACTCCGGCTGAATGCTGTTAATAAAAAAACCCCAACAAAAAAACCCCACCTCTCTGAGTTTGAGCAAATAAATTAAAATAAGAACCGTTCAATGGGAGCAGTTAATGAGCTGTAACTAACGAAAAAACCTCTCCTCCCAGTAGCAGAACAGTCAGAGGGAATCAGTTTGTTTTGTAAATGCTCTGAGCACACCATTTGCATTACTCTTCACCCTTAAATTGTCACAACAATTATCTAAGAGGCTTGCCTGCCTATTTGCCAGGCTGCATCACCAGAGCCCATTTCAGCCCTGTCCTTGACTTTGACATTGATTTCCAGGTCTGTGAAACATGAAAAGGAGAAGAACTTGTGTCTGACTGTAAAATAGAGCAGAGGTATATTTACTTAAGTGAATCTCTGCAGTTTTACTGCATCCTCACTACCAGACTCAGCCATTCCCTCGGTGGCTGGATGGCACCAAAGGCTTTAATCTGTAGGTTCGTCCCTCTGAGTCCTCTGGCTTGATTCAGCTGCTGCAGAAGCAGCTCAGGTTGTAAGTGGGGTTGACAATGCGCTTTCTGGGGCGAAACTGCAGAGGTTAAAAAGCTCTCTTTTTTACCTGCTGTGTGCTCTGACGCTGGGTTCCATTGCCTCAGCCTGGCAAGGGGTATTTTAGAAGATATCATTTGACAGGCAGGTATTGATTTCTGGTATAGAAAATGCCGAAACAGGAAATAGTTTCTTCAGTTGACTTTCTAGCTTGAGTTCATTCGATCTAGTGTAATTCATCTTAATTTCTTCACCAGAGAAAAAAATTTAAAGCCTACAGAAGGGAGATAGGAAAAAAACCCCAAACAACCCAAAAGGGGAAGTTATCTATGTGGAGCTGACTTTGCCAGTGTTACCAGAGTAAAATTCATTTATTTCTCAGGTTCCTATACAATGACTGAATTTCTCTCCCAGTTGATGTACATAAAAATCTATATTAGCTTTCCTTTGATATGAAAATCACTAGATTTTTCTCTACTTACAATAAATATAACTAGAAATATGCAAAATGTGTCCGTAATGTAATAGCTTGCCAAGCCTTCGTTGAGCAATATTAGAATCCTGGATCGCATCACATTCTTCCCTTTCTGTCCCCCAAGCATTGATTTCATCCTATTTCCTGACTTAGATTTTCATCACCTTCTCGTGGTGTCTTTCTCTTCACAACACAACATCAATTGTAAAACAATTGATACTGGATTTCTCATACGCAAACAGACTCCTACAATCTCAGGGAGTTCAGAGCTGTGTGGAGATTAAGTCTGAAAGCCTTTGAATTTGGATTTCCCAGGAGGCTCTTGGCTTTTATTTACATTTCCTATTTCCTGGTGGAGATGTCAGTTGGTGTTTTCTGAATTTCTCTTCAGGAGACAACCAGGAGTGTAAGACCTGAACTAAAAGGTACAGGAACTTGTACAACTTGTTTCTCCTGCTCGGTGCTGAACCTGAAAAGACTTGGCCACGCTTGCCAGTGGACTTTCTTGAAGAATCAGATAATTACCCCTCAGGTGCTATTCTTAGGGCTCCCTCCAAATCCCTCTCTTCTACCTGCAGGAGTAAGTGCAAACCCTTGAAGATGGATGACCCTTCAATGTGACACAACAGCTTTTTAACGTGACATTAAACACACTGAAAGCTGTTAAAGCGCAGGTCGCAGGAGATCCGTCTAAGCTGTCCTTCCCAAAAGGTTGTCTGGTCACGCCACTCTGTCCCAGACCTGTGTGCCTTCTTGCCTTAGAAAGTATGGGGATGCACTTTTGTCCTGTTTTATGCCTTCACTGTCAATATCCAGAAGCATTTTTCATCTGTAGATTTTCCCTTCCCCCTGTAGAAGAGAAGAGGAGGGGAACCCAAAGCAAACCCAAAGCTTCGCGATTCGACTTTGAGTCGTTACAGCAAACTCAGTGGGAGCCATTTGATAAAAAATTTAACAGCCTCATGTTCCTGTATTTCCAACACAGGTACTGGCAAGACATTGTTAAATAATGGGCCTGCATTTCATATGGTTCCTTCTGCAGTCTTTAATCAATAAAACGTTCTTTAGATCAATACAGATGTTATTTCGCTGCTTGGAACCATTTATAAGTAAACGACGGAGGTAGTTACAGCATAGCCAGTGCCTTGTGAGGATAGCTCTTGGGCACAACACAGTTATAGCTCCACTCATACACAGCAGGCATCAATATAAAATTGGATACACCAGCATAAAATCACAACATCTTCTCTACAAAGTAACTCCAGATAAGCTGCACTGGGGGAAGGAGAGCTGAGTGTGTTCTAACGCTGTGTTTTGTTCCCTATCAACAATGTCAGCAAAAGAGGTTTGCAGATTTATGTTGATTATTGTATCGGTAAACCGACATAGTCCCTTGCTGAAAGGATGTTTGTAAAATGTGTGTCTGGTGCCTTGGTAATGGAAAAGAGAGAGGATAATTCTAATTCTGCCAGCTCATCTCGAGCAGATGAGTTTTAAGCTGCGTGTCATGGGTGAAAAGTTTGGACATTGCTGATGATCTAGTGTGAGAAGCTAATCTCACAATGATGTTGGTGCAAATAACATTTAAAGTGCTGCTGAGTGAAGGCTGGAAGATACCAGAACCCTGTTCATAATAATATTTTAACTCTGGGATACAGCTTGTGCCTTCAAACTATTACACAAACTGAATAATTAAGCATCTGGATTGGCAAAGCAGATATTTTGTGAACCAAGCCGCAGAGAAATGAAACCTCGAGGTCATGGGCGGGTCTGACAGTTTTTCTTTCCTCCCGTATCAGGTCCAGGACTTTGACAGTCTGTTGGCAGAATCCCTGACTTTTTGAAGAGCTCTGTATTGGTGTTGAGCAAGCCCGTGTCTATTTTTGATCTTTGCATCATAAGCCACGCTATAAAATGTTTGCGTGAGTCAACAGCAAGGCAGGGGACTAGCCTGTCACAGCATCTTAAACATTCTCAAATTTGGCTGGCGCGCGGGAGCGTGATGAGGGAACCCAGTGGTGAGGGATGGGGGACACGAGGGCCGGGTTGGGGACTGCAGCAGGAAAGGGGTGTCTGGGGCTGGCTCAGGACTGGCCTGGAGAGCACAAGTTGTTCCCGGAGTTCGTTACAGCACTCATTAGGCACGCCAGAGTTCGGCAGGAACGGGGACCGCTTTCCAAGTGTTTAATTTTGCTATCAATTTTAATTTTCGTATTAATTGCCATTAGTTAAACTGATGTAATGAGCCTAGAGCGGCAGATAAAAATGACAGTAGAGGTGAGCACAGCTTCTGATTCCAGCCAGCCCAAGTAGCCGGCTTGTTAGCAGGGGGCTGGCAGGGCTGTCTGCAAGCTCACAGGTAAAGCCTGAATTCAATTGCGGTTTCAGTCTCTTCCTGTTGTATTTTGAAACCACTGAATCCCTCAGACAAGTAATTGTTCATTTTGGTGCAAACTCCATGCATTCAGACTCCAGTCTCCTGTTTGCAAACCCAATTAGGAGATGGTAATTACCTGCGGGCCGTGGGGATTTTGTTTGTCTGCCGGGGCAATGCAGATATTCTGCTTCTATCTCCCCTTCCAGTTATCAATAAAACACTAGAGCAAAACAATGTTTTCCTCTCGGTGTTTTCAGGCAGCGTTATGCCAAATGAAGGCAATATTATGAGATTGCATGTGTTTGGGGATAATCATGCAAGCTATTAGTAATCACGCCTCGCTGTTCTTCAGCACTGCTCACCCTGCCTTCTGTGTGTCTGACACACACAGGAGCTGTCTCGATGGTTCTCGTCGTCACCTGAGGGATGGTGACACCGAGGTCATCCCGTCAGGCAGTGGATGTCAGAGGCCAAATGCAAATCTCTTGAGTTTCAGTACAGGGATGTTGTGACTCTAGGAAGTCGGCCTTGCTGAAAAATGTGCCTCTAACACAATCTCTATCCTCGTACAAAGCAACCACTTCAACTGAAGGACAAGCTGAGCAGAGGAAGCGTATCGCTAAGTAGCTGTTCAGTAAAGGAGCCCTGCAGAACACGGAGAGCACGGATGGCTTTTGAAAAGTGCGCAGACGAGTGAATTGGGAGGGAGTCTTTTGTGACATAGACAGCACTTGGTTGCCAGCCGCTCTAGTAGGTGAGAAGAGGTGTTCTCAACTCTTAATGTAATATCCAATAGGGCAGAAATGGCAGTTGGCAGCTCTTTTATCTCTGGATGAGGGTTTCCTCTTCATCTTCCCCTTCATAATGGTCCCAGCCCTGGTGAGGCTGAGAGAATTGCTTCAAATATGTAGGTGTTTTAAAAAAAGTGATCGCTAGCCATCTGGCTACCTGACACTTTTAAAATAATCTCTTCCACAGTATGCTGATGAACTGCTGAGAGTGTCAGAAAATACGATGGTCTCTGTTCTACAAAGCAAATTAAGCGCCGTAAATAGGAGCTGCTGCAAGCAATGAAGGAATTCATAAATTTGTTATTGATAAATGCTCTTTGAATTCATTAGTTTTGTTCTTTTTCATCTGCTGGGCTTGTGGTGAGCTTGGACTTGTGATGAGCCTGGGACAAAAGTGATCATTATTGGAACCAAAATGAATGTGAATTGAAGCAGAAAGTCACGTCACCAGTCCCTGAAACAGGCCTAAATGTTTGAATGCCAATTCACTGTTTTGCTGCTGAAATGAAAGGACACTTCGGACAATGGTTTAGTGGTCACGATAATGTTGGGTTGATGGTTCGACTTGAGAATCTTGGGGGTCTTTTCTGACCTTAATGGTTCTATGTTCCTATGCCATAAATAAAACCCAACAGCAAAGGCTGTTTTTCAGCTGTGAGATTTCCTGTTGCCGCAGCTTTCAAGCAGGCTGGAAATCACACCAGCTGTTCCTGCTTGGCTCCTGCTATTAGTCCTGGTAAGAGTCAGATTCTGACCATGGAGATGAAACAGAATAGTTTGGTATTTGGCACGGTGGCTGAGCAGAGATTCACGATGTAGGAAACTGTCCTTCCATCTCTTTTACCAGAACTTGTCTTCCCTGGTTTTGGAAACTGGTATGTGTTTGGTACATTACTGCTTTGGTACGTTACTGCAGAGCTTTTTCCAAGAGAAACTGGAATTGCAGGAATACCGTGCTGGAGAGAATTGGTATTGCTGCGGCTCCTTTCCTTCCCTTCACACTTTCCCCAGCCTCAGCTGTTTAGTTCGGGTGCGTACTGAAGGACAGTCATCTTTGCTGTTCACCTTCTCCCTCACGTATGTCATGTCTAAGCGGAAGGAGAGTCAAACGGTGTCTGCACCATTCAGGACAGTGCCTTACTGATGCAGAAGAGAGAGCTTCGTACTCCAGCTCCTCTTTGTGTTTGTAGGTCAGTCATAACCTGATTCACGCTCCGTTCAGGTGTCATCATGATACTGAACGACTGATTCTGTTTTGACAAGTGGGATAGAGATGTGGTGAATAGGAGAGAACTCTGATCCCAGACCTGACCTTGTAATAGAGCAACTGACAGATATGTCCAGAGGAAAATAATGGGCTTTGCAGCAGAAGATGGAGTGGAAGTCTTGGTACTTGTGCAGTGTCCCAACAAGACGTGAGACTGGACAACACTGTCACAGATCCCTGATGTGTTGGGTCCCGTGTGCATCGATGGTTGGCTACGAGGAGAACAAACCTTCTGCTTGATGTGCTGCTGCAGAAACACAGTACAAATCCACAGAGACTGGCAGATTGTCTAAAGCACCTCTAGGGTATGATAAATAGGCCTTTGACCCTTGTGTTACAAGGACTGTGTTGCTTTTGGAGGCAAGAAGTGCCAAGCAGAACAACACAGGTACTTGTCAAAAAGCCTGAGGAAAGAGTGACGAAACTGGGGTACCTCCTCTTAGACTAAGTGAATTCCTTTAAGCCAAAGGCTGTGTGTATGTGGGGTCAGGAACTTCAGAGGAGCACTGAACTGGGCCAGGCAACCCTCCTGGTATAGAGTACGATCAGCTCCTTCCCTGGGGGAGTTCGAAGAAGTCTGAGTATTCACATGAATGAGGGGACATCTTTCAGCTCAGAGAGTCTTCACTATCCGGTAGCTGTCAGGCTGCCCTTACAGTACCTGCCTGGGTGATGTAAATTGATGACAGTAACAAATCTGAGCTCATTTAAACCTGCGGAGGAGTTGATCTCTGCTCCCTTAAGACAGGACAGGCATTCTGCAGGGCTGTGTGTGGAAGAAGATAATGTTCAACACCAGGTGTATGAGAGGATCCAGGTGCTTGAACAAGAAGAGAGTTTTTGTTCTTTCACACAGAAAATGCTGATGGGAACATTAGTGTTAGTGGAGAAAGGCCCAAATTCACATTAAAAAAAAAAAGACACTTAAAATAAACTGCCTCTCCTCTTCTTGAAGTCCTCCAAAGCATCCTCCAGATGTGTTTGCCTCAGTCAAATGCAAGTTACTGATTTAAGCCTTGCAGTAAGTGGATTGTTACGGTCTGTGTCACAAAGAAACTGAGACTAGAAAATCTCCTTTGGACTGAAATCTGCAGAATAAGAATTATGTAGCAACATTATTGATCCAATAACTGTAAACAAAGAATGATACTAACATGTTCTGAACAACTGCCAACAGAACAGAAGATGAATTCATCATGTTTTATGGGCTACTCAGATGTTAGAAATAATAAATAACAGAAAGGGGTAATGTGTTAGATGTCTTAATGTGGGGTATCTGATTCCTGGAGTTATCTCTCTGGATGCAGCGGATAACAAAGGCGGGCAGCAGTGATTTTTGGGGATGGTCCTTACGCTCAATCTCAGCTGGCTGCCTCTGTGGAGACACTTTTCAGAAGCAGCCCTGTCTCAAGCAGAAACAATGTCTGATTCATATGTTCAAAAGATAATCCGAAAGGTTTTTCCTTTCACCGTCAAATGCCTGCTGAACTGTTCAGTGCTCTGTTAGTCTGCTGCTACTTGTCTCGGGCTTTTCTCCCTCAGGGAAAATTTAGTGAAGATTGGCTTGACTGGCAGCTGAAAAATGCCACAGCAGAGGGAGGAGCAAGTCAACCTGCTGCAGATGTATTTCAGCTGCACCTTGATTTATTCATAAAGTGGGGTCCTGGAACTCCAAAGCATGGAAACAGAATGGGATTTCTGGTGTATTTAGAGCTGCTGTGCCTTTGGGGCTGTATCTAGCCCTTCATCCCAAAGGGGTACAACTTCTGAATGGTGGGATTCATCCAATGTAACTTCAGACACAGAAACCAAACACGTGTTTGTGATACGGAGACATCTGAAATTACATAGGTAGGTGTTTGCCGATGAGCTGAACCATCCTGTGTTCCTTTAGCTGTCCAGGGAGAGAAGGGTGGCCAGCTAATAGCTAGCTCTGAACAGTGTAGATTCCAGGATTTCATTTGATCATCCTCACCTTTCATGTTGCTAGTGGTTAAGAAGAAATGTGAGTTCAGCACGAAAGACTTTTCTTGTTGTTTCCACGTGTACTTTCGGGCCACTGGTGAAAATATTGTCCGTGAATTCATTGCAGCCATCAACTCCCAGGTGCATTTCAGCAATACATTTCTGCCTGAAAAAATGAACTTCTAAACACTTGCAAATATGAAGCAACGCTGTTTGTTGCTGGTAAGACTGGGATGATTTAAAAGCACTTCGAAGGACGTCTCAGGTGCCAGTTGGGAGTGTTAGAAGTCCAGTGTTGAAGCAGAGCAGGTCTGAGACACCATGGATCAGATGTAGTCGGAGTATTTGTTGTAGCTTGATGGATGTCCCTAGACTTTGTCTAGCATCTCTGATGTGACGGTTGAGAATCCTGTCTGCTTGGTATGTCTCACTTTTTTTTTTTTTTGTTTGCAAAATAGGAAGCAGCCTTTTCCTTTCAGTTAAGTGCTTTGACTTTTACAAGTGAGAAATGTTAAACAAACAGATTGAAACCACTACAGTCATGGGAATATTTCCTTTAACTTCAGGGAGATTTGGCTTATGGCCGGTGTCATATTGTATTGTACTGACTCAATTAGAAAAAGAATAATGAATTCAAAGGTCACGGCTCTTTAAATTTAAACACAGGTAAAAGGGTAAAATGTATGTGGTGGGGCTCCTCTTTAACTGCCCCGAGCGTTTGCCGTTAAGTACCAAGGGGAACTCTCCATCCAACAAGGTCACTAATCTCCTTTTAATCTCACTGAGTTCTGAACATTTTCTGGAAAACATTTTTTCGGAACTAATCTGCCCAGGCAGGGCGGGAGAAACGTTAAAACACACAAAAATCTGCGCAACAGGAAGTAATGTTAGAAAGCTGTGAAAATCATTTATCCTTTTGAAGCGTAATGGTTTTTAATTTTCTCATGCCCTGATCTCCCTGGCAACAATTTAAAAGTACATAAGCATTCATGAATCAAAGCCGTTCACGTCTGCATTTTTAATTATGTGTCATTGGATTGAAACTTTCCTTTTGATCTCTGCGTTTAAAGGGATTTACAATTTAATGATTCCAGTCCCCCTCCCCCCAAAGTCTAGGCTTGTTACTGAGCGGTGCCACAAAGGGGTCACTGTTGGACAGGGGGAAGACAGGTCTCTTCAGCGTGTTGTGAGCGTGTCTGAAACCTGCCGTATGCTTGGATTCCTGCAGAAGATCCCTCGCTGGTGATGGGACTGCCCAGTGGTGGTGACTCTAGGCCTTTTGCTCTAGGCGAGACATTTAAAAATGAAGTGAGACAAAACAGAGAATAAAAATAACCTGGCTGCCCGTTAAGCAGTCCTGTGCTCTAGGCAGCTGCCTCCTTTACCCTGTGTAGTGACTTCAGAGTCACGCAGCGCGGGCACCGTGACAAACGGAGGTAGAAACACTCGTAGCTGCTTCTTGTGAGGGTAGTGGGAAACGGTTGATGGCTTTGCGGTGAGTGGAGCAGTCGGTCCTTGCCAGCTGAAGTCCACCAGAAGTGTGTGAACACTTTGGTTCAAGCTGGGGAGAACGCACAGCGTTGAGGAGAACAAGCTCCAAGGAGGCTGGTCTCTGCAGGGCAGAAGGAAAGAGCTGTGGTCAAAGCACAGGTTGAGAGAAGGGGCGACAGACTACCTAGGGTGAAGACAGGGCTGGTGGTGGGAAGGTGGGTCTGGAGCGTGGAACAAATGAGGAGACCTGGAGAGGGGGAGAGCTGCGTTGGCTTTTCTGTGGAGCACAGGGCTGCAGAGCAGCAAAGAATGAATCTGTACAAGATATGGAGACGCTACAGCTGAGAGTGCCATGTCCATGGATGACCTTGGTGAAGTCGGTCAAGCTCTTTGTTTTCTCGTGAGGCTCATAAATGCCCAACTACACCCTACACGTGTACAGTAAGGTAATCACCTCGCTGCCAAACGCTGTCACGCTCACCGCTGGCGTTGAGAGATGTCAGCGGTCTCCCAGTAGATGGGTGTGTGATTTGATGCGATGAGTAACCCGTACTAGGTCCTCTCTAATGAATTGTTCTTTCAGTGCTTCTTGCTAGATATTTAATTTTCGTGCTGAATAACAGTTTAAAGGTCGTGTGAAGCGGTGACACATGCAAAATGAATGAACGTTACTTTTGATGTGCCAAATGAAGGCCTTGCACAGACTACTTCATATGCACCATGTTATTGTAGTTTCTTGTAAAAAAAAAAAAAATCACTAAAAAAAAGTATTAAATGAAAAACCCTGAGTAGAATATCTTATGTCTTATTAAGCTACTTAGGGATTCAGCTGGAATAGCAAGGATACTATTCATCAGTGCTTTAAGTTGACTCTGTGGTGAGTTGATGAGTTGAAAAATTTGTTGAGATCCCTTTTTGTCTCTCTTTAGAGGGTCTTAGTGTGGCAGATTTTGTGAAATGAGCGTACGTTTGTGCCGTTAGCACTAAGTTAACATTGCGTAATTTAATGTTAGAAGCGTCATTTATTGAGCTTATACTTAAAAAAAAAAAAAGCCGCTATTTTCACTGAAATGTGCTCTGTGATGATCCAATTTTACAATCATTTTCTCAGATGAAAAAATTCATGGTTACACTATTGACAGCTGCTGTTAAATTGCTCCAGATGGGATTACACTACAGGTAGACTATTCATTCCCAGAAAGGCTACAGGGAAAAGAACCTAACAATTTTAGTTGTGCTGCTCAGGAAACAGCCATGCTTTTGTGAGCACAGGTACCACTTATAGTCCAGAGAGGTGCTGTAGATCAAGGACTAACATGAATCAAACTTTGGAATCGGTAGTGATAGCAAGCAGGTGGGAACTGGAGAGAGAGGGAATTTGCAGAAAAGGAGAAAACCTGGGACAGAGTCTTGCTTTCTTTGTTGCAGGTTTATTTGGTCGTTTTGGGTTTTTTTCTGAATGAAAATATTCATAAGGTATGAGAGTAGCAGGAGCAGTAGTTGAGTTTTTGAAGCAGCAGCAATCTATAGACTATTTCTACCCATAAAATAATTAGTGCCACAGTATAGTTAGAGAGGAGAGAAGAAAAGGAAGATAAGTATTGCTGAGGGCTTCGGTTTAGTTTACAAGGAGATCTAGGTAAGCAGCTCAGTATAATATACTCCTCTTAAAACACTATAGGTTGGTATTAGATTTTAGAGAGCATATACCATCAGTTTATAAGGGCAGAAACACTGGTTCTGAGAAATACCTTTTAAAATATCTTCTTTAGATTGGATTTCCTTTTATTAAAAAATATTTTATTTAAATACTCTTTGATACTCCTATGGAACCATAACTCAATTCCATATCCTGAATAGGGTGCTGAAAATTTTAATTAAGCAGTAGCTGGGGATGTTGAGTCCGTTGTAGTTGAGTCCCTCCTCCAAGACCAGAGCTCCTGTGGTGGCTTGTGCGCTGTGGTGGTTCTGCAGTGCAGAGGTCTCCTTTTGTCACATCTGTCTTTGTGTTCTCAGGCACAGCTGCCAGCAAGGCCAGTATCTGCAAGAATCCGGAAAAGGTGGCTCTTGTTTCAAGGCTGGGACAGGTGCTTTGGACCTGACTGGTTTGCTCATTGCTTGCACTCGTCCACAGCCCATCGCTCCAGTTGCTTTCCGTGGCACATAGGAAATAGTTGTTTGGAAAACCTCACTAAATCTGGTAGTAAAAGCAGGACTGTCTTTGTTGGCAGTGCCAGTAGATGGGTTGAAGCAACGAACTTGGTGCCCTGATTTTCCTCTTGCTGGCAGAAGTGGTTCTTTGCATAACTGGTACAATGTGCCCTCAACAAGCTGCTGGCAGAAGGTCAAAGTGTTAATAAATAGGTTTCTAGCTGCTCTGAGTTGCTTTATGCTTTGTTATATTAACATGGCATCTTCATTTCCAGGTTGAAGATGTGAAACACACCGTGAGGGCTCAAAGCTGACACACCTGAGGCTTGGAGCATCCCACATGTATCTGTGCTGAACTTCTCCCTGCCAGGATTCTCCTAAACCACTCAGGAACTCCAGGTAAGCCACGATCAAGCAAGTGGCTCTGTAATACTTTTTTTTTTTTTCTGTTTGTGCCTTACAGGCTTCCCTGTTTACTGCCTTCTGCTTGTCTCGATCTTCTGTTCTATTTTTTACATAAAGTTATGGACCGTAGGGCATGTTTACTATCTTGTTTTCTGCTCAGCTCCTATCAGAAAGATCCTCTGTTCTCAATAGAAATACAAAGACCGATTGCAACTGCCTAAAAACAAGTCGATTCTACTAAAAAATGACAAAGGAAATGCACACGCTGAAAATCAGTCATATAAATTATTCAGCAAATGATTTAAAATAATTAGCACGTTTGGGGAAAATATTAAATGGGAGTACAGTTTTTGCAAAAAGAAAGAACACTGGATTCATTGGAGAAAAGAAAAAAGGCTTAGCTCAGAGCTGCGCTTGTTTCTATTATGGTTATTGTGGCCAAATGGTGGCACATCAGAGCATCAGCTGTAAACTGGTCCCAAACAAGGATTCCAGGGTCCTCTGTTACACAAAAAAAAGCTCACTGCTGCCTCAGAGCCTGTAGAAACAGGAGACAGAAAGTGGGATTCAGATGCAGATAGGGATGCAGACCTAGACTGGTGGAAAGACAACTGTACCACCCCAAACGTGTCACCTGGTGGGGGAACAAGTGTAGCTTTCAGCTGCTCTTATGGACAGGTCACCCTCCCACCCTGAGTACTGTACAGCTGAGTTTATGGAGCCATGCTTTCTTTTTCTGTCTGGATTTGAAGGATTTAGAACAGCTGTCGATGCTCCTGAATAGCTAGTTTGGAGGAGTAGCTTGGGTTACCAGATGTATGGAAACCCCAGGTATGTCCTCTGCACAAATCAACCTGCCTGACTGTGTGCAGTGAATCCAATGCTACCAAGCCCGTGCCGAGCTCGTTGCAGCTGTGCTGTTTATGCCTTATGCACAGGCTTCTTTGGGAAGTCCTGGCCACGAACATGACAGCTCCCTGCCTCCTTCTCTTTACTTGTAAACGCGCGACCAGAGGAAGCCCAGTGGGCTCTGCTGCCGGTGGTTTTAGGCCTTGGTCCCCCAGTGGGCTTGGCACAGGGTTATAACGCTTTGTTTATGATCATTTGTCTTATGATGCCCATTTCTCAACATCTCTTGAGACCTGCGTGGAGGGTGTTCAGCTCTCTTCCTGTCTAAGGTTTCCAGTAGTGGAGGTCAAACATCACACTTCAGCCTTGGGTGCTGACTTAGATTGATGAAAGAAAATTAAAACTTTCAACTCCCTGCCTTAGAGGGAGACCATAATGATCCAGACTAATCCCACTTACATCTTTGAAATTATTGCTATCTTTTTAAAGGAAGTCAGTGATTTATGAGATGTTTAGTGGGCAAAAACCTCTGCAAACCCTGGGCTGGCTAGGTTGTAAATGATCTGTAAACAACCTGGGATTTTTTTTGGCAATTCATATGTTGTCCGTCTATGACTGGGGCTTCTTTCTCTGAGTTGCAGAGCATGCAGAAATAAAAATGATTTACTGTGCTTTGGTATAGCTGAAGAAACGGTAATTACTGCATGGAGAGGTACTCCACTTCATCAATAGGCCGATGCACAGCCCAGTTGAGGTTTCCTCCTTTGCTCCAGCTGAAAGGAGAGAAAACAGAAACAGAGGAAACAAAATTGGCCACAAGGAAAAACATTCACACCCACTACTGAAAACTGTCAGCAATAATACGAGTTACACAAATGTGGAAATACAGAAAATAGAGAAGGGAAAAAAACTCCAGCACAACAAAAAAATGCAGAAATGACAGTCTCTGAGCGGGAAACGCTTTAGTAAGAACGGGTGAAAAGGACCACGAGGAAGATAGGGAGTGCAAAGGAACAATGCAACATGAAAATCAGCAAACTGGGTTGGTTTGGTTACAAGCAGGTTTGAGATACGAACCAATTCACTGTAGAACAAGCAAGAAAGGAACGCAATGCGCAAAGCTAAAGCGCTTTCCAGGAGAAGCAGAAGGTGGGATAGTATTTAGTTTTAAGGGTGACTTGGTGAGGTTTCTTTGGTGTCCTTATAGGCTGGTGTCATCGGCCCTCAATTCATGTGTCTCACCTGAGATGCTCAGCCTGTGCCCATCAAATCGCCAGGTTCTCAGTGGTGTTCCTGATGTATTTTATGTGAAATAAGAAGGCCTTGTGTGAATTGCAGCTGTGCAGGAGTTTTGATCAACCTCCCAGTACAGCAATTCTCAAAGCTCTTTGATGGTGTGAGTGAAAGTGGTGTGTCCTGCTCCTGCACATCTTAGGAATGGGTGATTTCAGTACATTTTTTTAAAAAAAATGCTACATGCTCTCTAAATGATGGATGTATTAGCTTAGTCACTTAGAAGCTGTACAAAGTAAGCGTGCACATTATATATCTGAACCTTAGAAAGCTGAGGGACCGGCTTCTGCAAATGCTGAATGTGTGTGTTTTTGTTTGTGGTTTTTCCAACTGAAGTTTAACAAAAATGTAGCGGGAAGCATCGTGATAGTCACGTAGGAGTGTTGTCAGAGGATAAGAAAGAGACTGAGATGGTGGGGAGAAGGGTATTTTATTAGCCTGATGTTGCTGGGGAAAAACAAACCCATTTTTTCGAGACCCAGGATGGGCATTTCTGGCAACAGTTTGGTTTGTGTGTCATAACCGGTTCCGTCTGAGTGGTGGATGGGTTTGTGCAGAGGAGAGGAAAGCCATGTCCCCTCTCTTCTTCTCTCACTGTGAAGTACTTGAAGCAGCCAAAATGAACTGCTGTGTGGGTCAGGACTTTGGTTTTTGGGGCTCATCAGATTCAGGCTGTTTGGGTGAGGACCGTAGGGCATCAGACAACTCGTGTGTGCTCAGTATGCAGCCACGTTACCGAGAAAATATCCTGATTTCCTCGTTGAATGAAAGGTCAGATTGAAACTGATGTGGCTTTACTGGGAGTTTGCTTCTCTGTGGAAAACCCACAACAGCATTTATGTCTCATCCCAGCCATGTGATTGTCCCCTTGTCTGGGCACATAACTCCAGGAGCAAATGTGTGCACAGCGCAGCCGCCGGGAAAATGAGAGATCCCTCTGAGGCCCTGGGGAACATGGGTGCAGCATTCCAGCCTTGTGCTGTCAACCAGGAGAGTTTCATCATGGCACCCAGAGTGGAAATGGTGTGGAAATTTAGGAATTCTTCTGCCCTTTGCTTTTCCCTTTGAAAATGTCTTCCTTTGGGGCCTCAACATGTGTTGAAGGTATCTAACCATAGGTTCTCTGACTTGGAGTTATTAGCCCACATGCCATAAACACTAAACAACAGCTCTCCATAACATAGCACAACATAAATAAACCTGTACTTCTAAAAACGTTCAGGTTTCAGGTCATAAGACTGTGTATTTTCTATTTCCTGACTGCCCTGGTTTTGAGGTCTGCCTGCAGGGAGACAAGACTAGCACCTCATCAGTGATTCATTTCCTAATGAAATGGAAACTGGCATCAGGAAAGAAGGGCGGGGGGTGGAACCGACAAAAAACTTGGGGAAAAAAATGGCAAGATAAATGGCTGGCTTTCTGAAAAGCACTGCAGTGAAACAATGGGTCTAAATGAGATACATTCCTGACAAAGATCTCTTCTGTTCTCTAAAGGCTTTTATTGTACCTAGAGTTATGTTTTATCTTTAAAAAGTGGTGTTCTTTATTTTATGTAAGCTCTCTCCCCCTCACCCTCTTTTCTGCTTGCTGAGATTTAAGTAAGCTCTTGTAGTGCTCTATCTCTGATCAGGCTTAAAGATTTGGAAAGCCCTGAGTTTGCAAGGATTAAAAAAGGCCTTAGTATCTAGACACTGATAGATCTGATTCATCACCTCGGGAGGACATTACCACACAGCCAGTGCCACAGATTGTCTTGATTACAAGCTCTGGAATTTTCTTGGCATGCACCTTCATTTAAAGGTCAAAGCTCTTCTAAAGAAAGAGGACTTGCTGGGTTAGGAAAGGAGGGGAAAAATAAAAGTGGCTACATTATCTTGAGAAAGCCATAGTCTTCTCTGAGGCCAGGGGATTCAGAGTGGGAAGAGTGGGCCTGATTCTAGCTGAATAAAAGGTGCTTTTGAGCTGCACTGAGCTCCATGGAGAAAGCAGAGCCAGAGCCATGGCCCCATGGCCAGCAATCCAGCCTGGGCTGAGTTACATGTCTGGATGGAGCAGGACTCAATTCCTGCTTCTTTCCCACTTGGAAGCAAACAGATGACAAAACTGGGACATGTCACCCTCAGTGCCTGTAGAACCCTGACCTTGCGAATGAGGAGAGAAAACCACCCCAATTCAGTGGATCCTCAGCCCTGCTCTGGTATTATCTCGCAGAAATAAACACCTCCAGCTTTAGACCAAAGTGCCTTGGTCTTGTTTTTCTGGTTTTCCTTTTCTTCCCTTTCCTTCATATCTGAGCAATAACCCAGTACCTAAGATGTGCTAAACTTCATCTGCTCTTCATCAGGATACCTCCCTGGGTGGCAATTAGGCAATGATGGTTGCCACTTAATGGGGATGGTAAATGTCACTTAATTGGGGTGGTTTCCAGTGCCTTAGACTTGTGTGGGTCTCTGTGCATTGTCTGCCTCTGGCTTTATGTGGTGTCTTACCATGGAGATACACAAACAGTGCTTCCCCATCACCTTATCCTGTCTGCTCACTTGACCTTTCTGCAACAGCCAAGGTCAATCAATACTGTCTGCTCTACAAATTCCAGTGGTCAGCTGATGACGTAGCAATGCCTTGCTCGCTTCAGGAATCTTTCAACCCCAGCACACAATCTTCTTCCTTTCCCCCCCCCATTTTGGCATTATATTCACGAAGAACAGGAAAACAAAACCCCTGTTATGAATTCAAACCAGTGATGGCAGTGTGCAGCAGAACTGGATTTCACCATCTAGCAGCACCAGTGAAGGCCAGCAAGAGGACCTGAGCCCCAGGAGAATGGGATTAGGAGTAGATCTAATTCTTTTCTCCAGGCTGCCCTGTAATCTGCTCTCTGACACCAGCCTAATCTTTTTATCACTCGGCACTGAAATTTTGTGTTCTGGCAATGGATGAAATTCCACTGTGGAGCGAGCTCTGCATGAAGAACTGATTTGGTTTTGGTTGTAAGAGTGGATCGAAAGGAAGCCACGTTCACCGTTTGACAGAGAATTAAAAAAGCTAAAAAGCAGTTTGCCCTGTCAGAAAGCATGAAAAAAAAATTCTAAACAGTGATTTGAAAATAAATAGAACTGAAGAAATAATACATGGTTTGGAGCTAAAATGGGGGAAAAAAAAAAAGCCCAGATGTCACACATTGACATTTTTAGAATTTTTAAATTTAGATTACTGAAGTGACAATATTGGGAACGCGCTGCCTGCCGCGGCGTTGCCTACGAGCCTGTCTGATTTAATTTTGAAGAGAAAAAAAACTACCAGCAAACGGAAAACAATGATCTTTTCCCCATGTGCTGATTAAATGAAAAGCCTAGGAGGCACTCCCACAATGGACAAATGAGCAAGTATATTTCTTTAATTGACATAATAATAGTTGTAGCAGGAAATGGTTATGTCTTCCCAGGGTTTGACAAGACGCAACAGAGGATTTTAAAGGCTGCGGAGCCTATTGGAGATAGCAGCTTTCGGAAGTAGATTCCATCAAGGCTTCTAGATATTTTCCATTTTAATCCTATCTGTAAAACATTGACTTTTCTAATCAATCGTGAAAGTAAATCCTCAGGATTTGCCAGATTATGTGTGAAATGCAATAGGGAGTGCTTAAATACATCAGTAAATAAACAAACACATAAATCAAAAACGAGAGGGGGAGAAAGTGACGCTCAGTATCCTGGCTTCAATCCATGTTTATTATTTAACTTTAAAATGACAAATCAATGGCAAAATGGAATTAAGTAGCTGTGTAAGCACAGCAGTAATTTTATCAGTGTATGAGATGCTGATGTTTTACATTATACAGAACGCGGGGTGTTTACTGAGCAAATGCAGAGGCAGCCGTGAGAGCTGCGACGGGAGCCACGGCTGAAGGGAACAGGGGTGCCATCCGAGAGATGAGCCCCTGGGGATGAGTTTCTGATGGTAACAGCATGGACAATAATGGGAAAGTGATGCATGCAGGTTCTTCGGAGAAGATAATGAAACTTGCTTTATGATTTGAAGGTAGAGCTGAGCAAGAAGAGGAAAGACCTTGTCTAGAGGTCAAGGCTGACGCGGTCTCAACTAGGCGGATGTTTAAGCAGGGCTGATACAGTTGTAACGCCAGGACTAATTTTAATTGACTGATGTGTGTGTTAGAAGGCATTTAGGGTTCCTCTTGTAGTAGAGATTGTGTAAAAGTGAGGTTGCTCCAGCCGACAGCTGGAAGAGAAGCACCGTGTAAGTCTGCACGGATTTTGTGCAGTCTCTTAGGAAGTGCCCCCCCCTACAGAGTATCTGGTAGTGGATACCTGTTTCAGGCATCACAGGGTGATTTTTGTGGGGAATTCCCACCCTTGTTGTGATCTAGTTTTATTTTAAAATCCTTCTTTTCGGGGAAAAACACTGAAGCTGAATTGCCATCTCTGTGTGTATTCAGAGGAAGTGGTTTTAGGACCAACAACAAGGAATTACTTAAACATGAAACTGAACTTGTTATGCTGTAGAGAAAGAGTTTGTGAGGGTAGAAGGTAACAGAGATGAATTAACTCACTAGTTGCTACTCCCCAACTGGCATTCCATGAGTAAAAGGCCAGCACACTGCGTAGTGATCTGGGAATGTGCGAAAGTCAAAGGAAACATTTACAAAATTGGCCAACTCCAGGGTGTACCACTTACTACAGTGATGTTTTCTGCAGAATAAGGTCTAATTCAACTTGAGTAACGGTAGGAAAAATCTTCCTATGTGTGTTTGCCATGAAACAGTCCGAAGCAGTCAACAGATGCTATTCATAGCTTATAGTTTGCCCAGTTTTCCCAGTTGGGTTGTCTGAAGCCCAGTTCAGGTTTGCTTAAACTCAACCTCAACTTGGAAAGGTCTGTGAGTTGTTAGGGTGTAACATACATTGAGAGTCTCACTGGAGCTGCCCCCACCAGAAAACTGAGTCAAATTCCAGACACTGAAGTAGGCTCTGATCAAAACAGAAATACCAGAGGTGTTTTTACTGCTTCTGCCAGCCCCTGCGTCAGGCCAAGCCCAAACTATCCCCTACCTGTATGTCAGAAGTCTCAAAAGTTCACTGTCAGGAAATAATACAATGGGGAAAAAAGCCATATGGAAGTCACTGAAAATGATGGCAAATTGGGAAATCTGGATTTCATCCTGAATAGGGGAGTTTCTGGGGGTCTATCTTGCAAGAGTGTCACTGAGGCAGGGAGATGGGGCCATTCACAGCAGCCAAGGGCGCAGGGGCCACACTTGTTTTAAATGAAGTAGAAAGGAAAGGAGAACAATGAATCATTTCCCTAAATCGGTGAAAGGATCTCCAAACTTCGAAACATCCCACATCACGGATTTTCTGGCTGCTGATGGAGCTCTATTGACGTGTTATTGGTGCAGGTGCTAGAGAACAGTTTTATACAAGGAGAAAAGAAAGCTGGAGAGTAATTGAGAATTGACTACTAAATCAACATAGAGAGGCTTTCAAATGCTGGGGGCCACCAAATCACACGACAAGGGGCTGCGTCCTCTTCTGTTGCCGTGTGCTGTAGTGGTGTGTTATGCCTTACTAGTACTGGGACTAAGACTAGAACCATGAAGTATGAATTTGGGGGTCTTTTCTCTTTGCCTTCTACATTTTCTTGTTTAATTGCCCTGAAGTTGCATTTTCAGCTTTTCCTCCACAGTCACAAAGCCTAGAAACTATTTCTTTGCTCGCAAGACCAAACAGCTGAAGCTGTAGAGGAAACATGAAATATCAAAGACCTTTAGTGGAGTCAAGAGAGCTGGCAATGCTGACCTCCTTTCCCCTGTGTTTCCTTTTCGGTTTTTATTTCAAATCTTCTTTACTTCCCGTCTTCAGCAGTCACTTTGGTTGCTGAAGCTCTTGGGGATGTAGTTCAGTAGGTTTTGACCTCAGTTCAAGGGAGCTGCATTTTACTGATGGGTAATACTTGAATGTAGAAGTAACAGCGATGGTGTTATAGTTGTCCCTATTTAAGGATATGAGAGATACAAGGTTTGTGGAAAGATTTAGTATCTTTCAGTAGCTGGTGTGATACGGTTCAAAAAGCCGTTTTGGGCACAGCAGCCTTTTGTTAAATGATTCTTTCTGCCTAACAGCTGGATAAGAAGGGTGGATATAGAGAGAGCCCTGTCTTAGTGCTGGCTCTGTCCCTGCCTGCTCTGGAACCTGGGTCAAGTTCATTCTCCACCTTCCAGGGCTCGCTTTCCCTCTTGTAGAACACGTAAGAGAGCCGAACCTGTGCAGGAGCAGTGCTTGGTCTGAGGAGTTATCACCTTGCTAAGTCCTTGGCACAAGATCTGAAATATCTTTTCTGCATTTCACAGCCCCGCTCGCTGAACTTGCACTCTCTGGGCTGTACTTCTCTAAGCGCGTATGTTCCTGGGGTAGCTGATGGCTAAGAGAGGAACTAAGAGGCCAGAAGAGTTTGCACCTTCACTCTGGCCTCTAGTTGCCTCATTTCAGTGCCTTGCTTCAGTACCTGCAGCCGTTTAATGCCCGTGGTTGGATGTGTAAGGGAATCTACTGCTGCTCAGATCAGGGCTTGGGCTCGTACCACGGTGAAGTCCTCTGCACTCACTGGCTGTACAGAACGTCTGGCTGCCCTGTTCATTAATCATCCCTGATGAAAAACCCTTTTAATTACATTATGTTCAGAATCCATAAAATATAATTAAAATATGTAAATCTATTATATTATTTAATAAGTACATTGAGACCTGAAAGTTTAAATTAGATGTGAAACTGATAGGGACCTATTGCTATTGATTACTTTTTATTAAGAAATCATTGCAACTCTGGAAAGAGATGATTTTTCTTTTTTCTCCCCCTACCAGGTGCAGTATCTTGCTTTTTTAAATTTCCTCCACCAGTTCTTACATTTATGCAGTTTTTAAAAAATATTATGGAGTGGTAAGGAATAACTGTGTAACTTTTCTGCAACTGCTCTCCATTCTTTAGGATGGTTTCTTGAAGTTCTGTCCCCTCCTTTTGCTCTTTCTTGGAAGGCACGGCAGACAGCTGGTAGTGCAAGCGAGGTAGCACAAGTAAGCCCCAAGCCCTTCCCCTCAAGTTTTAGTTGCAGATGTTCCATCAGACACATATTTTAGGATTAGTATCATTTTCCTGGGGTTGTGGGATGCCAGTACAGTGGTGGCACAGCACTAAAACCTGACGGTGTAGCAGGTTTGAAAGTCTTCTATGCTGGGAGAGGAAAACTTAGAAATAAGGGCTGTGCTGGCCCTGCACTGGGAAAGGCTTCTTTACTCCTTGCCTGCAGCTTGTTGGGTGTTATTAAACATCTATCGTGGTGTAGAGCCATGCAGGCTCTAAAGTAGGAACCAAAAAGTTTTATTTAGGATACTGACTGCTTTTCTCTCTACTGAAATACATTTTGCATCAAATGTGTACATTGTGTTTGTTTCATGGTGGGGGCTTTTCTAGCAGAATTTGAAAAAATAAAGGTGCTTCTTGTCCAGGCTGTGTCTGGACCCTGCAGCAGAAGATGGATACGCTCGTACGTCGTCCTTCTGCCCACCCGGCCACAGACTCCACATCTCTACAGAGCTGCCGGCAGTAAAATCCAAAGGTTATTTCACAGCAGATTATAAGTAGTTGAAACCAGAGCAAATGTCAGGCAGCTTGACAGCTAAAGATAGCCCTTTAGCACAGCCACCTCTATTACCTCCCATTTTCTTGATTTGGCAAGATCGCAGCTTCAGCCTCATTCCATACTTCTTCTCTGCCTTTCCTTCCTGTAGGGTAGGCACACATCTCCTCTCCCAGCACTTGTGCTGCACGGCTCGCCAGCTGCATGCCAAAACTTCCAAGGGAAACGTTCAGGAGATGAGAAGTTGTCAGCAGCAAAGCACCAATTTCATGTCAGTAATAGGAGATAAACCAGCCCTTTCAACCCGTTTAAACCCTGATGCCTCCTAGACATTCGAATCAGCCCTTGGGCCAAGTTTTGTATTTTTAGGTACCCAGGTGACGTTCTTCAAGACAGGCATTTAAAGCACATCCAGAACTACGCGGGCAGGGGTGCGAAGGGGTAATAGCCCGTGTGAAATCTGCAGTTGCAAACACCCACCGGGTAATTGTGCGCTCACAAGCGCTCAGCTGCACCTGCAATTTCCCGGTTTCCTTTTGGAAGGACTCCTCTTTGCCTATGTGTGTGTGTCTGTGCGTTTGGCACGTTTCTTCTCGGCGCTTGAAACTGTGGCCCAAAGCCCCGTGTTGCTGTTTAGCACAGACTTAAGCTCCTGATTTCAAAGCTGCTGTAATTAGTAACTTGCAGTCAGTGTACTCTAGCAATTCTTAGCCCGCTGGGATATTACCAGACTTTATTGTTTCTTTCTGTCTTTGTGGAACTTCTGTAAATCTTTTCTTTGATAGCAGCTAGGGTTTCAAAGCTGCCCACATTTGAGCCAGAGGAGACTAATAATGATCTAATTAATGAAAGATGTTTTTCTCTGCATTGCTGTATTTTATCTCTTCCCTAAAGACTTGTTGGTGCAAGCCAACCTCAGGCATCAGCTCGATCCTTTTTTTTCCTGGTGTATTTGAGAAGTACATGGGTAGATCTGTGTATATCCCGTGTTGTTCTCACTTGAGGTGTGTAAATCTTGAAAAATCTTCCCAAGTGTAACTTGGATTTAGGAAGTAGCTTTGTTATTCCCAGAAGATTTTTCTTCCAGCTAAGATTTGTTTCTCTAACTCAAACCACAAAGCCACTTTAACTCTCCCTAAAAGACTTCAGTCTGTGTAAGCTGCAGTGTAGGACATACTTATTATCCCCCGGTGGGTATTCATTGCCCCTCTCCTCCTGCTTTTTTCAATTTCACTGTCTTTTTATTAATTAATGAGCTCCCTTAATTATTTATAGAAGCTGTAAAAAGCATCAGGATTGGATTCCACAGTCTCTTCCTTGCCACAGTGTACTGTTTTGCCCCAGGAAGGGCACAGATTCCTTCCGCACAGCCCGAGGAGCGTAACTGGCAGTGCAGAAGAACATCATTCTGCTCTGGGTGCAAAGCGAGGGAGCTCCTGCTGCACACTTAAGATCATTGAGTCTTCTTTTACAGCTCTACGGGGCCAAATAGCTGTGGGCAGGACCTTGACCATCCTTTTGCTTGTTTTAGGCTGGTGCAGGATAAGTTCAGTGGCTTCCAGGTCTGTTCTCATCCACCCAGACAAGCTGTGTCATGCTGCATGAACTGGCCACATGAGAGAGGAGTTGCAGCAGCGTAATTTTTCTCCCCTTTTTACTTCTACCTGATAGCTTTCTGGGTTTGTTTTTTCTTTATCACAAAGTCAACAATGGGACTGTCGGTTTTTGTGGTTTGTTGTTTTTTTGTTTTATTTTGTTTTGTTTGTTTGTTTGTTTCTTTTGGTTTTGTTTTGTTTTTACTCCCTTAGCAGACCTGTTTTACACATGCCTTGGAACCCCACCCTCCCGTCCAGGTTTACTATCCCCAAACCTTTCCCTTTTCCAGCTTTGACTCAGGGCTACCAAATTAGTCCCCAAAGGTACCTAAAGTATTAAATCTGAGCCCATCCAAACACAGAGGTGCTGGATAGGGTGGGAGGAGGCCCAAGGAATGTGACTGAGCAGAAGAGAAGGGAGCACTCAGTGGCAGCGATTCAAGCTGGCAGGCAAGTTGTGTCACTTTGAGGTGCTTTATGACATTGAGAGACTGTCTCAATAAATCATGCCAAGTAATTAAAAACATAATTTAGAACTTAACCAGCATGTCAGAACACTGGGTATACGCTGGTGACGCCTGTTTTCCTTCCCTCTCCCCTCTGCCCCACGATAGTGGGCTCCAGTGGAGTGAAACAACCTCCTGAAGGCAAGAACTCAAGCACAATTCCTGGCCTGCTGCCAGCCACTTAAGTCCAGAGCAGTTGATGGAGCCCAGCTCGCTGTCTGCAGGTGCCCTGGAGCCTCCTGCTGTAGCTCAAATGGCCTCCTCTGACACTGCAAGCAAAACCACAGGTTCTCCTGCAGCATAAATATTTCCTCACCGGGTTAAATAGAAAGCAGATGTGTCTCGTTTACTTGTGACCCTGAACACTGAGACTAGTAGCCAGGCAAGAAAACGGTGGCAAGATATGGGGCACTTCAGAGAAAAAATGAAGGCAATGATAGAACTCAGAAATTGCCACGTCAGAGACATCAGTTATCTGCTTGTTACAGTCTTAGAAAATAGATTTTCACTGGTGATAATGGGCAAAGAATCGCCAGGTTCTGGTACCACTTCCCTCTGTCCTCTGGCCCAGGATGAAGTGCTAGGCAGCTGAGTTGCCTTGTCAACCTGTGGGAGACCCAGCTCCTCTGTCCGTCTTTGTATGGTAGTGAGATCGAGGTGTGAAAACGTGAAAAGGGACTTGCTGCCCCTCAGAGAAATGGTCTCAGTAAGAAGAGCAGAAGGCAGAGGACAAAGTCAGAGCTGCTTCATTAGACACTGAGGTGCATGAGAGTGACTGGATCTGGGACAGAGCGGGACTGTAGCTGTGTTTATGGAAGGTTCAGTCCACGCCGTCCTTCTACCACAAAAAACCCGACACAAATGCAGGAATAGAATAACCCAGGTGCTGGATCTTTGGCCTGGGCCTGACCAGTTGGATACCTGACCAGTTGGATACCTGACCAGTTGGATACCTGACCAGTTGGATACCTGACCAGTTGGATACCTGACCAGTTGGATACCTGACCAGTTGGATACCTGACCAGTTGGATAGCAGCAGCCTCTCTGGTCCCTGGGGCGGAGACACGAGCTCCGTGGGAGCAGGTGAAGGACCGGAATGACTTCGAGCAGCGCCTGGTTGTCAGGACGTGGCTGTGTGTGTCTGGGCAAGACAGGCAGTGAAAGAAAACAAACTAAACTGTGTTCTTTAGTGAGCAGCAGCTGATGGATTGAAGATGCTTCTGTATTTCTCTTGTGCTGGTTTGGAAGGGGAAAAAAGGAGTACGGGGTGTAGTATATCTCTGTCACAGTTCAGTCACTTTGGCAGAAGGTCTCACTGGTTTTCTTTTACAAATTAAGTGAGTCAGAGGGGATATTCTCACCTTTCTTTAAGCTGTGCCGGAGCTTCCCACCACCAGCTGTTTCTGTATTGTTACCCACCCCTGCTATTTTGTGGGGCTGCCGCAGAGCTTATTTCTGCTGGTCGCCACCCTGCTGGCAGTTAATCGCCTGAGCACAAAACCCATCACACAACAAAAAACCCAAAGAGCTAATTAATTTTTAATTTGTGTCATTTAAAAATCCGTTGCATCTTCTTGGGGTTGGATTCTGAAGCGTGTCATTTCCTCAGGCAGGAGGGCAGCCTCTCCCAGGTTTGGATGGAAGACCCGGCTCTCTTATCAGACCAGTGCCGTGCTGGGTAAAACCTGGTGCAGCCCATCTGGTTCAGATTAAGTTTGACTTAATTCTTTTTTTTCTTCTCTTCTTCCCCCTGCCCCGCAAAACCTTTGGTACTTCATTTATTAAAACCCAAACTTGACTCCCTACTGTAATTGCCCAGCTTGACAATAATAAATCCTACAAGCAGGTTTGCTGTTTGCATGCTTGAAGTAATGATTTATGTTCATCCACGCAAAATTTTAGAGTCATAGTTTCTTTTTTAAGCTACGTATTTGGAAGTCAGTGCAAGAAACTGGGGAAGTGTGACGTTCCCCCGCCGGTGCTGGTTGGCCCACACCAGCCACCCATGAACAGGGTTGTTGGTCAGCTGAGGAGCAGAGGTTTGGAGGCAGCCGGAGTTGGTGGGTGTTACATCAGCCCTCCAGGGAAGGCTGCTCTCCGGTTTTCTTTGTACCTTTCTGTGACTATAAATTTCAGGAGCATTTATAGTTTGACCTGATAGTTCTCATGCCTGATTGATGATCAATGGGTTGTTAATTTGGAAACTTCAAGCTGAATCTGTTTAGTTTGCGTTGCAAACAACATAATTGCCTGCGTGGTTTGAAGCAAAATGGGGCCCTTATTTTGGAGGGGACTTGGAGCAGCAAAGTACACCAGGATATTAATGGAGCGTGCTTTTCCAGCTTCAGGCAAATATGACAGGCTATGGCTATGCTACTTTTCTTGGCTTTGCTTTCTAGTGTAGCTGTCTGCACTACACAGCCTGGGGTGTTATGTCAATAATTCCTGTAGTTTTGGACTTGAATTCAGGCCTGTTCCCACTGCTGGGCTCTGGATTCTGTGCCAGCTGATAGAGCTGGCCTGGCTCGAGGAATATCCAGGCAACAGGGAGCCTGGAGCTGCCGTGCTCATGCAGACATCCTTGGAGTGCCTAGCTGTGACACAAACAGAATAAACACAGGAACAGATCTCACTCAGGACTAGCTGCTCAGGGAGAAATGCCTTTGCTGTGCACTAAGAGAAAACGCTCCAGGGACACAGAGCTACCTTCTAAATTTGGAAGTGCCTACTGCATTTTGCCTGTTCTGCCTGTTCAGGGTCCCTGCTGTCTGCCCTGTCTTAAATAGAGAAGCAGGAGCAGACACAGAGTGGCGGGAGCACTTGGGACACGCTGGATTTGCTCCTCTCTGCTCCCGTCACCAAAGGTGCTGTAAGACCTGTCCTTCGGATTTCGTTCTGCTTGTTACAAAGGTGTAATAATCACGGTGAAGACAATAAGATCCCAAGCAAAGCTTCTTTTGGAAGTGTTTTGCAGTTCTCAGTGGCACAACAGGGCAGCTCATCCACCCCGAGAACTGGCAGCAAAGCCCTGGCTGGCTGTTACAGCTGCCTGAGAGCATCACGGATGCACTTTGAGCGTTCCTAAGCACGGAGCCGCCGCTGTGGGGAAGCCTTGAGCCTGAGAGCTGCAAATCTGGTCTGATGGCTCCCTCACCCTCTCTCCCTGCTGCGTTCCTAATGCTGGCTGGGAAAAATTAGCAAGACTCCCTCCGTGCAAACAGGGGGAGGAAGGCAACCCCTCCTGATTTATGCAACGCGAGCAGCAAAGGCAGAATGTCAGGTTAGCAACAGGACAGGGTTTTCTCGTGCTTTCCTGCCCGACCCAATGTATTTCACTCGTGTCACAGATTTATATCTGAGAGGGTTTGACCTGTTTGGGTTCGCAGATGGGTCCTGCAGTCGTGCTTCTGATGTGAAATATTGAGTGACTTATCTCTGGATTTTATTGCTGCTATCTCTTTGAGATATTTTTTTCCATACTGTTGATTCAGGCCAGTGAAGTCGTCCTAGGCATGGTAGGTGCTCTGGACAAACCAGTATTTGGCTCTTCACTGTCAAAATCCCGGCCAAATTCATGCTGGACTCGTTGTATGGCAGAAGGGTTTGCTGGCCGCTCCCCAGCCTTGCCTGGAGGTGGCCAACCCTGGAGCAGCACTTTACAGCTGATGTCTTTTGTTCAGGAAGACAGGATATTTGTTTAAAGAGGAGCAACCATGATAATACTTCAAAGTCAAGTAATTCATTCCAATGGGGAACAGGAGTACGACGCTGACAGCATCAATGTGAGGCTCCCACAGCAATATGCCTCCAAATCTGAGCCGTTGACATTTATCTCCTGTAGGCTGAAAGGACGAGCTGCCTAAATCCACCCTCCAGCCCATTTTCCTCTCCACTCTGCAGACCCCAAAGATGCTGGTTACATTTCCTGCAGAGCTTTAAGTATTACTCTGATCTTCAAATCAAATGGAAAAAAAATAATAATAATTGTGCTTCACTCAGCCAAGGGAGAAAGAAAAAGATGAGAAATTCAGAAATATCAAATGCAAATATTGGCTTGCCGTACCCCCCCAACATTGGTTATTACTGAAAAATCAAGGAAGTTTGAAATGCACTTTGCACACAGACTCGGCATAAATAACGCTACTTTGCATTTCATCGGCCTTATTTTCCTCATGGGTTCACTGTCATCTCTCATTTAGGCACCACAGGGATGATCAACTTCAGAAAGAAGTTGAGATGAAAGGCACCAAAATATGAGTGGGTAAAAAAATTCCTGGCACTTCAGAGCGGTCTGGAAAACTTTCCAATCCATGGGCACATGAGCACAGGGGGATTGACTCAGTTTGTTTTTTTTTTTTTAAAGGAAAACTTTTTCTGTATCAATAGCATAAAGATTTTATGAAGTCACCTTTTGCTTTGTTTACTGACAATACTAGATATTCTCTGACACTTGGTGCAGTACTTTTGTGACTACTATGAAAGTAGGAATTCCTGTGTGCTGGAGGGAGAGATGCAGGCAATATATTCATTTTTTAATTTAATTTTTATTTCAAAATATATTTAAAGTAATAAGCTAATTACAGGTCTTACAAGGAAAGAAAAAGAAAGGTGAAGATCATGGCATTCAGATTAAAAGAGCTGCAGTAAGACAGAAGGATATGTCTGTGGCTGCAGTGTCTCAGGTAGGATTCAAATCTGGGTTCACCTTTCACTTTCCTGTTTGACCCAGTGCAAGTCTATCTCTTGTTCCCCAGTTTCCCAGTTGCTAAACGGGGGTTGAAATATCCTTTCTCTCAGACATTGATCTGTGGATGTGCCTTGTGCCAAATGAGGATAACCTATGGGGTGACTGAGGAGGGAACTGGCCCCCTCACCCACCCAGAGCCAAGGAAGCCTTTGAATGGAGCTCACCAGAGAAAATACAAAGACTAATAATACCAGACAAGTGATTAAAAATATCTTGACAGCAACAAAAAAGGGATAAGGTGAGATCAATTCGTATCTTTTCAGTACAGTCTGGTACATGTAGATGTGCACAGAATAATTTTGGGAAAGGTGAAGCAATATTCCAACAGCTAAATATCTCCACTTTTATTTGTTTTATATGCAGCGATCTTCCAGAAGGAGATTCGTTCAAGACATCTGAGTAATATAGCAGAGCTAATCCACACGTGGTTCAGGAAAAGGTCACTACACTGCATCCTCCAGAGGAGATTTATATACCTCAGTATATGGGCATTTTTCTTCTAATTTGACTTTGTGTTTATTCTCAGAGAACGCTGCGCTGTAGGTCAATATGAGGGGCCTTTGGAAACTTTGAGGTGCAGAGAAATACTCTGGCTGCCAGCAGCAGGTTTTTATACAGTAGGGCTTCCTTCGGACTGCAATGGCTTAGGAGCAGCTTTCAGACACCCATCATGCCGAATGCTTTCCAATATATCATCCAGGCTGTGTTTTGTGTCCACTTTTATAGCTGTAGAGGGTGCTTAGCCAGGCGATTTGCACAGGCTCGTGAAGTTAAGTGGCTGAGTGAACATCTTCAGACCAGCATCCTTATTAGTTCCCAGCCTTAAACGCATATCGCCAAGAAGGATCAAGTTTTCCTGGTGGCATCCAGCAGATGAGCCGTTGCTTCTCTTCCCTCCTGCTCTCTCCTGTGGCAGTCAGGAGTATGTGCCTCCTACGGGGGTGGGTGGGGGAAGCTACACCCTGCCAGGCACCTGCCTGGGCTCAGCCTCCAGCAGAGCTGAGCTACCCAGTCTTGGCCAAAGCCAAGCAGAAAGTCTTGGTTCTCTGGAGCTGCACATCAGGCTCTTAAGATCTCTTAAAACCACTTCTGAAGCATTCTCCATAGGGCTGTCTGTTTAAATGTTTAATTTAGGGACTAGCTAAGAATAATTTAGCAGCTGATTAAGAGAGATGCCAGTTCTGCCGTTCCAGGATTGATAATCCCTAATGTACACATGTTCTTGCTATTGTAGCAGTCTTATGTTCTGGGTGTGAAGTAGCAGCATCATTTTCTGCTGAGCTTGGCTTATCTGTAAGCTTGATTTTGTCAGCCTAACGATAAAATTAAATGCTATTTTAAGGACCTTGCTGGTGAGTGTCTTTCTGACGGAATGAAACTGCCTTACGCTAAAGATATTCCAGGGAAGTAGAAGTCTCCCCCGATGGAGACTAACTCTGAGGTAGATGCGAAGACATCAAGAGGGAGAGCATCAGATTAATTTTTTAGCCACTAAAAATAATTGTTGCCCTTCTGTTCACCTGGAGGAGCCGGGTCCTTTGCTGAAGCACAGGGGAAATTATGAGATGTGCTGGTTACTGTTATCATAGCATAAAACAAAGCTGTGCTCCCTTTCTGCAGCTGTTTCCCCTGTGTGTGATCAAGATGCGACATAACCAGAGTGTGCTCAGACCGGGAACTTTATTTCCTGACCTTGACATGACTTGAGGTTACAGAAGCAAATACCCCTGTCACCAAATGTGGCCCATATCCATTGACTCCAGCGGTTTTGTTCTGTGTCTTTTCAAAAACATCTTTTTGATTATGACACTGCTATTTACAAGGTTACTCTTCACATGATTTTCTTCCCTGTATCAGGCAATATCTTTGTCCTCAAAGGTCCTGAGGTCTGAGCTTTCATATTTTAGAAGCTTTTATTCTTTCTCATCTACTGCCTGAACAACAACTTCTGATCAGTCATTTGAAATCATTGATTTCAAAACTTATTCTGTTCCTTGTGCTCATTATGTTACTACTACTAGTAGCCCCTTGGGTCATGCAGAGTGCAAGATCTTTAAATCAGACATCACTTTCAGTATCTTTATGCTCATTTTGCATTTGGTAAACTGAGGTATAAAAAAGAAACTTGCTTTCGGATGTTAATGGGCACCTGTGGTTAGATACCTTTTAAAAGAGTTGAAATGTCCAGGTGCTTTTTCTGATCGGCTCTCCAGTCAGTACCAGTTTTGGAGGTTTTGGGCTGGTCGAGGGCAGGAAGCTCAGATGCAGATATATCCCAGATACAAATCAGATCCATGTTATTCAGACTGAAATAATAAATGAAATTCTAGGAAAAGAACTGATCGGTCCAAACTTACTACAAACTTGTCATCTTCATGTGAACTGAGTATTTGGATTCCCTTTGAAGCCCACAGAGAGCAATGGCCACTTGAAAGGCAGGATTTGTCTTCTGAAGTGGCTGTTTAAAAGCAGGAGGGATCAGCTGCTCTGGGAGCGCGTGTCCTTCTCCTTCGGCTGGAACGGGGGCGAGATGCCGACGTGCACATGGGAGGTGTTGGTAGCCGGGAGAGCCTCCCTCTGCCCCGGTCTGAAGGGAGGGTCAGTGTTGTCTGTAGGCACAGGTCGTGTAGAACTGGAAGCAGAGCTCACTCTCCAGTTTTGCCCCATCTCTTGTCCCTTTAATCTTCTTCAAACATAGTGCAGCAAACAATTACTGGCACCCAGACAGCCTGGGAGAAAACACAGAGCTAGGTCCTCTTCGTTTAACCAAGCATCTGATTTGAAAACAAACAAATGCTTTCTTTAAAACAAATCCAGTTCAACAATTTTATTTGCAAAATTCCTGGAGTGGAGCAGAAGCCACATAAAAGCTTTGAGGCTGTGGACCGAGTCGAGGGTGTGTTGTATTTTGCAGAAGCAAACAGATAAGCTGCAGAGAGAATACAAGGGAAGGGAAAAATACATTTCCATGGTTTGGAAGATATGACACATTTATATCCAGGGTATTTCACCGAGTTCTCCTTTTTCCAAATAACACTGAGCTCATTAGCAAAAGATGTGTCACTTTTACTGATGGTTTCTTTATCCAGATCTGGAACAATATTGAATTCCTTCCGTCAGTGGCCCCTCACAGGTTACAGAGCGGGGCCGGTGGGGCGGCTGTGCTGTGGTTTGGGGGTGTTCAGAGGAATGTTGTCACAAGAATCAAAGTGCCACTGTTGGTACGTTCCTTCTGGTTGTCTGCAGAGCTGGTGCTGTCTGTCGTTCTGTTGGGAATATCTCGTGGGCTGTGGCACAGAGGAGGCCTCCTCAGTGCTGGGTGTCGTGCAGTCCCAGAAGAGAAGGTTGTGCCGGTTGTTTTGAGGTTGCAGTTTGCTGAATAACGTCCCGGGAGCAACAGGCTTTTTAACCGTATCAAAAGCATTTCCTGTCACTGGGAAGCACTGGTTCCATGGGAAGCTCTTGCCCAAAGCAAGTGGAAAGACAGTGTGACTTTGGAAAAATCAAGCCTAAGGCCATCATTTTGCAGTGATCTGAATCAATGCAGCAACGATCCTTCACATGAGCTGCAATTTTGGCCCTGAATATTTGACCTTGGAAATGTAATGACTGAATCTTGAACGTGAAGAAAAGAAGTTTCATCATGAGGAGCATATGGAAAATTAGCACCTCTTTTTTTTCCACGCTCTTCTACCGAGACTCCTCCCCATACTTAGAAATATTTGATATCATCTTTGGATAGATGTCAAATTTTGGTACTGTTCCAGGCACGCACCCAGGTCGGCTGGCTAATGCAGCAGGTCTGGCTGCTAATGGACTGAGCAGATAACCGGGAACTATTCGTTTGCTCAGCTAAAACCTCTGTCCTCCTCCTCCGTGGCAGGAATTTTCCTGAAGTGGTTAGATTTATTAGGGGAGGATGGATTGGTCTCTGTTTGCTGTCATGTTGTTAGGGGAGGGTGAGCATGAATTCAGGTGCTGGTTTGTTTTAGCTGGTAGAATCTGCCATTGCAATCAGGGAATTAGATTCTCTCTCTACCTCCCAAGTTTATTTATGGATTTGTGGGATGAGAACAGTCTGCTGCAGGAAGCACGATGCAATCTGAGAGCACCTGGGGTAAGACCAGATGTCAGAAGGTGCCTGCTATCTGGGTTAGTTTTTCTCTCCCACTTGGTGCTGTGTATGATTTACCTCGATTGTAACAATTCACACATCTTTGGGGTGAAGTTTGTCAGAACCGAGGAAATAAGTCCCATCAAGAGACAGGCACACAGAGAAGGGAACTCTGTTCCTGAGTTCACTCGTCATCATAAACACTTCACTCGCCCCTAGACTCTCGGAGCTCTCTAACATTGTAAATGCAGTGGGAATCTTTTGCTTGCTGCTGACAACTGAGTGTTTGTGTTGTGTACTGAAGAGCTGCTCACTGATTACAATCTTTTACTGCGCTGTTGCTCCATATGAGAAGAGATGAGGATGAATCCATGGCTCCAAGTAAGCAGGGAACGTGGAGAGGTGCTGGTACTTGCAGTGGCTTAGATCCATGCTGTGTTAGCCTTTATTTGCCATGACGTGTCTATACTGACTCGCATATATGTGGTAGATAAAATCTAGATTTCAAGCAAAGTGTAGGCATCTGATCTATCAAGACACTTAGTTCCCTACCACTCTGGATGTTTTGTTGTTAACAGAGGCCGATTGATTGACCGAGAAAGGAAATGCGTTGATAGTGAATATAAGTTGCAATCCCTGCTTTTTAGGTGTCTGCTTGGTTTCATTTTTAAGAAGGAACAAGTGCGAGTGAGAGAATTTATATTAAAATTTATATTTAAGATTATTAAAGCCTACTTCACATACTGCAGATATTAATATCTAGCCCATGGTACCGGATAATCTCCCAGCAGGCAGTGGTGGTTCAACCATGAAATGTCAGCGTTCAGTTGTAGGAAGAGCGAACTTAGGGCTTGGCAGATCTGTGTTGGAGAGTTTAAGTTCTTACTTCTGAATAAATATAAAATAATAATTACTGAAGGATATTTTTGAGGGGTTGTAGTCTAGCAGTGGATGGTTGTAAAGCAGCTGCCCCGTGCCTTAAGAGGGAACACGATTATAAAGGAATTGTAGTGTGTAAAGAAAAAAATATATCTAATATATTTTGAAATAAAAATAAATCCTTAGAAATTAGATGCCGCTGTCAATACTCTGAGAAAATCTCTAACCAAATTAATGCCATGATAAGTATATTTGTTGTGGGTTTAGTGGATTTTACTAGGGAGGCATGCCTAAGAATTTGTAAACACTATTTATTAAATCTGATGGAGGGGAAAATTTAACCATATGGTGGTAAAGCATGGAGTGAGCATGCTCGGGCTTGCAGAGGATTTCATTAGCAAAGTTACTGCGCTTCCAAAACACACTCACCTCCAAGACTGACCTCGGGAAGAAAGTAATTCCTCTGGTAGATGGCTTGATAAAGTCAGAAAGCGGGTCAATAGCTGAGATTGAAAAGGAGATGATAAGTGAAGGTCCTCTGATGGGAAAGGGGGTGGCGAGGGGAGGCGGCGGCAGCCCCGGCTCGGCGCGGTGCTCTGACGTGGGCCGTAGGTGACACACGCTGAGGTGACGAGTATTGGCTTTATCTGAGCGGTCCAGAGAGTGCTTCTGTGTGTGCTGGTTCACTGGTGTTGCTGGGCAGCTGCCCTGAAGATGGAGGGTCAGTTGGAGTGGATAAGCTGAAGGAGTTTCATGTCCCCTCCAGAGGCCGTCCAGGAGGATTCCTTGGCTTGGGTCGATCCAGCAGTAACATGATTGTAGTCGCATCTCCAACCTTTTAGGCTACCTTTTCAAGACAAGGAGACTTAAAATTTTGTTCAGCTACTTTTTCCCTCTTCCATTCTGCCGTTTTCTCTGTTGTGCATTTTCAAAAGCCTGCAGAACTTTTCCGTGGGTGCCATGGACATGTGCAGCACCGGGAAGCGTGTGGGGCCTTTCCGTGGGTGTAGAAGGGAGAAAGTGCAGTGGAGAGGCTTCCCTCCAGACACGCACACGCTCCACACGCTGCTACTGCTTAAGACTTCTGTTTCCTTTACTGAGAGAGCGGTGAGGCACTGGAACAGGCTGCCCAGAGAGGTGGTGGAATTGCCATCTCTGGAGGTGTTCAAAAAATGTGTGGATGTGGCGCTTCCGGACATGGTTTAGGGGTCGTGACAATGTTTAGTAGACGGTTTGACTTGATGATTTTAAAGGCTGTTTCCAACCTTAATGATTCTGTGATTCCTCCAGGATTCTGCCTCCAGTTCACCTCGTTTCTAATGCTTTATTTAGGCTCCACTTAACCTTCCTATTTAACTATCTGCTTGTTTACTGACTTCTGGCTTCTCGTCCTTAGTATTCCCTTCAGCAATCACTGCTCTTTATTAAACCTTTCTTCTTCCTGCACCAGAACCCCATTGCTTCCCAAAAGCAAAGAGCAACTGCTCAGCTGAGCGGGTTTTGATATTGTATAAGGACAGGTTTCTAGAGATGTTGGTGTGATTCCCAAGACCCATGTCCCAGTAGTTTCCAGTATATTATTGTCTGTGGAGCCCTTTTTAAGGCCGAGGTAACACACAGAGACACGCTTGAATTGTATTAGCTGAGTATTCACAGAACTGTATCTCATTTTTGACCAGGTGGATACATAGAGGAATTTATAGCATTTCTAATAACTGATATTAGCAGGTAATGTACCACAGATTTAAGATCCCGATTTTCACTTGTATGGAAGTCTTTAGAGAAGGCCTTGGTCACCTTGAGTCCATGAGCAGCGACTGCATTAGAATTTGACTACTGATTTTCTTATCTATTTATGTTTTCTCCTGAGTTTTCTGTGCCTGTACTAAATGACAGGGCAAGGATATGTTCCTAATTGCACTCTGCAGTTTTGAATTCACCGTTTAAGTGGTGAAGGTAAAAGAGAAAAAAAAACTGAAATGGAGAGGAGTACAGCTTTGCCTAAGGCAGTCTGCTGAAGATGAGGAAGAACGATGCACTGAATAAGAGAAAATAAAAATTGCAGGTATTAGAAAATTAGCCAGTGAAGAGGTCTTGAATTCCAGTTGTAAAAGAAAGGAAAGAGCTTTCATTCTTTCCCAGTTTCAGTGTGCTATCTTGCAGACGAGCTCTGTGTATTATGGTATATTATCAAGTTTGAACAGTAATTCTACATGATTGTTCCTTAAAAATTGCTACTGATGCTTTTGGTTAACTCACCTTTTCACAGCTCTCCTGCTATGCAGCGTGTGGCTGTGAGGAGAATACGGAATCGTTCTCAGGTTGGCTGCTGATTTGAAAACCGTCTCTGCGAATCTGAAGAAATGACAGGAGATGACCCTTCCCTGAAATGCTTTGTAGAGACCCAGGGAATACATTAGAGGTTGTAATACAATTCCTAAAAAGAGAAAAAAAGATGTGAAAATCTGAGAGTGGGTTGTTTGTCACTCTAGCGCAAATCTTTGGGGATTTATCTGACTGTGCCTGGGACACTCTGTGACAGGTACTGATGTAAAACGAGTAGGGAGGGGAGGCTTCCTTGGTGTTCTGGGCAGGATGGACGGGCTCCAAATCATTGCTGGTGTTGGAAAGAGAAGAGAAGATAATGGTTGTCTACTGGAAATTAGACTTTTGTTACGAAGAAGAGCGTTTGTTCCCACCAGCAGGTCAAGTCCAACCTTCTGTTGACTGAGACTACATTGATCAAGCCAGTCTCTGCCATTTCTGGGGTATTTTGGAGCTTACACCTTTAACATAAAAATGTCCAAGCACAGTCTGACCAAATAGAACATGATTATATCCTTTTCAATTCAGATGGGGGAAGTATGAAGTGCTTAATCTCATACTTTCTTCATTAATTGCAAATTTAATTTATAAACAGCTGCATGAGTTAGAAATTCCATCTCCTGTGATGAATACAGACCAATTAAGGTTATAAGTGGAAATAATTTATGGGATGTGTCAAAAGCAAAAATAGATTTACATAGAGCTGTATTGATTGAAATGCAATCTCATCAATCTGGAGGATGTTCTGGACAGTATTCAAGGAACTTGGAAATGAAAAAGACGGGAAGACAACACAATAAACCGAACATCTTCATTTGCAGGCGACTAAAACGTGTAACTGATTCCCAGCTGCTATAATAATTCCCTCTCTTCTCACACAGCCCCGCTATACTGACAAATCTAAATATGAAGAAGAAAAATGTCTCTAGAAAGCTGTTATTTTGCTGCCTGAATTGTGTCAAGGAAGTGTAAATATAATCACGTTTTATCCTCCGATCTGAAATGGATTTCGGTGGCAGAGATCACAGCGTAGCTTTGCCTTGATTGATAATAACTCCCTTGTTACCATCAGTAATACGGTGAGGTGGCGAGGAAGGGGAGAGCAGTTCGGTTCATGACAGAATTACCAGGCACTTCACTCAAAATCCTGTATCTTTATTAGTGCCAGAGAGGGAGAGTAAACCCCAAAGGTTTGCTGTGAGAAACAGATCATCCTAAGGAAATTCTTTCTCCGATGATTTGGATGCCGAGGCTCACATGATAGCGTATGACAAACACACCACATTATCTCTCCTCGAGTGATCCGTAAGCAGCTTACGGTTTTCTTGGATTTGTTATGCATAAATTAATTCTGGATGATACTTCTTGGTGCTTTCAAAAACAGTTGACGGCAGGTTGGTAGAGATTAGTTCTGGAGGAGATTCTTGCTCCTTGTGGCCTACAGCTGACCGTAAAACCCCGAGCTCTTCCTCCCTTTCCTACTGCAACCCTCCAGCAACCACAGTGTTCCCAGAGTGGAAGTGACTCCTCTGAAACAGACTGGCTCAGCTGGATATTCCACTGTTCTCAGCTGCTCATTCCACTGTGTCCCCAGTATCCAGGCTGCTCCCCAGTTGGAGAACACCAACCCCGCTCCTCACACACCCCTCTGTGCCAGTGGTACCTGTGCAAGCGCATCCAGCCTGCTGTGGGCGGAGGCAACTCATTGCTGCCGGCTCCGGGCTGGCTTTGCCGGGCTGTCAGCCAGACAGTGATGCCATCACCTGTTTTCTAGTAGAGGTTGGAGGGCAGGACCACCAGTGGAGGGGCACCAGGCTGCTCTTGAGGGAGCTGGGACCTCTCCCAGCAGCACAGCAGTGTGTCGAGCAAAGCACAGCCTGTGGACTCAGCGCTGAAGGCCTTGGACAAGTGCTGTTGTGGAAAGGCCGTTGTTCTCCAGTCTGGTTCCTCTTCTCTCAAGATTTTTATCCTCACCGCTCTGACTGCTGAGCAGGACGCGTGGGCACTTCTGTGGCTCTGCAGAACCAGTGCAGCGGTGAGAGGGAACTGGGTGTGCTTTGGCTTCCTTTGGTCACTTAGCCGGTGTGTTCGGCAGCTGGAAGCAGTGTGACTGGTGGCTGAGGAAAACAGCAGAGGGAAGATGGGGAGAGACACAGCTGGTGCTGTCTCTTGCCTTGTCTGGGATCCTCTGTGCACGGCCGTATCTTGGGATCAGCATTTGATGAAGGAATAGCTGACGTTTGACGCATCTGCCGCTTTAGAGACTTAGGTGAGTCCGTACAGTGCCGCATGGATTGGAAATGAAATCCCAGACCACAGCCGTCTCCCAGTTTTCTCTCATCTTGGTTCTCCAGCAAATGTATTCCTAACCCGTTCACCTGGCCAAGCAACTTAATTCTGTCTTAAATTTACTGCTCGCACAGCTCCATCCATTTCCTCTCCCTTCCCCGGGCGTGACTGTGCAGTAGCTGGCAGAGCTGTGTGAGGGAGCGCGGAGTGTCTGAGGCTCTGCTAGCTTGGTAGCCGGCCAAAAATGACGCATGTGGAGACCCCCCTCCACAGCTGTATCCTTTTCAAAGTGATGTTTGTAGCAGAGAGCTACAAAAGTGCTATTATGTTGTCTTGAGTGGCTGTGCGGGTTGCATTCTAAGCAGAGCAGGGATTAAATTTTGCCATCGCTGCCCATGAGCAATTTGCCATTGTGCAGCGAGCAGCTTTCAGAGCAGGTTATTATTGCTGTCTGCGCTCTACCATTCTTATTATATGAAACCTGAAACAGGACTCCCAACCTTGGAAGAGAAAAAAAAAGAAAAAAAAGATAATCCCTTTTCCTCTATTGTTGGCAATACCGTCTCAGGAGCCAGAGAAATGCAGCCCCCTCCCTTCTCCTCCCTTAATGATCCTGTGCTTTTCTACTCAGTGTTATTTCTGTGTTTGCCTCTGCTGCGTTTCGAGTAACGCTGGGACTAATATGGCCGTTCCCACGGAACGGTTCCAGCTGATAGAAGGCCATGTCTTGCCCAAAGATCTCCGTCTGCGCACAAATGAGCGGTGGCAGCCGCTTCTGGGGACAGGAAGTTAACCGGCGGGTTACAGTGAACAAAGCAAGTGGCAAAACCTGCTGAGGTGTATTTATTTTTATTTTATTCGGGGTCAGACGTATTAGTGAGAGAGAATGGCTTTTTGGAGTGGAAATTTCTGAAGAAAAGAGATACTTATCACCAAGAGGTGTTTCTTCCATTATTTTTATCTAGACAGGGCCAAAATTTTAACAGCTGAAGATGCTTTGAATTAAAACAAATCCCCACTCCTTTCTTCTTCTCATCCCACTCCATCTTTCCCTCCAGTCGTAATCCAGATCACAGAAAAGCCCACTGCTGCCTCTCAAACTATTTTTTTTTTCCTTCCAGACAGGCAAACAGTGTCATACTTGGCTGCACACTATATTGAAGAGGTACTGCCGTGTGTTTGAACTTGTCTGTGTTTCCATTTTTCTCTAACTGTACTTAATACTCCTAATTTACCCCCAATTTCAATCCTTTTCCATATTATATAAGAAGCCAATTGCTGTTCGGTTGACTCCCACAGAATAACTTCGTATCTGTCTTAAACACCAGCTTAATACCAAAGCAAATTTACCCTTAAAATGAGTTCCAGTAAATTCTTCTTTGCCTCAGCTTCCTAGTGAACCAGGGCCTGGTTCTTTGCAAAACAAGTGTGGATGGAAATTGGGTGGCAGCTGTCTTTCTCCTGTCTTATCTCAGATAAACCCTATCCTCTCAGGCCTCCTGTATGAAGATGGAGACCCCACAACACCAGAGGAATTCCTGGGAAGATCTGAAGAAGGCCATCTGTGTGGATGAAATTGCCCCAGGAATCACAGTGGCTTTTCTTCACTTTTTGTCAGGATCCGTCTTCACTGTACTTTGTAAAAGGTCCTCTTTGAGAGAAACACTGTTATCGCTTTTTACTCTAAGGACCCATACCAATCTTCTTTTCAAAAGAAAAGGCTAAAAATTCAAGGCCTGGGGACAACACCAACTTCTTAAGAGAAAACGTCTAGAGACAGAAAGAGGCCTGGTAAAGAGCTTTTTATTGCTTGTGATATCAGATGTGGTCGATCCTGTGGTGCTGGGAGCAGTGCAGGAATCAAAGGAGTGATCCTATCTGTGAGCATCACAGGGGATGGGGTTCAAGGCATCACTCTGCCCAGGAAAACATCAGGGCTTCTGGACTGGGGCCCTGGGTCTGGGCTTGGTTTGCATGAGCTGGTGGAAGGCCCTTTGCTAACGTTATCCATCTCCCTCTGGTCTGTAAATGATTTATTTTGTGAGGTAGAATGTCCCAAGTCCGGTTTCCTCCAGTTATCTCTCTCTCAGTTCACTGTCCAGGAAAATACAGGTTTTGGATGAAGCTTTTCCATGGCTGAGGCATTTTCTGCCTGCATTGCCCAATGAACTCACCCAACAACCTTTCCCTTCTGCATCTTGAAGTGATGTTGGTCAGAGTCGCAAAGTATTTGAGAGATTTATTTTCTCTGGAGTTTCTACCTCTTTGTCAAATCTTCTTTAAATAGGCCATGGGTTCCAGCGAACTTTAGGGGCAGAGCACACAGATGCACACCCAGCCAGCATGGGCACCTCTGCCTTATTTCCGTAGGAAACAGAGCTGCAGCAGGTCAGCTCGGATTGACCTCCTGTTTGAGGAGCCTGTGAAGTTTAATTAGCACTCAGAGAAGCACTTGGCGATCTTGGGACACAAAAGCGCCATTGAAGTATCTTTGTTGCCACACGAGTAAAATCTGCCGGAAAATGAAGTAACCACATGGTTTTTCTGGTCAATGTTTGTTGGAACAGAATGATAATGGGTGGAGGAGGGAAATACATTTGCAGCATTGCCTTTCTGCTCAGGCTCGGGGCTGTCAGTCCCGTGCTATGCTCTGTCAGCTTCACCACGGGGAAGCGATACCAACCCGGCAAGCCGGGGGCTATTCCCATCGGGCACGGTGATCACACCGCAAGCGCTCGCCAAGGAGCTTTGTGCTGCACTTCCACATGTAGGACCGAAGGAAACGCCCTCCCCTGGCTCCCCCGTGGCCCCTCATTTCCGACAGGCTCGGAGGCTCTAATTGCACTGTGGCGCAGCTCCTGGCGATTGCTTTGGAGGGAGAAACTGGGATGGTCTGCTCGGTGTAGTGTCCCTTGCTGGAGAGAAGGGACAACAGTGAGTTGCAGGGAATGTCAATTGAATGGCCATATTGTAGTTGCTGGACACAGCTCTGCTAGGTCTGCTCTGGCTCCGCTCCTGATTGACACAGCCCGTCCTGCCTGGTGCCACCGCACCACGTGTCCCTGCTGCTTGTCCCAGAGTACAGCCGTGACAGGGGCTGGGGCTTTGCCGTACGGCACAGGAGCTTTCAGTGGGTTTTCCATCATCATTTTTTCTTTCTTTACCTTTTTCCTCTCTTCCCTTCCTGTGAGCAGATGAAACATGCACTTAATTTTCAGGAAAGTGACTGCTGTGGTAGCAGCTGTGGGAAATCAAATGCACAGCAGGCCCCCATAATTCACAATAATTTTGTGTAGCAGTTTTTGATGATGTGATATCAGGTGAAAATTATCCCTGCTACTTGCTCGTGTGCCACATCTTTGAACTCCAGCCTGCTTTTCCACTGGCATGTGTGCCTAGGGCTACCAGCTTATTGACAGGGGAGAAGAAATAATAGCCTAGATTTGGGTTTAAAAATCTTCCTTGTAAATATATTGTTGGAGCTGCACACAGGGTGCTGCTGGAACTATTGTCGTTATTCTCCGCTGTTTGTATTTGTACAGATCCCTTTGCTAAGATGCATCCATTTTGATCTATTATATTTACCCACAAATGCGATATTTACTTCTGACGGGATAAAAATGATAATGATATCTCTGTGTCACAGGGTTTTATTTCAAATGAAAGATCTAACGGAGCATATCGTGGTTTATTATTGCTGTAAGTTCAGTTATTAGTGTATGTGGAGAGGCGTCCTTCCCTTCCCTGTCTCCATCCGAGCTGCGGGACTGGAGCTTGGCTGGGGGTGCAGGGAAGGATCCTTGTGGGCCCTCGTTGAATGTACCATCCAGCACAAGCTGTGCAGCCCCTCCTTTTAAAAGATTCTGGAAAACATGCTTGGAAAACTGGGTCTAGGATGCCTATTCCCCATCAGTCGGCGTACAGCTTAGAAGACATGAGACCCAAAGCTTCACATTCTCCTCCAGCAGGAAGGAGAAAGCCTCCAGGGAGCGCTTAGCCCAGGAGGAGCTTTGGAGCTTATTGTGATGGAAGCAGAGAAGCCCTAAGGCAAGATACCTGGAGTACTGCATCCAGCTCTGGAGTCCCCAGTAGAAGAAGGAAATGGATCTGTTAGAGAGGGTCCAGAGGAGGTCACAGAGATGACTTGAGGGCTGGAGCACCTCTCCTATGAGGACAGGCTGAAGTTGGGTCAGTTCAGCCTGGAGAGGAGAAGGCTCCAGGGAGACATCATAGCGGCCTCCAGTACCTGAAGGGGCTACAGGAAACCTGGGGAGGGACTTTTTATAAGGGCCTGTGGGGACAGGACAAGGGGCAATGGTTTCAAACTAGAGGAGGGTAGAGTTAGATTAGACATTAGGAAGAAGTTCTTTACCCTGAGGGTGGTGAGACACTGGATTGGGGTGCCCAGAGAAGCTGTGGAGCCTCATCGCTGGAAGTGTTGAAGGCCAGGCTGGACGAGGCTCTGAGCAACCTGCTCTAGTGGGAGGTGTCCCTGCCCATGGCAGGGGGTTGGAACTGGATGATCTTTAAGGCCCCTTCCCAACTCAAGCTGTTCTATGATTCTGTGATTCTATTAGATGGATGTGCAGGCTCTTGAGGTCACATCAAAGGGTCGTTTGCCTTCTGTTAGCAGGACAGCAGGTCTCTGGGATTAGAGTGGACTGTAACATCAGCCTCCGGAGTGAGGTGGGCTCAGGAAGAGAAAGAAGATGGGATTGTAGTTACAGAAGGTGTTGATGGAAGGGTGAAACCTACTGCCATCTGATACACCATTTCCATTGCTACCTATCAAAGAGGGCTGTTAGCAGCTCGGTGTGAAAGAAGGTTGAAATATTGACGATGGTTTGCTCAGCGGAGCCTTGCGTGTACTGAGAGGGCCCTGTGAATCTGGAATATTTAATGTAATCAGCTGGAATGTAAAGCACAATATGTACAGCCGTGTTCAATCTGCGCATTTCATCACTGCTCTCGAAAGGCCGTTACCTGCAATACTGCAATGCCAAGTCTGAAGAGGGGAACAAAACCATTCTTTCCCAGGGAAACGGTGCAGAAGCTCCCTAGATGATTTTGGTTCCCTCTTTTCAGAGAACACCTTGCAGAGGTACCATCAGAAATAAAGCTGGCCTAATAGTACAGGCTAATTTGCAAATAGAAGCACTGAATACTGTTTTTTTTAGTTACTGTTGAGGAGCCATCATATGTATTAACTTAGGAACCAATAAAAAAAGTCACTAATTTGGAGAAATTTGGGAATTCTCGCTCCATTTTTAATTCATTTAAAATATCAGTCAAAAATTGCCCCATTAATATACTTTTCTCCTACTTTTCTCTTGTTATAGGAATTCTCTTACCAGGATCTTCTGACAACCCTAGGAGACCACGTAATGCTACCATGAGCAAAGCTAATAGCAAAAAAATAAGCTAAACTGAAGAAAATAGTTCATTTGAAGTTTTAAGCTGAAGATCAGTGGTTAATGGATTCAAGCAGCAAAGCCACCATTAGTGCACGAACGATCTGTTACTGGGAGCGACAGGTATGTTTCTGACACATGTATCAATAACTTCTGCAGTGATGGCTTTAGAATAGCTGAAGTATCCTGTTAGTAGAGCCCTGAATGGTAAACAGAGCGATACCAGCACGGATGAAATAAGCACAACCTGAATCTACAGGAATCTGTGGAGTTATGACTTGCTGTACACAGATGGCAACAGACACAGTTCCAGTGGTTTGACCCAGCTGTTCCAGGTGGATTCTGGCCCCTGGAGCATTTATCCAGGAACTTGGGTCGTGCTTGGTCAGAGGAATTAACCCCAGGAGCACCCTTAAGCTCAAGTGAGTGTAGAGGGGTATTAGGCTGTTTGTAGAGTGGAGACACGAGAGGCCAGCTCTGTTCCTGCAACGGCATTTGAGTTGGTGTAGGAATAAGTGACTCCTGGACGTGTGGTTTCCAAGGGCAGGTTCCTGGCAGTAGAATTTTTTCCATTTACCAGAACAAGGTCTTGTACAAATGTTCAGTACATGCTTCAGAACCTGTTTTTTCTCCCAGACTTAGTGAGAGAGGTTGAACTGAGTGTTGCGTGGTTGCAGCACGCATTTCTGAGTTTAAACAAGGATTGTGCAAGCTTTGCTACTCACCTGGACTCGCTGTCCCTGGTCACCTTCTAGGAAAGGGCCTCACAGTGCTCTTGGAGTGCTCTTTAGACATTTTGGAGTCTGCTGTAACCCCATAACCCCTAACTGAGGGACAGTCCTTAGGTCTGGATTAAACCAGTAAGCAGTACAGACTCTGCAGCTACACAGGCCGCTTTCCCTGATTTATGGGAACGGATGGGCTTGGAGAGAGATGGAGAGGGGACCAGTAAGGATATCTCTTCCACTAATAAAACCCAAACAACCTACATCAGCCAACAACGATAATTTAATGACCAAGCAACAGCCCCTTCCTGGCCCATCCCATGTCTTATAACCTTCTTCATCTGGGAGTGTGGCCCACAGCCTGTTGTGACTCACTACACTCGTGATTAATAAAGATGAGAACGAGGAAGTAGGTGGCCTTACTACATCATGAAAAGTTAAATGTCCCCATGCACCTGCACCAGCGGTGTTTTCATTTCCACTGATGCTGCTCAACACTCCATAGTGCAAGAAGCCCAGACAACCAGAAAACTACAGCCCCACCGTTCTGAAAATAAAGCCTGTTGAATAATACCGAGAGTGGCCGTATTTAGCTGCCATAGCCCTAATTTCTTTGATGCAGGCAATCACCATAAATCATGGCTCAGCACTGACTCATCGCTTCAAGTTCCTCGTACCAGGCAGAGATGTTAAATCGAAGTGAAAATCCATCCATTTTTAATTTCTGCTAAGAGCGCGGCAGTGGACGCGGAAAGGTTTGTAACCTGCCTCTGGACTGGAACTGGTCTCTAAAGGAATGTGTTTGAAGAGCTGAGCCAACATCTTCGTCGAGAGCTAGAGGCAAATAGGAGCACTTTGTCACGACTGCACAAGGAAACAAGTTCACGGGGAGGTGAAACTGCTCTCCCACGAGCCACTGATCCCCAGGCCCTTCTCCAGGGGTGCCCAGACTAGTCTCTCACACACAGAGGCAGGAGACCTCAACAATGGCAAGTAACTTGATCCGAACGCAGGTTGTTCCTACGCCGATGTTGGGCCTTGGGATTTGTGAACAGTTGAACCTGGCTCTGCTTGTGGTACAAGTGCCTGGTACAGCACCTCTGTTGTCCAGCTCCTGGTACAGCACTGGTTTTTTCAGCCCTATAAACACCTACCCGTAGACCTCCTAACACCGTTCCAAGGGCATAAGCCCTTTTCGAAAGCTGTTTCACTGGATGACATAAAATTCCTTTCCTCTTTCACCAACAGACTTCATTTACCTAGGCACAACGATGATGAAGGGAGTGGAACATCTGCCCTATGAGGAAAGGCTGAAGGACCTGGGTCTCTTTAACTTGGAGAAGAGAAGACTGAGGAGTGATCTCATTAATGTTTATAAATACGGAAAGGACGAGTGTCAGGAGGACGGAGCCAGGCTGTTCTCGGTGATGTCCAGTGATAGGACAAGGGGCAATGGGTGCAAACTGGAGCATAGGAGGTTCCAGGTAAGTATAAGGGAAAACTTTTCCATGGTGAGGGTAACAGAGCCTGGAAAAGGCTGCCCAGAGAGGTTGTGGAGTCTCCTCTGGAGACATTCAAAACCCGCCTGGACACATTTCTGTGTGACCTACTCTAGGTTCCTGCTCTGGCAGGGGGGTTGGACTCGATGATCTTTCGAGGTCTCTTCCAGCCCCTACCATTCTGTGATTCTGTGAGCAAGCCCACCTCCACCCCACGAAGACCCAGGGCAGAACCAGCTGCCATCACCCCTGTTTGCAGAGGTGGGGCTGGGGCAATAGGAGGGAGGTCTCCCTGCCCACGCCTGGGGATGTTCTGTCACAGGCAGGAGCAGACGGGGCTTTGCTTTCTTTCTAGGCAGAATTAAAGAGCTACATACAGGGAGAGGAGGTTCTGGGATAAAAAGCAAATAATCCAGAAATAGGGGGGGAGGGGAGAATATAAACCACTCTGGTTTTAATCAGGAAAAGCAATTTAGTTGCAGTTTTCTGCATAATTCTGTTGAAGAAATAAATTATGCAGAAGAATGCACTTTTCTCCTGAGGCTAAAAAAAGAACAAGTGGGGCTCAGGGAAATGCCTGAGACTTACATGTGTTTGCTATTTAGCTGCATTTTTTGACAATTCCTGGTAGGTTGAATAGTTTACCCTGTAAGCTTCAGCTCTGCAATGGACACTTCACAAGGGCGTGCAGCAGGAGTGTCTTCTCAAGTGGGAGAAATTAGTTTTCTCTTCTGTGTTATGGAAGCATCTCAGAAAGGCTTCTCCTGGCACTACTGGAGCTGTTGGAGCCCCTGACATCTCTGGTGGGGCAGCTCTGCCCCATGGGGCCACACTGAGCCCCAGCCAGGGCTGCTCGGGCTGGGACCTGCCCCCAACCTCTCCCTTGGGTAGGTGTGACCGTTCCTTGGGATTAATTTGAAGGATTAACTGTCAAAAATAGGTGAGGATTTAGGCACGGTTGTTTTTCCATTGTTCTGGTAATGAAAAACAAATGCTTCAGGTTTTGTTTTGTTTTTTTTTAATATTTTGTGCAGTGTTTTTCAAACCCATGAAATGAAGCAGTGCTTTTCCTGAAAAAGGAAAAAATCCAGGCTCAGGAGACTGAATTTTGGACTCCTTAATGGGAAGAACCTCATTTTTTAAATTACTTATTTTTCACTGAAATGCTTAGATTTGGGACTTAAGAGCTCAAAGCACTTAGATATATTGGAAAGGTTTTAGTCTAAGCTTTAAAGTATTAATTTAGAAATCCTTGATCAGAAGAGGATCATCACAAAGCATCCTAGCAAAGTTTCATCCATTTTTTTGTTTGTTTTAGTTGATTAAATGTAAGTATAAAACTTGTCTTGTGCATATGGTGGGCTTTGCAGAAAAGAAGAACACGTTGAGAGACAAAACTTTGGCTTTTCTCAGTAGAGATCCAGCTTCAGACAATTCCTAAGTCCCTTCTGCTTAGTCTCAAGTGGTCTTCAGGAATCAGAAATATCATCTGTTAATTTTTAGCGGTGGACTCAAGTGGCTTGGCTTGTGCTTTCCAGGCAGCTGTTACCACTGTACGAGCTGGGCCTGCAGAGGGGAGGAGGAGGAGGCATCAGTGACTTAGGGACCTGGAGATAATTGGCACTGAGGAAAACAAGAAGACAGGAATGGAGACAAGCCCTGAGACTCTGCAATGCAAGGGTGTCTGGCTGAGGAGAAACTGGAGTTCAAGTAAGTGGTTTCTTTCCCTGTGCCGTTCCTGTCTTGGAGCTTGTCTGGGAGCCTGAAAAATTGTCTGGGGCTCTGTTACCACCCTGCAGAAGACGTGTGACCTCACCCTGCACACAGAGGTCCTTCCCCATCTGCTCCTTCGTGCCACCGCCTCAGCAGTAGTTCTCTGTGGCTGGCATTGCTTTGCAGTCTGGTAAGGACATGGGTAGCAGTCGCGCTCGGTTCCCCGGAGGGGAGAAGTGCTCCTGAGTCTGGAGACCTACATCCTGGCTACAGCCTTCAAAAATGGGCAGGAGTTTCCCAGCGAGAAGAGGTTTGCTTTTGGTGCCTCCTGCAGTACGTGGAGGAGAGGGAGGGATGGCCAGACAAGGCCAACAAGCAATTCAGATCCTGTTTCTACCAGTTAATTCAAACCTTTGGGCAGGTCTCCGTTTCTGGGAAGGATGTGGTGTTACCCTGATACACTGGTACCCCCAAGGAGGTTCAACACTGCCAAGTTAGTTGGCATTTATAACACATCAAGTCCTCGAGCCACAGGTGCCGTGCAAGCTCCTAAAGCTCGGTTTATGTTTGTGGCTACGCTGGTGATGTTTTCTGTGGGTCAGGGCCTCATTTAAATGACTCTCTGATTGCGAGGAGATACATAATTTAATTTAATCCCCTGTTTACTCTGAGTTTGATTTGATGATGCCTCACAACTGCTTGATGACAAAGAAGACATGCATGATTACAGCTCATAGACATCTCACAGCTGGAGAAGTGCATATTTTTTCTTAGCGGTATTACTGTGGAAACAGTAATGTACAAGCTGCCTTCCTGCCCTGGTGGCTGCAGTTTTGCAAATAGCCGTGTTCTGTAGTAAACCCCACTATTTCTAACCAGGAAAAGATCTGTATTTTCTGCAGCAGATGACTCTTAGTATTTCTTTTGCATTCTGTATCTGTGTGTAGTGACTGATCCTGGAAGATGTAGAAGTTGCAAACAGAATGAATGGCAGTGAATTGGAGACCGGCCTCTCCTTGATATAATGGCCTGTTTTGTCAGCGTGGTGGTTCAAAGAAATAAGAGGCAGAAACATTTTCTGCATAAAACTGGACCTCTGTTCTATGGAGAACAGTTTATACTCCTTCTTCATATATAAATAGGTGAAATTTGTATAAAATCCCTGATGGAAAATCAGTATTTTCTAAAGGAAAAGTGGAAAATAGATTAAGATTTTTTTTTTTTTTTTAATGCTGAGATTTTGAAATGTCAAAACCAATGCTCCATGTCCAGAGAGTCTGTTCATATTCTTGGGAAAGTCTTCTGTTTGGCAGGCTCGTGTGTCTTTAGTTCAAATAACGAAGATCACTTTTACACATCAATTACAACACGGAAATGAGTTCCCTGACAGGTGAACACGCTGAAGGTCATTTGCTTTGTCAGAGCTTCGCAGGCGGTTGCTGTTCTCTGGGCCCATCTCTGCCGATCTGACAGAAAACGGTGTTTCCCCTCCTGGTACCAGGAGGCTCTGAAAGGGCTCGTTCATGGGACAGCGCCTCAGTCAAGTAATTTTTGGTAGTGGGGATGTGCACAAAGACATTCTTGGTGCTGAATCAGCTGCCTTTCAGGACAGTTTTCCCCTTGTCCTTCCCCCATCCCCAGCCCGGTTGATTTGCCTAATGGAAGCTGACAGTAAACCTCAGCCTGGATTGTCAGATTTCTCTAGAAACCTCAAGGGAAAAAGAGGAAGGCAGACATTTGAGGAACAAAAATAGAACCCATAATGAGCTCCCTTATTTAGCCAAACTGCTTTTTTTTTAATAATTTCACTTCTGTTTCTCCCTCTCGCACACACAGACGCGCCAAACGCGGCATCTTCAAACAATAGGAGGTGCTTTGGGCGTTGAGGTGGACAGAAAACAGATGGTGGTGACTGCTGGGCCCTGGAGTTGTTGCTCGGTCCCTCTGTGGAGATGCAGCTTGGGAAAGCTGTTTGGGAACGGTCTAAAAAGTCATCTCTCCCTTTTTGGCACTACATGTAAATTCTCTTCTCAGATACAGGAGTCTCACTTGATTCAGACTGTGCGTAATGTGGTGTCCCTTTGGCATGTGCTTAGGTTGGCACTCTGACGGGGAGCTTTGGGCAGTGGTGGCGGTTCAGGATGGTCTGTGCTTTTTACCTCCAGTCGGGGAAAATATTTTTTCCCAAGTAAACCTGAAAAGCATCTTTAAAGCAGCAAAAGAGAGTCAGACAAAGTGTGTAAAGGAAGGTATCCTTCATACACTCTTCAGAACTTGGACATGACAGCCTTTTGCTTTTGTGCCTGCGATAGTCTGCTTATGATGTTACGTTACATGAAATAGCCTTCTTGAAGTGGGTAGTGTTTTTTTTAAACTGTTCCAGAAGTGTAGCTGACAAGCAAAGAAAGAAAAGCTTATTTATTGACTTTCCATCGAAAAATATGCCAAAAGGTGGAAAATATGACAGAGTCATATAGACAGTCCGAAGGTATGACGAAAGATACAGGAGTTTGATTTATTTCAGGATATATCTGTTCTACCTCCAGGCCCATAGAGAGGACAGAACCCTGACAAATAGCCCAGCACTGGAGATGACAAGCTGTGCTTTTAGCATCACCCCGCTACGAAGCAGACTTTCTTTATCTTGCCCCTCGCTTGCTCTGGAGTCTTATTTTATGGTAACTAGTTGGCAGTGAGATGAATTACTGAGGACAAGACATGGCACATCCTATATAGCATCGTTTGTCCAGAGAGGTCTCAAAACTATGAAGTACTTGAGCTGTGTGTTGCCTTGCTCAGTGGAGAAATGGAGCTTCTTCATGGGTGGCACAGGGCCGCTCTCCGGCCAAATGAATCCTCGCTGGACAAGGCTTTAGGCTCACGTGCTGGTGCAGCAGCTGAAATGTGCCAAGGGTACAGAACAGGGTTTGGAGTTACTTTGCTATTCCTGCAAGTAGGCTTAATTTCATTGTCAGTTTTACTTACAACAAAGAAGAACTGGAAAGGAAGAGTAAACTCCTCTATTAATTATCTAAATACTTTCAAATGAGACTGATCTTAAGAAGCTACTTGGCTTTTATCCCTTGGTTGTTGCTGCTCCTAAATAACACTGCCAGCTTTGGCTGTGCATCAGGAGATAAATGATGTCTGAATGTCATCAAAATGTTAGACAGCTCCAAATAAATCCCAATAAGTTGACTGGGTGAAGGGAACGCAGAGGTGAGGTATAGTACATTTTATGTTGCTTCGGAAATTTAAATCCATTTACAGTATATGTCTTATATTTGTCTATATTCCAGAACTGTATTATTTTTATTTTTGTGGATTCCCATTGCTTTCCAGGGCTTTTAGTCTGTAAATTCAACCCCAAATAGATGTTTTGTCTTAGATATATCAAATCAGCTCCTTTTGAATCAGGACTGGAGCCTGAGTTTCTTTTCAGGAATATATCCGGGGTAATATACTCAGCTCAAAACCAGGTGGGGGTGAAGCAAAGTGCCAGTTGAAAAGTGTTTATGTGCCTGTGATTTACAGAGAGTGATTTACCAATCTCACAAGAGCTGTTACTATTAGTTAGGAAGTAGGAGGTGTGTCTGCAGATGCTGTGGAATTTTCTGCTGCATCGATTCTGCGCTGCTGCGTGCTCTACTCACTAGCCTAGGCTTGGCAAGGGTGTCCAGAAACGTGGAGCAGGACAAGCTTTTCATAGCCCATTTTATATCTCTCTTCTTTGCAACTGTTCTTTTAAAAAGATTTTCCCATCTCCATCCTCTTTTGTATATTCTTCTTCCCTGCCCTGTCCACTCTCTGCCCCTTCAGTCAGTGGAAAATTGTAAAATATCTCCCAAGCTACTTCTCCAGACAGGCTCTGCATTATTTCCGTTGAAACTGAACTTTCTTCTTGTAGTGATAGATTAAAAAAAGACCCAGCTACCCCCTCCCAGCTCCAAAGCCCAGGTGAGCGGAGTGCACATGAGATCTTCTCATCATTTTGCGCTGCTCTCGCTCCTGCTGGTTTTATTGACAAGGCTTGCAAGTTTGTTATTGAGAGTGGAAGAATATAGTCTCTATTTGTCTAGCTGAAATGAAGAGGAAGCTCTTCTCATCATCTTAGCCTGCGTTAGCCGCTCTCGTCCTCTTTGCCTGGGTGTTGTTTCAGTCCGTGTTCAATCCATGACACCCTGGGAGCTGCTCCGTTTTAAGGATCTGAATGCACTGCTCTCTACTGATCTAGGAGATATAATTGCTAGAACAAATGTCACTCATTTAATCTTCTTCAAAGAGCTGAAATCTATCTGGTAAGTCACTAAAGTGGCCCAACAGGGATGGTGTTACTGCAGAGTAGTAGGAGGAAAAAGCCCTCTTTGTAATCCAGAAAATAAATAAATACCAAATTTGATCGTTGTATCCTTTCAGAAGTTGACACAAAGATTGATGGTTAATAAGCATGTGTTCTTAATTTGCATTGCAAAATTTTCGGTGCGAACTACAGGCAACCGTCAAAATAGTCAGTTCATTATTTTGTTAGCCTTCCTTTTTTCCTATTGTCTACCCATGGGTAAGAAACTATCTATCAATAAAGGAACACTGAGAAACTCCGCTGAAGAAAAGCAAGATAACAGATTGCAGGAGGTATCCTTGGTTCCCTGGACTGGTGCCAGGGTTAGTGCCTCACACTAGCTCAGAAAGTCAATGGACGATTTATTCTCTACTAAAAGTATTTTTCCCTCGCTTCTTGATTTTTTTTTTTAGCAGTATATATACACATACACAAAGTGAATTTCAAATTCAACAGATGGATGAGATTACAAAAAAAAAAGACAGGCTGCTAAAGAAAGCAAAAAAAAAAGCCATTGTCTTTGATTTATGGATTTGTTTCAGTCCGAGAAGCTCAGAGCGTTCTTCGATAAGGGCCATAAGCGATTAGAAAGTAATGAACTATGGAAAAGGGTCGGAAGATGTTGAGATTAGATCTTCATGACTGAACAGGAGCTAGTGATGAACCAATCTGCATGAAATGCTGCCTCAGTGTCAGCTTCTGAAAACTGTTGATTTATTCCTGTTATCTTTACATTTTGCTTCCAAAGAGCAAGATGCAAAGAATTAAGGAGCCAAAGATGGGGACATTTTCTCTTAATGTTTCATTAGCTTCTGTATGTTTCTGGTTTACTTAAAGCCTGCCTAGATGACCATCTTTTTCTTGTTCACTTTCTCAGAGATTCATGTTTAAAAGAAGAGTCATAAAACATTGCCATGCAGGGAAGAAAAAAATCTTTGGTTAAATTCAAAGTCTCTTTTGATCTCCGTGAGATTTAATCATTGAAAACTCTCTATGAAAGGGAAAGCCTTTATACCTACATTAAACCAAAGAAATAATATTGCAGGTCCCCAAAGTCTTCAGAATGTTTTCCTTGTCAAGTATAGAAGATCACGTATTAAAATCTGTTTCTGTTTATTTCAATATCCGCACAGTTGAAAGTTTTCTTATTCCACTTGTAATTCTATCAAGAGGGTTTCAAGGAAAGGTAGTTCTTAGTGGCAGTAACGTTCTTATCACTGTGATGATCTTGGGATGTAAGTGAGGTGGGATTTAGAGGGAGTGCCTTTCAGTTAGTCGTCTGAGGTGCTCGTCTAACAAAAGATAACGCCAAGCAGCCTGTGACGGCTTGAGTTATAATTCGCTGTGATTAATACATGGAAACACTGACAGTATCCTTGCGGTACGGAGTCAAGTGTTACATGCTGACATCAGAAGCTACTAAGTCCTCATTACTTTTATCTTTAATAATAGATGGAGGAAAAAATATTATCCCTGTTTTATACTGGGGCCACAGTTATACTGCACTATGCTTGATGTTTACTCTGGAAATTCGGATAAGAGAAAGCATTTGTGTCTGGATTGCCTGAATCTCAGTGCTGGTGCCACAAGGCCATCCTCTGGTGTTTTTATTGCTGGTGTTATTTTAAGCACTATTTATAAAATTACTCAGGACATTTTCACACCTAATTTTGATAACTCTGGTGCAAATAGGATGCCAAATTCTGTAGGCAGCTTTGACAACCTCAGCATATCTGCAGGACAACATATTAATAAAATGGCTTTTTGGAGAAGTTGAGTGAAGGACACTATAGAATATTAATGAATATTTCACAGATCCTTTGTAATATGTAGTCATATTCTGCTCTGTAAAATCTTTAGACTAGTAAAACTTTGAAGTTCTTCAGTGTCATTGGATCAAATACTGACTTTTATTACATGATAAACTCATTTGACCCCCTGGCAACTGTTTTCAGTGAGTTATTTATAAGATTTTGATGCTGAACAGCCAGAACACATTGCGATGGATACTCTAGAAGCTCGGTGTTTGCTGTATTGAGGAGCCTTCCAATTCATAGTCCTTGAAATGTTTCAGAAGAACAAGTCTTCCCCTTCTCCTCTTCCAGACCCAAACCCAGGGCTCAGGCTGACCACTTGTTTTCTTTGCCCTGTGATACTCTGTGTTTGGCCGGTCTTATTTCATCCATTCAACTTTACTTTGATTCAGCTAGAAAGAACAGTGCATGCTCTTTCCCAGGAAGGAGTGGTATCTGCCTGTTTAAATAAGAAAAAAACTATCCATATTCTGTATTGAAAAAAAACTATGCAGTGAGAGCTTACTGTTGTCTTGTCTTGCACTTGAAAAGTGAAACTGCTCAGCTTCTCTGGCCGTATCCCGCCACGTAGATCTGCTTTCACTCTGTCATGCGATCATTCAGATGAGCTGAGCACAAACGTGGGGTTTGCTGTTTGCCATTCCAGGTTGTGGGCTCAGAAGATAACCATCTGGATGGAATATGCATTTTGATGCTCAGTCAGGTGTCGCAGGACCCGTTTGTGTTTGTTCTTCCTGTAGGCGTCTTTGTTCCATCAGATTAAGCTGGGATTCTTTCCAGTTGAGGCACCTTGGTGCAAGCAGCTATTATTATTATTATTATTTGTCTAATGCTAGTAATGTGCCGGGGACTTTAACTCAGAACAGAGCTCTCTGTGTTCTTCTCATATGGCTGTGAAATGATCGTGTGGTTTTATGGGCTGTTTTTGCTTGTGCTTGTGCAGAGGAATGACTCAGGAACACTGGATATTGGCCAATGGATGAAACTGGGCTCCTTAGTTCAAGAGAGACAGGGAACTACTGGAGAGAGTCCAACTAAGGGCTATGAGGATAATTAAGGAACTGGAACATCTCTGTTATGAGAAAAGACTGAGACTTGGGGCTGTTTAGTCTGGAGAAGGATGAGAGGGGAATCTGGTCAATGTTTATAAATGTATGAAGGGTGAGTATCAAGAGGATGGGGCCAGTCTTGTTTCAGTGGGACAAGGGGCAACGGGCACAAAATGGAACCCAGGAAGTTCCACCCCAACATGAGGAAAAACTTATTTCCTGTGAGGGTGACAGAGCCTGGAACAGGCTGCCCAGAGGGGTTGTGGAGTCTCCTTCTTTCAAAAGACTTTCAAAATCTGCCCATCTAGCTAGCTGAGAAGGCCTTAAGGGTGTTGGTGGGGTCTTGGGATGTTTCATGTCGGGATGGGAGCTCAAGCAGGGCCACCAAAATGCCCTAAGGTATCCTGTCAGGTAGGGCAAAAACATCCTTATTTACTGCTCTTTGGTTTACTTCAGGCTCTGATGAGACAAATTAACAACATCACAGCCCCAACTCAGCCATCTTTAATCTTTTAAGGCTACCCTTCCCCCAGTGGCACAATGCAGAAAGCTTTGGTAATTATGCAGCAGCCCATTTTGAGCTGCTGGGCTCTGCCTTCCCACCCAGTGCTGCCAGGCTTTCTCCTCCCTTGTTAGCCAGCCAAGTTTCCTTTATAAGGCCCTCTTAATTGGCTCGTTAGTGTAACCTGAGGCTACCTGTCCTGCTTGGCTGAGTCACTAATGAGCTGCCTTTTTTAAGACCCAGACAGGCTGGAGAGGGATCTGTGAAATCTGGTGGTGGGGATTTCACAGCTTTTTCTCTCCAGTCCCCTGGTAGCCTAGCCTCTCTGGCAGCAGTGTCCTTGGTGGCTTGTGCACAGGCAGATATCTCACACGCTCCCAGCAGGCTCTACTCCTCTGTTTAGGCAGGGATTTTATCCCTAAAGACCATTCGTTGTTAGTACACCCCAATATCCAGAGCTCTGTGAGCAGTTCCTGCTGCTGTGCCCTAAAACCAAAGAAAGGGCTTTTGTGTCAGTTCACAGGATACAAATGCTACTCACAAACTGCTTCCCTGGACATCAGCAAGAGCAGAAGGTAAGTTCAAAGTAACCTATTTTGGGACTTCTAGGACTGAGTTTCCAAGACCAGCATTAGGTCTATCCAATTTCTGGTACTTTCTTGTGAGTGCTTGTGCTCTGGGCCACGTCTACCACACCCATTTCCTCTGCAGGGTAATGGGTGGCACACATTGCTGAGGAACCCTGTGGAGACTGGACTAGCTGAGCTCATTGCCCAGCAAAGTGGGCAGCAATACCTTCCAGACCTACCTGATGGACAGTTACACTCTACAGCTCTGGCAGGACAGGGGTTTGACCTTCCCCTTCATAAGCCGTGTGTAAAATGGGCTCGGTAGCTTTACTGCTGTTTTTCACTTGTTCCCTGGAGTCTTGAGGGCTGTGTAGTGAGGAGCTCGCTTGAGATGGACCAAGCCAGAGCTCCACATCTTTCTTTCTTACAGCTAGTCTTGGAGAGCGGCTCTTCTGTTCCTCCAAGGCCTGTGGTGAAGAGGTTGGCAGAGTCCTGGTAGCTTGCAGGTGTGTAAGCCAAACATGTAGGGAGAATTTGAGCAAGTGGGCTCATAGCAGTTGTAACGTAACAATTTTTTCCCCTAATTTTTTATTGGAAACGTGGCTTTATCACACCAAAACAGTCTTAAATAGCTTGTGACATTAATTGCTACAATTCAGAAATATGAAGTGAGAGGTCATGTGCTTGCTTGGACTGAAAAAATAAAATGGCAGGAATTTTTCAGAATAGATTAACAAACATCACTTAGAAACAAATGAGGCAGATTTCCTTTTGTGCTAGTTGGCCATGGCAAGCCCCCGTGTACTGCAGCTATGGAAATGCCATTGTGACCTTGGGCTTTGTCAGGTGAACGTCTTCTTTGGGAGGGGAATTACTGTGCAAGTTGTCGGTGTCTGAGGCAGCACCACTCGGGTGAGTCGTATCCAGGAAAGGTGAACTTGAACCCAAGGCTGAAGGGAAAGTGGAACGTGCTGTGAGAGAGGGGACTTGAAGAGTTTGGCTTGTTTAGTCTAGCAAATCACAGACCAAGAGGCAATCTGATTGCTGTCTAAAAATATCATGTGGGAGTAAAGAGCAGAGAGAGAGGAATGCACTGGCTAAGAGCATAACATATACATTAACTGTGCATTAATTTAAACTGGAAATAAAACAGCATTTAACCGTTGAATGCTGCTCTGTTCCAGAGTTTTGTGGCTTTCTGTCAGAATAACAGGATCAAAACCACTGTCTGTTTAAAAGATGCAGCTTGAAGCGTGTGTGAAGGAGATTATGTGATGTCCTGTCCAGGGCACAGGATTCAGTGACCCATCCAGTCTCTGCCAGCCCAGTGATCCCGTGTTCCCACATAGCCGCCGCTATCATCATCCAAGAGGAAATGTGCACTGGCTGAAAAGTTGTTTCTCTTAAGATGCCTTCTGGTTACTCACTGACCTGTGACCAGACGCACCTTTGAACCAGAGGGCAAAGAGCACTTGCTAGAGAAAAGAAGTTTTTTCAAAGCTTTGATGTGTCTGTAATATAAATTGGCAGTTCCTACAAAGGGCTGGAATTTGGGGAGGTGCGAAGAGGCATTGAATGTTTCAGTGAAGAATTAAGCTACTTAATAAAAAGGTTTGGAAGGGGTATAAATTCTCATGCACAAGCGTATAGGTGAAACTCTGCTAAATGGGGATTAGGCAGAAGCCTTGAGTAGAGGTTGTGGGATTATGTTATCCCTTATTTAGCTCCTGTAAGGCTTAGTGCATCTCCACTGAAGCACCTGATACTGGACATCGGCAGGGAGAAGGTTTTGGATTAGATTTCCTCAGCAGAATGGAAGTCCCCGGGGTCCTGTTATTTCCAACTCTTTCACCCCAGCAGCCTGGAAGTTGTAAGGAGCTGGACTTTCATCAGCTCTTGAGTTCCAAGGGATGATCTTGTATTGCTCCTAAGGAAGCTAGGGCCTATCATTTGACAAAAAGTAATTCCTTCTTCTCCTGTCTGCCCTCTGGGGCAGAGACTTTGATTCACACTGTTAGAGAAATAGACCCCAGCCTGATTCAACAAAGCTGTCCAGCTAGAAGACCCTTCAGGCTGTAGCTCACAGAAGGGGAAGTCAGGGTCAGCCTGAGTATTGACACCAGAAATGATCTGACCGTGGCCTTCAAATGTATAACAACCTGACCCTGCTCTCCCAGAAGCAAGTAACAAAACCCTGGCTGGTGTTAGCGGTGTCGGGGCAAGCTCCTGGTGTGCTCTTGGAACAGCACTTACACCACTGGGGCCGTTACCGGCCTGGTCACCGAGGCGTGGACTCTGCCATCACTGCTGCGGGTCTGCACCGAGCGCTGCCCAGGGCAGCTGCCTGCCTGTCATCCATCATCCCAAAAAGCTGCTCTGCTAAATGGTGTGCGTGTTCGCTTCCCTTGGATTTTGGTTTTGTTATTTCTGAGCAGATCCGATGCCCCAAAGGCTAAAGCTGCTGCTGCCTTTTGGGAAACTCTGATGAAAAGTAATATCTCATCTCCCAGAGAGGACACCAGTCACGCAGTGCAGCACATCAAGTGCTGGCTTTCATCATTTCAGCAAACAGCTCTAAATCACACAGCACATCATTTAAAACAAACACTGTATATAAGGGCTTGTAAAATAACAATACAAAGCAGCTCTTAAATTTCCCTGGTGTCAAACCAAGCCAGTTGAACTGGCAAGACTCCAGCTTCCAAGGTGCACACAGTGTGAAAGTGTCTCACTGCAGACAAGCCTGGAAGTACAGTGTCAGTACTTCATTCCTCCTGCATTGTAAGGGGAGGAAAATACAAATTTCATACAGAAATCAGGAAACACATGCATGGGCAGGTCCTGATTTCAAGCTAAGTGCCTTAGTCTTAACTCTGTCATCTCTCTGGTCTGTTTTCTGAATGGTTTGTGTTAACAGAGAAGGTGACAATCCTTAAGAAGATTGCCTGAGTGATTTGCAGCAGTTTGTGTTGCCTTTTCTTTTCAGGCTGTACTGAATTCCAGTATCCCTGTTTGGCTGTAGAGGGAAGCAGTGCTGGCTGAAAACACTGCATTTTAGATGTAAAACCGTCTGTCTCACCTAGTTTCTGAAGTGGATTCATTGCTATCATTTTCAACTGGGTAACCAGCCTACACTTCTATCCTAATGTGTTCTCCAGTATTGCTTCTAGATCTTGCGTGACTGACACCTTTGCCTGATAGCTGAAGTGCTTAATCCACAGATAGAAATCACTTCACCCTGAAACCAAAGCAACATGGCAACAAACTTACTGCCCTTATGACTGTCTGTGGTAAAATTTCCGTTGAGGTCAGTGAGAGCTCTGTTCAGGCATCGCCATCCGCTTTGGAAACTGCCGTCCCGTGCTCCGTGTCAGTGTGTCCCAGCCTCTGAGGGGTCTCGCTCCTTTTCTCCTACTCTACTGCCACTGTGAAGCAGGAATAAATCTTTTGTGAACTTCTGCTGCTGAAAAGGGGGCGGATGGTCAGCTGTAAGCGTCCATAGTTACTTGAGCTTTGTAATTATTATTATCAGAAAGCTCTTCTTTCTGGAATACTGCTGAACAATTTACTGTTCCAGATGGGTTCTGTTGTCTGGTAAGCTGTATCTAGTCATTCTGCTGCTTTTTGTATGTTGAAATGGATTTTGCCATCCATGTGCTGGGATACGAGATGGGCACAGGCTGCTTTGGAATAGCAGCGTTTGCAAAATCCTCTTGGGTATGTAGTACTTAGTGACAATTTTTTACTCGTTCTTGTTCTTTGTGGAAATGGAGTGGTGCTGAGTATGGATATGGGAACAGGTTCTGAAAAGTCTAAATGAAAAAGCAGCCCTACCCAAAATAGCATGACTCGGATTTTTGGCTTTTCTTAGGGGATTGAGAAGGAGTAAATATGTGATTCCTAGATTGTTTACCTACAGCAATTAGTCTTGTATTGATAGAAGATTAATCACTTCTTTTTAGTGACTCTTCAGTAAGTTTTGTTATTTTCCAGTACAGTTGGATGGGTGGAACAGACTTAACCCTTGTTAGTCGAGGAGAAGAACCATCGTAGTACAGTCACTGATAAGCAATTATAATGTAAAATAACGGCAATGAACTCAAATTGCCCCTCACTGCCCATCACTGCTCTGCTTTTTATAGTAATAATATAGTCCATTAAAACCTACAATCACTGTAATGTTTATGCATTATTGGGGAGATAAATTGCATAATTCTCATTTTGCAATTTAAATGTAATTATGAGCTTACTAATGACTAAAACCTGAGTTCGCTAGACTATCAGTTTTTCTAACACTTGCCAAAATTATAGGTAATTACTTAGAGCTTACAATAATTATAAGTCCATCTTTTAAATAATTAATGTGCACTTTCATGGTACAAAACAGCTAGTAATCAAACGACCTCTGGCTTTTACAGCAAGCCCATGCAATTAGTCTCATTGTGTAGGTCTATAGAAATGTACCCATTACAAGAGTCTGTTAAGTTGGCAGGCTTGATATTGATGGCTGTTGCATTTTATGGTACCAGACAATGATTAACACGCAACGGCCTTTAAAATGTGGGCAAGGACAAAATCCGAGTGCGTTCGCTGAGCCACGGGATGCGAATCAAGAAAAGTAATTACAAGCGAGAGGAGTTTGAAGTTATGTTCTGCTGGCTTTTGGAGTGGCAGATAATTCTGCCGAGGGGATTTCTCAACTCCATTCATCTTTTGCATCCTCTGACTCGGATCATTAACCCGAAGAAGGAACCAGCAACTTGTCTGGGGTGAGTGGAGCCTGTGTTGTAGTAGACCAATTCCTTTTATTGCAGTAGCACTTCAGGTTGCCTCGCTGCTGCCCTGGGGTAGGTGCTGCAGAAGCACAGCATAGATGTTTCTTCCTCTGGAGTCTTGGAATTTAATGGGATGTCAGTGGGAAACAGATACCTAACTTGTGAAGCCCCTAAATGCTTGCTTGCCAAACACATCCAGCCCAAACTGCCTTAGCTTCTGTGCTTAGCATTACTGGGTGGTGAAGCCTTCTTGAGAGCCTGGAGCCTATACTGAAAACCAGAAGGCACAGAACTGACTTGATTGGCTTAATCTGAGCCCATGTGCCAAAAACTTTTGTATATTCATCTGCTGGCCATCAATGCACCGTATCCTCCCATTGTGGCTTTAAAGCCCAAACGAAAGGTCTTTATTAGATAAACCCCAACCTGATAACACCAGCAGTTCTGGTGTTTGCCGTTTTCTCCGCAAGCCCCTCTCCTAGACAAAGTTTTACGATTCTGTTTTCTTTGAAGAACCAAAACCATGGAACAAACCAAAACTCTACAGAAGGCAAAATCAAACCTTAAAGTCAGCGTCAGTACTTTTGGGGTCAGCGCATGGATCTCAGCGGTGGAACTACCGCACCGTGCTCTGTGGTGTGAGTGAAGTGGTTTTGTCAAACTCTTGTTCCTCAGCTCAAGGATCTGGATATCCTGCACTGATCTCCTCTCTCAGCCCTGGTGCCTGTAGGCAGGTGGTGGGGTGTGGTGAGAGCTCTGCGACGAGGCATCGCCCCCCATCCTGATCCCACCAGCGGCACGAAGATGCGACCGTGATCAAAACACTTACCCTCTTGGAACTCCAGTTTTATCTGTCTCTAAAATGAGAATTCTGGTAACAGTTACCCAGCACACCAGAGCGAGGGGAGCATTAATTAATGTTTATGAAGACTTTGAGATCTTCAGATGAAAAAATGCTACAGTATATAAGTGCAAAGTAATTATGATTATCATTACTTTCATTTGCATGTATAGACTGTAATTAGTTGTGGATTGTATCGCATTGACTGTGCATAATTTAAAAGCTCTCTCCATGAAGGTGTCGCTTTAAATGTTTTTACCTTTTGCATTTAGTAATACCAAGGTTTAGCTTCTTTTTCCCTTTCCTTACCCTCTGATAGCGACGTATCCTGCAGTGGTGGTTTATCGGAGCCTCGAATGTAAAGTAGTCTATTTCTCATAGTGTTTTCCTTCAGTTTAGAATGGAATGGAATACAGTTTTTTGCTGATGAAGGAGCTCATTTAATACTACAGGATGTCACCCTGGCAGGTCCCTCCTGTGTGCACGGCAGGAGGGAGCCTTGGGTTCAGCACCCCGCTGTTGCTCGTGGGCTGTTCTTAAGGCACCTCCAGAGTGTCCAGGCGTAGGGACACTGTAGATGCGATGGTGTTATGTGTATCTGTAGCTCTTGTGACAGCTCTGAGTACCCTCTCTGTATTTACTTTGACTCCACTCCTTATTGAACATAGAAGGATCCTCATTTTCTCCTCTTCTCTGCAGGCCTCACAGCATAAGGAGTAAGGAAGAAGGAACAACGGCTAGACACTCATTCTCTGGGCTTGTGTCTTTTCAGATGCTTCCCGAATGTTTCTTTTAAGCCTTGTTTTGCAAGGCTGTCAGGGAGATCCCTCTATAGTCTGGGGAAGGAGGAGGACAAGCCAGACCTTAGCAAGTACTACTTAACTTGGTTATATGGGAGCCATGTTGTTCTACTTTAAGTGCCTCACTTAAATGCATTTAAAAAGCTGAGCATCTGTTTTCTTGCTGTGTACCTTCTGAAAACATGGACATCTAAAATGCTTAGATACCTAAAATCTATTTGGTGTGATCTGGGCATACATCCACTTACTGGTGGAGGTGGGAGCAGGAGCTAAAATACTATTTAGCAGATGTTCCCCTGAGACTTGAGGATTTGTCTTCTAAGAACATAACGAGCAGAAGGTTTTTGTGGTTTCTGAATCCCAGGAAGTCAAAGCCATTTTGTTTGATTAGTGACCCCAAACCCAAGGCCCTGTCTTGGGAGCTTATTTGAGATCTTTATTTTATGCTGTGAAAACGGAAGAAATTGTGCTGCTTTAAGCAAACAGTGAAACCCACACTTAAATTACCATCTCTTAATTCTGCAGAGGAGAGATTGTTGTTTGTATTGCATGTCAGGATTATGCACGTGTTGACAGAAGGCAGGGGCTGCAGCTCCTCTGCTGCTTGGCCTGGTTCAGCACATGTGCTGTGCTGTCCATGCAGTGGGAGATCCCTCAGCCCTCTTTCCTGGGAGTGGTCCCTCTGTGTCCCGTCATTCTTCATGCCTAAGGCGTCCCTGCTGCTCAGGCCTCTCAACAGAGCAGCTAAGAACAGGTAGAATATGTCAAATCAAGTGATACAGTCTTATAGAAATTTCCTGTCACTTAGTTTCATAGTTTGGCTTCTTGACTTCAGCTGAAGATGGTGAAACACTGTGGTAGTCACTTAGCAACACACCGTGGGGCTTTCTGCGATGACTTTGAGGCAATGCAGAAGACCACTTGAATTGGTTGTGAGGGAAGTGCTCTTGTTTTTCAGTCCTTGAGCTAAATTTACTGTTGACAACACCATCCGTCACTTCAAAGTACCTTGAAAAAACTCACACTGCCTACAGTAGTATCTGAAACTCATAATCTTCTAGATGTGTTTGTCCCTCTGAGGGAGGCAGGCACAGTGCTGTCGTCCCAGCGTCACTGGTGGAGAGCAGAAGCACAAGGAGCCTGTGGAAGAGCACGTACTTAAGACAGAGCAGGGCTAAGGGGAGAGGAGGCATCTTTAAAATGCTTAAAAAGGGGAAGAGAGTCATTTGTCCTTTTTTATCTGCAGTAGATAGAACAAGGACGTTTAGACTTTATACTGCAGCCAAGGAGATTCAGATTGCCTGCTACAAACATGAAATATGTGGTGAGCAGGGGAACAGTTGACATTGGGAAGCCCTGCAGCTGGGGCAAGTAAGTCTCTCTGACATAACACTGGGATGTAGGCAAAAAAGTAAGGGAATAGATTATATATTGTCTTGAAGACCCTTCTGGCTCTTTAATACCAGACTGACTGGATCACTCATGCTTTGAGTCCCAGGTTAGCTTCTAGTCCCAGGACTTGCCCTTTTCACATGCTGAAAAATGTGTAAGTTGTGTATCAAGTCTGGGTAGGGATTTATCATGAGGTGATTCATATGGGCTAAATTCAGGCATCTAAACGAAAGGAGTGTGAAGCACAGCGGTTTGGGCCAGGATGCTCAGAAGTGTTTGGCTTTTTCTTTTTTTTTTTTTTT
>VWZK01004783.1:72443-354010 GCA_013396935.1 Baryphthengus martii
TTTGTATTTCTGTGTTTTGGATAGCAGTTTTGGGGTTGGGATTTGCCATCAGGTTCTGCTGCCATCGGTGTGAGCTCCTACTGAGCACGGCAGTGAGCTCCCCAACAGCAAAATTATCTGGGGTCAGGCTGGGGACTGTCTCTTCCTCCATTACAACAGCAGTCTGGGTACCCCAAAATCTTTTAACCTCCAATGACAGAGAGAAGCTACAGTGAAAAGCATTTCCGCTTCTTTAGGCTGTTCCTGGAGCTGTGAGCCAGCTTTACAAAGTGCTAACTGAAACCTGAATCTCGTTCATTTATTTAAAATGACTACAGGAAATCAAATTACCCTGCAGGTCTGTTCATACCAATATGCTCTTAGTTTCTCTTCCTCTGAGGCAAAGTGCAGTGATAACCTTGTAGGAAACGTTTGGATATCTCCCAGTAATAAGGTGGGCGTGTGTCCAGCGTGCAGCTTTGGCTACATCTATTTAGCACGCTCAAGTGTGGAGATTGAAGGAAATCAAGAGTTGTTTACTCTATCTGTAAATGTGAATCACTGGCGGCTTAGTCCATGCCAGCCTCATAAAAATTAACTGGATCTGAAAGAATGAATGATTTTGTGGTGATAGATAATCCACCTAGAGTACGACATTATTAGAGAAAATGTAGAACCTGGGAATGCGCTGAAAGGAGTTTGTTTGAGGAGAGGAGGCTGCTGTCAGCAGAGTGATTTTGCAGGTACTTATGCATGTTGAATTACCATGGGGAGAAAGGGCATGAGCGTCTGCTGCCCTAACTTGGCGTAATTCTGGTGACTTCAGCAGAGATGCAGCAGTTTACCTTTGCTGAGGATCAGGGGCTGATCCAAAGCCAGAGATGGAGTTGGTAAAGAGGTTTTTTGGTGATTTCGGTGGGTCAAGATTATAAGTGAACATCTCGGAAGAGCTGAACACCTCATCTTCCTAGATGTGCTTTATTCACAACACATTCTGTCTTAATCCTTCTGATACTGCGTCAATACGTAAAATAAAAGGTGGGTCCAAGAAGAAAGATCTTTCTCAGTTCCACCTAATAGAGTTCCTTATTGACTGAGCCCATGGAGGAGTTAGGATTCCCCACATAAAATTATGTTAAGAATGGTCACACCAGATTAAACATTCTCCTCTCCAATAACATGACCTGGTTTGCGGAGTGAGATGTGACTACACTTGGAATTTCTTCTTCCCTGTGCTTGTTATCTGTGGGGTTTCAGGATGTTTGGGCTCTGGCTGTGCAGACAGTGCAGTGCTGTTCCTGACTGGTCCCATTTCTCTGCTGGACGGCAGGAGACAGATTCCTCCATTCTGTTTTGTAGAGGGAGGCTGGAAGCGATCTCCTTTGAGCTCCTGGCATTAGCTATGAGATAAGAAGAACATAGACAAGCATGTGTTTTTTTAATTTGCACTCTCCCAAGCAGACTAAATGAGAATATTTCTTTGGGGCATTGGTATTCAGATCACATCTCTTTGCAAACAGATCTGTTGTAGTTGTAATTAGGCTTAGTTTACAAAAATCCTTCACTAGTGTTTTACAAACTGGCTGGTGATTTTTTTAAGTGCCCAGTTACCTTGAAAACAAAATCATTAAAGTCTCTGGTGTTAGAGGCCTGAGCAATTGTAACTTAAAAATCTTAGATAAGAGTGGTTAGCCTCAGTCAGACCCCAAATCTAATCAGACAGAGAGCTGTGATCTATTATCTGAGAGATAATAAAGGATGCTTAAGGAGGAGTGTAGGAGAGAAGTCAATTCAGGATGACCCTTTCCCCGGTACATCCCTCCACTTCCAGACAGTCGGTGGTTTAAAGTCATTCCGGCTGCTGGAACAGGCAATGCAGCCTCAGCAGCACCATGCTGGACCTGAACTGGTTCCTGCAGACAAGAGGGATAATGTGACAGCCCCATTGATATGGCTGCCCTGCTCCGTGCACGTAAATTACTCTCTCCACTCACTAGCTGAGGTCTGAGAAGATGTATAGGTGCAAGTGTGGCTTGTAATTAGAAGTGACAGCTCATGGCTTTGCTCTCCACCTCCAAAACCTGCTACAACCCTTTTGCTGAAAGTCACTGGAACAGTGGATCTGTCCCTTTAATTAGAAGCGTATTAATAAATCCATCTTGTTCTCTAATCCCCACACACATAGTACAGTGATTCATTAGCACAGGAAGAGGCAATTTAGATTTCCTCAGATAATAGCGGCTGTCACTAATCAAATTAAAGGAGGAAGTGCAGATCTGGAGTTGGGCAAACTGGTCCAGCAAGGAGGAAGGCAGCAAGTTGATGTGAAAGACCTTGCTTTTCAGTCCCAGCCGAAAGCAGGATGGGGGGCTGCTAGCAGAGTTAATTCCCAGGGGCATCAGCAACTCCTCACCAAAAGAATTGTCCCCACTGCAGGGACAGACTGTGGCCTCACGGCAGTCCCCGTGTCTAGACCCTGACAGGGTGCTCTTGCTGGTGTGTGCAACTTCACTGGGGCTTGGAAATGTGCAGAAATAGCTGGTGCCTGTGGTACTTTGTGAAAAACCTCTTCTGTTAACACAGAAATGTTGGGGTTTGAACCATGAATATATTTTTTCAGAAATGATCAGACTTCACTTGCCGAGGGCTGTGCTCACGTTCTCTATGGAAGCCCCTCAGGGATGCTGCACAACTTGGGCAACCAGGAAAAAAAGAAGAAAATATGTTGTACTTAGCTTTTCTGCATGAAGGATGCAATGCTTTGTTTGTTTTTTAATATGTTGATGGTTCAGCTGGTAGTTGTGCTAAGCACCATGAGCTGTTGCTGACACAACTGCTCACCAGCAATAGAGGACCATCCAGGCTGGGTGCACCCACAGCAGCTCTAGCTCAGAGTCTTCTCTCTGACAGGCCTCAGAAACAGGTACCTTAGAGTGTTAAGTGTTGAAATCCCCTGACAGACAGATGAGGAACAAAAGCCTCCCAGGAGCCCACACTGAAAGAAAATATGAAGGTCCCTTCCCCCATTATGACAGCTCTCAGCCTTAGACAACCGTGATAGGCATATGTCTTTCCAAATCTTTTCTTTTGCTTTTCCTCTAGGAACATCCCATGGCAGTGAGTGCTGTAGGCTAATCACAGTATAAAAATATTTCTTTTTGCTTTCTTTTCAAAATTCTGTTTTGAATTTTTCTCCTTTCAACTTCTTTGAAAGCTCCTCACTGCTGTGCTGTGGCAAGAACAAAAGGCCTGGGTGGCCCTTCTCCAACCTACTTGGGATGTTATCTCCATTTATCAGGGCCGTTCTTCTTTGTGCCAGTTGAGAAGCAGTGGATTACCAACTGGTCTTTGTATAGGAAGTATCATCTTCATAGCTGGTTTAGCTCCATGTGAAGGACAGGAGACTCAGGGCGGCAGCCACCCATTGCAAGGGGTGAGAGCAGATTGTCTTACAGACCATGTGCAGGGCTCTGACCCTGGGGTGGAAATTTTTCAATTTACTGGAAAAAAAAACCAAAAAAACCCCAAAGAATTCTCTTTCTGGTTCAAATTTTGGTAAAATTGATGAAGCCTCTCTTGTTTTCCTAGTGGTGTAAGCAACTGAACGTACGGGATAGCACCAGGAACATGAAGCACCCTGTCCCCAGGCCCTGCTGCCACTCATACTGTGCCATTTGAGCCCTTCCACGCCTGTGCCACGTGCTCGCTCTCCCCTGAAGCAGAGCAATTCTGTAAGTTTGCCCAACGTCCAGCCTTGCCTGTGTGTAGTGAAAGCAGGAGATCAAAGGAATGAAAGTGATCCCTTTGCTCGCACTTCAATCAGTGATATGAGCAATTAAAATGTGAATTATTCTAAGGAAGATGAAAATGCAGATTTTGAATAGGAGCCGTTGGAGTCACCTTGAACTTCTGCTTCGTGCTATTTAGCCTGGGTGATTAAAGACGTTTACACTCTATTAAAAACCTTGCTATTCTAATGTGAAAAACACCTTGTCAGCTGGGTGTCCTGCATGCCTGCTAGAAGGCAGAACCTTTCTATTGACCGGCTCAACTATTAATTCAGAAAAACTTAACAGTGTCACCGTGAAAAAAACCAAACAGCCCAATTTTATGTGGCGAGGAGAGGCAGTGGGAGCCTATTTCTTCCCAGCAAGGTAGTGACAATAGGGAAGACAACAGCAATTATCTTTGCCTTTGTCCTGAGCTGATTGTCTCAGGCTCAGACACCGTTGCCAGATTGTTTGGTTACAGGAAGCTTGTGCTTTGGGAAGGAGGAAGGTGAACCCAGCACGTTGGGAATGAATGGAGACACTGCTGGACTTACGGACTTGAGCAGCTGTCCAGCCAGTGCTGCGATGGCAGATGCTCCCTGGTGAGCCTGGAAATGCAAGACCATGTGCTGTGGGTCAGAGTCCTGGGGGAAATGGAGTTGAGATACTCAGACAAAAGGAAAGCGATAATAGGAAGAGAAATGTGTTTCTACGTCCCTGACCTGTCTTCAAATATGGAGCTGCTGGGTCAGGTCTGACCCTTGGGAGGGATGGGAGACTGCACCTTCCCAGAGCGTGCTGAGAGTGCTGGTGAAAGACCTTTGGACTAGGACCTGGGAAGAGCCCAGAGTGCAGCAGGGAGCTGGTGATCGCAGGGTCAGGGACAATATCTGGCCTTGGCAGTGGCACGGAAAGACTTTGTAGATACCCAAACCACCTACATGCAGCTGTCTGCCTGCTGCTGAGCACCACACTGAGAGCAAGCCTTAAGGAAAGGATTGGTCCCCCAGGAACAGAGTGGGAATCTTTATCTTATCCGCACAGTCGCAAGTACTGTAAAAAGCAAAGCCTTTAGTTCTGTTTCCTAGTTAAAGAAAACCTCAGTTAGTGTTGTTAAAGCCCTTGCGTGGTGTCCTGGTACAATCGATCTGGGCAGATCCACCTGAGAGATCTGGCTGCGTTCTCTCTCGTAGCAATGTATCCAAGCTAGTTTAAAATACAAGTTTTAAGAAGTTTTCAATATATGCAGAAAATATCATATTCTTAATGCAGAAAACTCCATCCAATACCGTTCATTTCAGATCATGCATGGTACTCAGAAGGTAGTCTGTGTTCACTTTACGTGACTGTCAGCTTTTCCAGGGACCAAAGTCCCAGTCTTTTTTTCTGTTAGCCCAGTAACTGATCTAAAACATGTTCTGAAACTTGTCTGTGCACCGTTAGCCTTTTTGGATCCAGCCAGTAAATACCACCAATGGAAGCAGCCAGGCCTGTAGGGATGGGTGCCTCCTCTCCACGGGAGGACAGCAGAATTGATGAGCTCTCAGCTGGACTGTAGAAAGTAGAGTATTCTGTACATTGAGGTTTTCTGTATTTGATTTTAAATTTGAGAATGATGTCATGAGGTGGCAACGCTGTAAACTTGAGTCTTTTTATCCCCTAACAGAATAAGGGTGGCTGTGCTGCGCTGCCCTATGGGCAGAGGGCTTGTTACTGCTGCTGCTTGACCGTCCTGATGTGGGTGAAAATGTTTCTAGTGGCTGTCGGGAACTCCAGGCTAAACTTTTGTCAGGAGGAGACACGTTCCCAGGGCAGCTACGGAGATTTGGTATCTCCCACCTCTCCTAATAAGGCAACAGCAATGCACTGGGAGAAGTAATGCTGTTTATGCCAATAAGCTGCGTGTAGAGATGTTTCATCGCTTTCCTTCAGTTCTATTGCCCGTTATTTTTAACCATAAAAGCCAGTAAAGATCCAGTGTAGTTTCCATTTACATGTGAAAGCTTCTTTTTAACTGTAGCTGATGCTAACTAAACCTTTAGTCATCACTTGAAAGGACTGTGCTAAGTATATTATAATGGAACTCATAATAAACACTGAACTAATACGTCAGGTTTCTGTGTTAACCACCGAGCCAAGAGAGGTAAATGGAATTGAAACATCGCTTCTGTCATTTATACGTGGGAGCGAGAGACACACTTTCTCATTACAGGTACTTTAGGGCTCTGTTTAAATAAAACACCTTCTGTTGGCTTGCCCTTGAACTCTGTCCCCTTCGTCCAATTAAGCAGAACTCTGTGAAAGAGAAGTGTAGCTCAGAACTCGCCCTGCAAACTGGAGGGCACTGTGAAGACTCAAATCTAATCCTACCGTCGTGAGGGGTTTGAAAAGTTTAACTCGATTGTCTGTGGAAAATCAATTATGAAGCAGGCCAGTTTGTGGAGAATGGAACCGATTCATCTGTGGAGTGCTTTCTTGTTCAGAAGGAATCATATTTGAGGTCTTACGGCAGCAAATATTGGGAGAGAAACAGAACGACTTCTTACTTTGTGCCAAGCGAAGTACCAGCCCGAGCTGCTTTCAGACCAGTGAGCTCAATGCTTCAGCTGGTGATAGTGGTTCTTTTGCTGTCACATCTCTTGTGCTGACATGCTTCAGGCATTCGAGTAAATTCACTGATCCTTCTTCACCCTGTTTGTTGTTATATTTTGTGTGAAAACATGAATTTGGTTGATAGTGCAAGTTACTGCAGCGTAAACAACAGCCCAGCGAAATCCCAGCTAGTAGTGATTTCACTTGAGTCCTTATTTAGTAATTTTAAAATGTTGCAGAGCGTTCATGAATTGTGACTGACATCAAGAGCCGTTCGGTATTGCTAACAGGGAAACTCTTTAATGTCCGTAACTTCAGAGTTAGACCTTAGATCTGGGTAAGAGTTAACTGGTCTCTGGATATGAGCACAGGACCTGCTTGTTGCAGAATATTGCAAAATACCGATGCTGTCAGAGGTTTCCACGCAGCTTGCTTCTAGCTGTGCCACTGTTAGGAGAGGGGCAACAAATGCAGTGTTCAGTGCAGGAAATTGCAGTGATATAAGGGAGAAAGAATAAGGAAAAACATGCAGGTATAGAACCCTTTTGGATATATATTTCTGGGTGTAAAGAAAATAATTTCACATGAGAGCGATCAACAGAGAACCAGAGAGGTTCTGGAATCTCCACTGGTGGAGATACTTCAAATAGACAAGGCTGTTGTCAATCTGACCTAGTTGGGACAGTATTGAGCAGAAGATTGACCTAAAGACCTCCAAAGGTCTCTTCCAATCTAAACTGTTCTATGACTCTGTTTTTGCCTGGTCCAGCATCCATCTCACAGATGTCCAGTGATGAGGGAATGCATGACAAATAACTATCATTATAAGCATTTCCTGGTTGGTGGTGCACATGGAACGCTGTCTAGTGCTTGAAGATCATTCGGAACAAATAAAAATCCTCAGCAAAACAAGTTAGTGTCAACAGTAAGTAATTTGGTTTTCCTGTGCATTAGATATCTCCAAGGGAGCAGAGGCAGTGCAGTACTTCACATTATTGAATCACAGCTTTGAACTGTGGGGTGTTTTTTTTTCCTCTGAAAATGCAAAGTTGGCTCAGTGTCTGACAATGTCTGAGCATCTTGGAATTGTAAAGAAAAGATGGGAAAGTGAATTGCTGTGAAAGAAGAGCTTCGCTCTAAACATCTACCACTCACTTCATCAGTTGCATGGAACTGCACCCCAGCTTAAAGATGAGCTGTGTAAACCCAACAATAGCAAGCAGATTCTGCTCTCTTCTTTCACTAGTTTTGCTTTCTTCCTCCATTTTTTCTTTTTGTTGTTTTTTTTTTCTTCTCCTTCTGGTGTTTTTTTTTTTTTCAGAATCGTGATGCTTGATATGACCCAAGTGAGCAATAATGCAATAATTGTTGCAGAGTCATTTTAGTTATGGAATGCCGTTAAAGTTGTTGTTTATTTGCTGCCATTTAGTGGACAGAGCTTGAATTAGGAGAAATTGCCGATGGATTTCTACTGCTGGGCATGGGTTATGAAATTTAACATCATAGGGTGACAGGAAAAAGGAAGCACTTTAGTTTCTCTCCATTGCACAGGCAACATTGGCTTGCCATAATGTTAAGGTAAGGCTGCAAGTTCTCCTTGGCTATACAAAGTGCCAAGATGGGGAGGAAAACAGTCTGTCTGTGGGGTTAAACCAGGCACTGACTATGCAAGTTGAGGTACTGGTCGAACAGCAGCAGGATAACTTGTCAGGAATCCTTTTAGTAAACAAAATCAGAAGAGAAAGATGGTTACGGAACTGAAGAACTTGATTGTGTTTCTGGTCCTCATTACAGCCTGAAGAGTGATGGAGAAAGAAGAAAGGCAGAAGAGGGTGAAACTCCACTTGTGGATGGTCAAGCAGCAGCAGGAACGAGAGATCTGCCCAAGGAAGCACCGAGCGCAGGTAAATGAGCAGCCAGACGACACCAGAGAGGACAGCTCATCGTGTGAGTAACCCAGTCAGGCAGAGGGAGGAGTGGAAGAAGTGGCGATACATAGAGAATATCACAGTTTTTACTTCCCCACATATTCTGTTCTATTGTTGTATAAAGTAGTATTGAGGTGGTTTTAAAACAATGCAGCTCTCACACCAAAACTTAGCACTTTTCAAATGATTTGCTCTGGGATTCTTCAGGGCAGCACCACAAAAATCCGACAGAAGCCCCTCCTTCCTTGCCACCTTTATTTGTAGAGCTATAGAGCAAACATTGTAATTACAAGTTGGTACCAGTTAAATTGATTGCCCACTGGTCTGTTTTTAATTAGAATCAGGCAAGCCTGGTAATCTTCTAACATGCCCGGGAAAGCTGGATGAGTGTGTAAATGCGTCCATGCATTTTATTGATTTGAGTTAAAAATTCAACCAGCTTTTGAAATGAAACCCATAAAAACCAAAGCACGTTCTGGGATCTGAGGTTCACTTTCACACCCAGATTGCCGATGTTTCTAAACTCCTTGTCCTCTGGATACAGAAGAAAAGCGAGAATATTTAACATTAAGATACTGGGTATTAACTGATTTAAAAAAAAAAACAATTACTTTAGGGTGAGAGACGAGGTTTTATAATTGCATATTTCATACTGGGGATGTAGCAGTCACCACCTTGAAAACATCTCTGAGACCCTGGGTGAAATCCGTCCCTCCTCTAGCTCAGAATACGATCTGTCCCACTGAATTTGAAGCCTGGCCCGGGAACAAATGTAATCTAGCGGCTTCGGTGGCATTTGCAATATAGCTCGCATTTTCTGTCATAGCTCCTGGAAAATATCAAGGTATTTCAGAAATCCTGTCTTGGTATTGATTGGAAAATGTTGGAGGAGGGTCGAGTTTAAATGCAAGCAGCGTATCTCAAAGGAGTTGCCACACTGATAGCATGGAAGGGGCTTCCATGCAGGGCACTACCTCTGAGGAAATAACTCCCAGGCCTCTCTTTGAGAGCTGAGCCAAAGAATTGCACGTGCAGCGCGAGAGTTTCTGTTAAGGCACACTTGAAACTAGCCCCAGCCTGGGCTGGATTCTGACCTCTCTGCAGAGGATGCTGTGATGGACATCAGGCAAGGTTGGGCCTGACGTGCATGCAAGTTTACATTCTTCAGAGTCAAACTTTCCGCTGTCATGCCCCAAAATACTTCCCTGAGATGTGTAAGTACCTAAATACGGATTTAGATGCCTGTCTTTTTAAGTACCTAAGATGAAAAATGAGGCTGCAGCTTTGGTCTCTTGTGGCTTGTGTTTCCCCTCTGCTGCGATGAGTGAAACCTCTCTCTGTGGCTGCTGTGTTCCCTGGAGGAGGAGCTGTTGTCTTCACCTCTAAAACTCAACTGAGCTAGGGCCAGAGCTGGCCAGTGGCACTGAGCCCAGGGTCTTGCAGGGTTAAACTGCATAGGAAGGGATAAACAGGAAAATCAGGCTGATGTGGACATCTCATTCACTTGACTTTTCAGAGACCAAGCGACCTTCATCCCTCAGGGTTGAGGACAGGTTGCTGATGGCTTTGTGTAAAGGAAGGTTGTAGGAGAGAGCAGTTCTTAGTGGGTAAAATCTGGGGAATGGCGATGTTCTGCTGGTGGCCCATTGTCTTGGAGGGCCTTTTTGCAATATGCAGAGCCTGTGATCAAGGCCCCTGCTCCACAATCCTGGGACTGTGCTTCCTCATGCCAGCTTTGGAAGTCCACTCAGCACCAGTGTCATTATCTGAATATGAAGTGATGCTCCATTAGCCATTACTACTGCTCTCTCCATCCCCAGCTCCAGGGGGAAACTTAACATGGTGTCCCCTGTATCTCCTTTGTGTTCCCCGCTTCTCAGCAGAGGATTTTATCTGGTTTTGTAACACATCTGCTTGGAGAAAGCATTTTGTTCCTGCCTGCTTTCTTGTGTCTTCTTGTAAGTGCACTTTCCGCTCTGCTTTGCCATATTGCACCTGCTGGGTTGGATTTCTTCTGCCCCTTTAATATTGGGAAAGTGTCTTACTTTACCAACCTGAAGGTTAATAAGGGTAAGAGCCATGGTGTAGGGCTGTGTATACAAAGCTGACAACTTATCCAAGACTGGAATACAAAGTGTTTCTATGGGATGAGACGATGGCAGGAAGCATGAGAGAGGGGCACTAACTGCCCTTGAAGCAACTCAAGCCTCATACTCTCCTGCTGTTCATTCTTCATTTTCCTGAGCTCTGTAGTCACTGTAGTATCGCGGTTTGGGGAGGTCGGGGCCTGTATCGGCTTAAAAATAGCAGAGGCTTTAATAAAGTGACCTGTACAGCCCGTGTTGAGGGGCAGCAAAGGAGAGATGGGCAGATGGTTGTGTTGGGACAAAGAGCTGCTCTTTGGGCAGGGAGGCGGCTCCGTTTCACGTGCGAGCCGACGTCCCTGTTGCTCAGGTATCTCCTCGTGCCTAATTAAATTGTCGCTGTGCTTTAGGTGGAGAGAGATGCAAAGTGCAGAGACGGTGTACGGTGCTTACATCACCCAAGTGATTTCTGCAGCAATCATTGTAGGAGATGGCTAATGGCAGGGTACGGGGGCCTCCCGCTGACTTTCCATTACCTTGTAATTTTCGGCTTGTTCACTGTTGCAAGAAAACCCCTCTGTCTTGTAATTCCTCCAGCAGTCGTGTGGCATCTTCTCTGGGCTTGAAGTACATAAGATGCTTTCTGCTGGGGGATTTATTGAGATAAGTTATTGAAGTCAAGCAGCGAGGCAAGCATCCAATATTGTGCTATTCATCTCTGAATTTATGTTCCCACTTTCTTTTGAAGGTCTAATGTAATCACAAACAATTTGTTTTGTATATGTTTAAAAATTCATAATTTTCTTGTACAATGGAAAAAACAGCACTTGTAGCTCATTAGTGGTGGGATTCACAAAACATCTGGCTTTTCCTTTTGATGTAATTTCTGTGTGACTAAAATTCTGCCTTCATTTTGAGCGGTTCAAATGAGGAGGTACAATAACTCCGCCAGAAACCCATTAAATATGCCCATGAGTCAGCTTCTGTAATCTTCCAAGTGCCTTTGAGAGAATTATAATCTTTTTCTTCCTCTGGCGTACTCTAATCAGCTTCCTGGGGTGTGGGAGAACCCCCTTCTGCTGACCCTCTCCTAGGGAGGGTCTCTGCTCCTTGGCTCTTTGCTTCTCTGTTAAACCCAGTGGAGCTCCGTGTGCTCGGTGCTGTACAAGCGCTTCAGAGAACGGCTGTTAATGAGCTTCCAGGTTACAAAAAGTGAAAGAAAGGCAGTAGGATTGTCCCTACCCCACAGCTGTTGACGTCAGTAGAGCTGTTCAGGGCCTGATTTGCAATTATGCCAAGCACAGAAAAGCTCCAGTAGCCCAGTTATGGGGAGTTCAGTGCTTCTGGAGTAAAGCAGACCCTGAGCGCTCTGGCCGATCTCACTTGGGATGCCTGTGGTCGCGCTGGGAATTAACCAAGCTGCCTTCTTCCCATTTCTTAACCACAAGCCAACCACTTATTTTTGAGGAGCTGACATTTGACTGTGAGCTCAATGTTCAGAAAGAATAAAAAGACCCCAGGAGCCACAGCAGATGAAGAGTCAGGTGCTGATCACAAGCAACACTACTGGTGTAAAGCATGAGCAGGGTCTTTAGGGCTTCCTCCAAAGCACGCTGGAGTCAGAAAGAGTCTCTTCTAAATGTCAGGTCAGGAACTTACTACTGCTGTGTCAGATGTGAGAACTGTTGCTGCTGTGTACTGCTAACATAATAGTGATTTTCTTCCAGGGCAACAAATCACATTGCCCAGGTTGATAGGGAGGAAGATGTGACCAGACAGCAAAATTGCCAAGTATACAGAAATGGTGAAACATCCTGGGTCTGCAAAGTCATACATTAAGCAGGATGTATTTTCCTTTGCTCAGGATGAACAATATTCTTGAGCTATTCAGTTGCTCCTGAGAAGAATGATGAGAAGGTAGCCGTACGCTCAACGAAGCCGTGCGTAACACTTCAGGGGAGGGTTGTCTGCCTGAGTGACTCAGCAGCAGCTGATAGGCCCTGATTCCACCTCCTGCCATGTCAGTCAGCCTGGGCAGGCTTGAGCATTTATCCAGCTTAATTCACTTCCAGCCTAGTGGAAACTTCAGAAGTTCAATGAAGATCTGCCTGGGATGGCTGTTACAAGGCTCAAGGTGCAACCCAGCTCTTTCTGTACAGGTTTCTGTTTGCAAATAAGTGTGCAAAACCTGGTGGGGGCTGTCCTGTCACTGGGAGGTGCCCGTGGTCTCCCCGAGATTAGCTTCTTCCTGCAAACGCATTGCTTTGATTTGTGCTACACTTCATGTGTCTTTGGATATGTAAATAGACTACTGGTGAGGCACAGCCGGGTGCCGGTGGTGGTGGATCATTTCTGCCTCCAGTTTATGCCTGGTTCATTACTTATTGGCCTCCTATATATATAAATCCTGTTAGTCTGGCGGGTTGCAGTTTACACTCCTGAGGGAAAACCTCATTTCCAAGGTGCATCCACTGCTTACAGCATCCTGAAAACAGGTTTCAGTGGCTTGGCCCATCGCTTGGGCCATCTCCAGTGGCTTGATCTTCCTCATGGCGATCATGTCAGACAGAATTAATGACTTTCCCAGAGGACTCTGTCTTTGCTGCAGGGCAAAAGGGATTTACAGGCAGTAAGAAGTCAAGCTGCAATCAAGCTGAGCACAGACTGCTGGCAGGGTTGGCACAGGAGTCAAGTGCCAGGACCCCAGAGCCATTCAGGTCAAGTACAGTGTGGACACAGTTAATGAGATTTAGGTTTCTGGCTCCTATGGACACTTTTTAATGTCTCTCTTTAAATATTCCAGCTAGTCAAGGGGTATTTCTCGCCATCCTGAGTTCGGGCTGGCTGCCTGTCCATGCTCTGTATTACTTTCAAATTGTGACCAAGGGGTTGTGTTAGAAATGCTGCAGAGAAGCCAAGGCCCTTTCTTCCAGCTGCCCACAACTTCCCCTGCCAAGCCAGTTACTGGCCTTGGGACAAGGTCAGTTCAGATGACCACGCAGCAAGGCTGGCAAAAGCCACAGAGTTGACTTCTGTCCAGCCCTGGTTGTGGAGACAACTGAGGGTGGGTCTTCTCATCCCCCAGCCAGTTCCCAGCATGTGGGAGGTTATGTTTTGCTGTAGTTAGATGTGGTTGAAAGGATACCAACTGCAATGCTAAGAAACAATAACTTTAGCTGTGAACTTGGACCGTAATTTGGAAGCTGAGTTTATTCTCTTGTCATTAAATACGTCTTGAGGAGGCTACTTATTCTATTTAAAAGATTTCTCTGTGCGTATCACACTCATGTGCTCTAGTAAATCTTTCCTACTTTTTCTTTCCTTGCTGTTAGCCACTAGCTACTCGTGCACTCAAACAAAATTTTTCCTGAAACTTTAAGTATCTGTATAATGTAGTGTTATCCAGCAGTGGGTCCAGTCACTTAAAACTCTGAGGCATTTGTGAGGCCAGAACAAAATTCTCCCAATAACGGAGCTTTACAGACACACACCAGAAATTACCATGCACCATAATGTCACCTTCTTAGAAACTACAACTGGAAGTGGATTCAATGGCATATGATTAAGTTGTAGTTAATATTTGTGTATGAAAGTATTAGGAGACATCATTATCAGTTCACCAGTGAAAAATGAACTTTTATTAAAAACCCAGGTTATACTGCATTTAAACTAACCTGGCAATTTAAAACACCTCCTGCTTTAAAGAAACCCTGTGTTTTGGTCTAAAGTTTTACTTTCCATAATGTCTTTTTGATGAGGTATGGTAACGTTGACCCTTTTGTTACCTAGGGAACCTTCTGAAGTAGCATCTCTCTGCATACCCCTGGAATTTGTACTCTAGGGAATTTCCTAAAGGTTCAGGAATGCAAAAACTGTTCTGTCAAAACAGGATTTAGAGAACAGTACAAATGTGTGCACCAAGTTTAATCCTGATGTAAACAGATGTCCCAGTTCTACTGAGGGCAACAGAGTTGCTTCACTTGTTTTTACTCAGAGCTTTTTTAGTAATTTATTTTTTTGTAGTACAAGAATATTATTTCAAGAGCATGATAAACATCTGAGCTGAAAGTTCATCTAGTTATTTCTGGCTTATGTTAGGAATATTTTGGGATTCTCTGAACGTACCTCAATTTCATTAGCCAAAATCTATCACGTTTTAAACAAAGTATAGCTTGGAAAACTTCTGCTTCTATGTCATGGGCTTCTAGTATTGGCCAGACCGTACTCTGAGATCAGTGTGACTTGACAGAGACGAGGTCCTGTGCACTCCCAGGTCCTTTGGTTGGAATGTAACCAGTAGGTCCTTCAGCCTGTTTGTGTTTGTCACACTGGAGTCTCAGTCAGTCTTTGCTGTAAAAACCTGCAGAGCTTGAAACCCAAACCCTTTCCCCCCGAAGTCTGGGTCTCATCACAAGACCTCAGCACTTCACTGCGGCCTCTGTCATCAGCAGAATGTGCTTTCTTCACATGGCTGCTGCAGATCTAAGCACAGGACAAACCACACACACACAGACATGCCAAATCTCACGCTCATCTTCTCCTGGAAAAGGGGGAGTGGGGAGAGATTTCCAGGCAGCAGATGGTGAGGACATTGCGTAGTGTATCACCGGGGAGAGCTAGCTATGGAATAGAACAACCCTAAAAGGCAGAAAAATAAGAAGACTACTAGCATGCTACGTTCTCTGTGTGTGGTATACTTCAGATATCATTGTTTAATTCTGAGACCTTCATTATTTTGCTCCAGCATGTAATAAACGTTCATACGCCCTCTCGTAGGCAGCAGCCCAGGATACACGGAGCTGTTAGGTTCAAGCCTCCAGAAGTCCCGTGCAGTATATAATACATCTGTGAAATGTTTACAGCATATGGTGTGTCTGGATGAACACCATTGTCTCTCCTGGCCCTCAGGCCTATCAATCCCTGTCCACTCACGGCACGGTAGCCGCTCTGTGCCTTGGCACCGCTCTCGGTGTGGAAAGGGGAGGCCAGGGCTGGCGCTGCAGTTCAATGAGCAGTTTTGTGCAGCTGCTTTTCCAGAGCTCCGGTTCAGCACTAAACACCGGGGTGAGCTTCCTCAGCGAGGACCTCGTGCCATGTAGCTCACACTTTAGGTGACAGGGGAGGCTTTAGACCTGAGCTTCCTTCTCCCAGGATCAGTCCTGAAGCGGAGGTTTTCTGTACTGTCCTTTTTTCCAGTGCTGTGTTTTCATACGAAGAGCTTGGGCTATTTGTAAAAGATGCCTCCTGTCTCTTACCCAACGAACTTGCTTTGCCTCTGCTTTTGTCTGGGGGTTACCTGAGGACTTAGTTTAAAGGATGGGTATTTGTAAAGGGAGACAAATTGCCTGAGGTGCTATTGAATCCACGTCAGAGGTTTAACATAAGGATTTTCATTCATGTATTTATTTATCCACTTGTTTTCCTCACCTTCCTGCAACATGTGGAGGTCGTCGCTATGAGGGATACTGCCGTTTGAAGCGCTACCCTGGTAAAACATGACAGCTTTTGTCTTTCCCCAGTGCTTTCAGAGCTTCAGATGGAAGAAGATGGAGAATTAAAAAGTGATCTTATTATCCTCTATTGTGCATTAACAAAACCCTGGCACTAACGCAGCAAATACAGATGGATGTAAAAATAATTGCTTGGTGCAAGTCGGATTTGGATTTTTCCTCTCACTTTATTATCTGGATGCTGAGGGGAATATTAGTGAATCATGGCATGGGAAAGTAGGTCAACATCAAACCTGGAATGGAGGGGCAATGTGATCGAAAAGTACAAAACTGACCTGCTTGTAGATGGGCAATTGAAAGGTGCACTTGAAATTACAACCGGTATGATCCAATATCTCTTCCTCTGCTTGCACTTTAGAAGAGCTTGGCAGTGAAGCAGTTGGGTAGGCATATGTCCTTTAAAAAAAAAAAAAAAAAATTAAAAAAATAGAACAAACCCTGTATTGATTCAGACAGAAAAGTAAAATGTTTCTGTTTCTGCAACTGTGACAATAAATTTGAAGACGTTTCAGGAGCTTCTGGCTCTCAACGTGACAGGCCAGAGGGATGCACGTCCTGGAGGAGAACCTCCCCCAGGGGTGGCAGAGAGCGGTGGGAGAGGATTAATGACTGCACTGCTGAACCATGCACAATGCGCAACATTAGGAGGGCTTTGCTCTAATGAAACCTTCAGCCTTCCGCTGCCTCTCTGAATAGCAGCTGCCAGCGCTGTGGAGAAGCTCAGCACAATGGAAAAAGGGTCAGATCGAAAAAGTGGAGCTGGAGTTAAAAAGAAGTAAAGAGATAAGGGGAAAATAAGTGCGTAAGAGAAAAAGTTGGGGTTTTTCCTTTTGGTAATGGTGGATTGCAGCATTCCTGCTTGGGAAAGGCATCATTCTGGGAGATGAGCTTTGCATGCAGGGATTTTGTCCCAGGGACTGCCCAGCCGGTTCTGCAGCTTGCCTTGAATGGCTCCAGGGAAGTGCCATAACTAATCCATCGTACTTTTTATCTTCATTTCTGGGCCTGCAGTGCTAAAGTGGAGCCTCGTCATGCGAGGTGCCGTACCAAGGGAAACTAAACACGCTCCTCCTGCTCCAGGATGTTAGAATTGCAGTGTTTAAGAGATAAGGCAAAGCTTATGGAAAACAAAGGAAAGCAGGAGGAAGAAAGGAGGTGAAGTGCTGGTGTACCACTTGTCCTCCTTAATGTCAGGAGCTATGGCAGAGTTAGAACACATCAAACTCAACACTTTCTCTAAAGTCCCCTGTTCTACCATTAAAATGGGTTTAAAAAAGGAGAAAAGTGTCAGTTCTTCTCACAGATCGTGTAAGGAGCATTGACTGGGTTGATTCTGCCATTTGGAACAGTGAGCTTACACGAGGAGTTCTGGACTAAGCTGTTAGGAACCACTTAAGCCTAGTCAGGAAACGGGAAAGGAAATTTCCCATGGCAAACCTGATAAATGATCTGATGCTCAGACAGAGCCACAGTCGTTGAGATCCAAAGTCTGTTTCCTTACAGGTGCGTTGCTGTGCAAAACCTCAGGGAGATTAGGATTTTTTGAACAAGAGAAAAAACAAGAATTAAAATTAAAAGGAGACACAGCTGTTCCGTTTACTAATTGCATCTAGTTTAAGTTTTAAAACATTTGCCACAAATTTATCCAGCACCGGGGCAAGGACGTTGCATAACTTACAGAAACCTGGGGAAAATGTTGCAGAGGGACTTCCCTGGAGAGAGGAGCGAAGCCTGGGCAGCCTTTGGTTTCATGGCCTGATGCAATCAGGGAACATACAATTTTTTCCTGACCTTAAATGCAATGGCTTTCATTGGCCTGATATTTAAGGGAATAACCTTTAACACAACATGACTGCTGCAGTGCCCTGATAATATATCTGCCTGCAAAATCTCCTGGGGGGTTAAGTTCACGCATATTATGCTTTTTCAGAGTCAGTTTTGTCTGCCTTTTAAATACCTTTGTGTTTTTTCCCTTGAGTAGGCCTTGTGGTACCGCCTCTGAGCCAGAGCCCCTCTGTGACTCTGCTCACATCTCCTACCACCTTCATCACCTCAGCTCCTTGTCCTGTGGGATGGGAGTACAACTGGATTGTCTAAAACATTTGGGTGTATTCTCTGGTTTCGGATGCAAACAGCGTGTAGCGAAGCCAACCAAAGTGCAGCTTTCCAGCGTGTTGTTCAAGTGCTAGTTTATTGTTAATTCTCTTTGTCTTCCCGTGAGCAACTGATACCAGAACAAGCCCTAATCTGAAGTGATATAAACCTGGGGCAGCTTCTGGAATAGCAGCAGTGATGCTTCAGCTTTCTGCTTACACAGCGGAGGTCAGGACAGGGCTTGTTCTGTGCTCCGGAGAGGAGTGTGATCAGCTGAAGAGTGGATTGCATTTGTTTATAGAGCTTGTTTTGTGTTCCAGAGAGGAGCGTGGTCAGCTGAAGAGCAGATTGCTTTGGTTTACTTTGGTTTGGATGGGATGGATTTTCCTCTCAGCTGTTTCTAACAAAGGCAGCTCTCTACGCTTACCCTCCACGGCAAGTTGGAATTTGATTTTCTGGCCTTGACACGGATTTCATTCAACACGTGGATTTGCATAAAACGGCTGATGGTTTATGCTGGGATAATACAAAAGTCAATAACAACGTCGGGGGCTAAAAAGGACGGATCAGTGTAGAATGTGAATGCCAAGCAGGAATCGCATGACCTAGAGAGAGACGAGGCTGGGAGAAAGCCGGTACACGCCAACAAAAGAGTCCCTTGCTGCTGGCACGGAGCAGAAACCCCAGATGAGGCAGCAAAAAGACTCTACCTGCAAGGCCAGCAGGAAAGGGTGTGACACACGAGGGGACAGGGAACCACTTGGAAAAGAAAAGGAAGATGGTTTATCTGAATAATAAGGGAGAAGGCTTCGGCTTATTTATCTGCTTTTGAATTTTAATGATCAGTTCGAGTGATAATTATGGAATTTCTATATTTATATAAAACCAGCACATAAAATAGCGCAATTTGATATTTATGAAGTGCCAGTTTTCCATAAATACAGAGATTTGTTAATGAGCGCTGGGAACTATTCATTAAAATTCAGAAGTAGATAAATAATGAATAGGAATTGCTGTTTATTCATTAAAATTCAAAAAAAAAAATCAAAAAATCTCCTCACTTATTGTTGATGAATCCAGCCTGTTTTATAAGCGATTTGTTCTAATTAATGCCATTTGACACTATTAGTGCCAGAACAACAGTGTCACGCGCACGTTGCAGGCTCCGAGTAGGACTGCAGTAAAACTATCCAAGGCCCTAGGATTAAACAAATTTGGGCCCAACAAGAATATCCTTGACTGCCCTGGCTGTAGGTACAGCTTCACTGGGGTAGGAAGGGTCAGTCAGTCAATGCCTGTGTGATGCTGGATCTCGTATAGAGCTGCTGCCCCTCCATGGGGTTTCTGCACTGCTTCTGAAGGAGGATTTATCTTCCTCCGAAGGAGGGCTTTGCTGATGAAATTTCCACAGAACAGTAGATTTCAAAGGAAAGGCACAGTTTGAATTTGGTACAGGTCATGGGGTTTGTGTCAAGCTATCTGCAAACTCAGCCAGAGATAAATATTGGTTATATACGGGTTCTTAGTTTTCAAACTCCACTTCCGTACATCTGAACTGACAGCTGGTCTTCTCAGGAGGTGAGAACTTGGCCCGGATTTGAGGTCTTTGGTGTTGCTCTTTGGGCCCCTCTGCCCTGGCTTTTGAAGGATGGGGAACATCTCTGCCGTGGATCCATTGACAGGGAGTCGGGCAAGGACACTCTACTGCGCCCAAGGGGTTCATCACCTTTCTGCCATGAGCCCTGGGTGCTTCAGGTTGTCCAGGGACATGTCTGTTGGAACAGTGTTGCTAAGAAGATGCCCGGATGTGTAAGAAAAGACAGATGTGTGAAATACTCTTTCACACCACATGTGTGCACCTCTGGAGTAGCTGCTTGTCAGCGAGGTTAACTTGGGGTTTGTGCAATTGCTGGATGAGGGATGGCTTTGCCGGGCCTGGAAACCTGGGTATTTATATTCCATGGCTGACCATCAGCTTAACATTCAGACCGCTGAAAAATCTGGAGCAGCATCATGTTGTGACCTGGGCACAGGCTGTCAGGATGCTGACTTTCAGACAAAGCCCTTCAAGTTATGGCTTTGTCGTTTTCTTCCTCCCTACCTGCGACCGCCTGTTTTGTTCCCTTTCCTTGCTTTGTCCCCTTTCCCCTTGCTTTGACTCCTTTTGCTTTTACACTCTTTGAAGTGTCCTCCACGCCATGGAGGTGGCTGCTCTGAATGCTGATGAGTGTCTCTGGAAGCCTGGGCAGCATTTTGTTGGTTCGGGGCTCGTTGGGAGACCTCACCCACTTCACCGTGGCCGGCGCAGGAATGTGGGGTCGGAGCCAAGGGGAAGTTTCCTCATTGGCTTTGGGGATGCTGGATCAGGCCCTGCAGGGAGCTGGCTCTCCCTTTTCTGGCTCTCGCTGTGGAGCTCAAGGGGAAAAGTAATGCTGTCAGTTGTATAACTGTCAAGAACACAAGGTAAAGGGTTGTCAGGGAGAACGTGGAATTGGAAATGAGGGTTCAGGGGCCTCTTTAAAAGAGCTCTCGTCTCTTTTTGAAACCAAGACAAAATGGAGCTTAGTATATTAGAAAGGGTCTTAATGGCATTTGGGTTGTAAAAAGTCCCCTCTCTACCTTTCATTCCTTCTGTCTCCCCTTGACCTTTTGCCTTTCCCTGAAAGTTGGATTTAAAACAATAAAATGGGGGATTTTATGTAGAATACCAAATCGACTCCTGTGGGGAACAGAATTAATTCTACTCAGGAGCAGAAAACGAAACCCAGAAGCATCAAAGCGTAGACATAAATTCAATATCCCACTGAGCCCATCACTTAGGATACTTCACCCTTTCCTGCATGTCTATCTTTCAATCAAATGTAGATGTAGGGAAAGGGTTTATTTTAGTTTAGCCTGGTGTTACAAGAGCGGAAGGGAAAGAGCAGCAGCAGTTGCTGTCTGTTTGCCGTGTGAGGTTTATAATTCCACAAATGCCAAATGCATTAATCCAACCTGTCATGTTACAGCTCTGTTTGTAGATCAAATGGGATTAAAAGATTTAGTTGAAGCTTTCCTGATACATTTAAATAATATGACTGGAAATGTAATATTCAGGAAAATGAATATTTTAGAGGTACAATTTGAAGCACCTGATATATTAACACCTGCCATATTAAACAGGAGCAGAAAAGCGATGATCCCAATCCTGCACAACACGCCAATAACTCACTGTGGTGTAGCACCGGGAAACTGGCCTGACTCCTACTCTAGCATCGCTGGCTTTGCTCACCTGTGGAAATTCAAATGAGATGATTTAGCACAATTACTCGTGTTCAGGGCTTAAAATTAAGCATATGCTTACACTTTGCTGGATAGGGCTTCTAAAATTTGCTGCAAACTCATCCCTGGTTTTTCCCTTTGTTTTTCCCAGCATACTCACTGTTTGATTACCCTGTATGTGGGAAAACTGGCCTCATCTGTTGTCTCTTTTTACCCTGTGATGTCTGTTTAAAAAGAAACGGAGATATCTCTTTTTAGTGGCGGAATTTCTCAGAGATAGGAGGAGGTCTGATGCTCAAGGAGCCGTAAGGACTGTGTGACTGAAAGAAGAGCCATTATAAAACACCTACTCAGGACTGACATCCTGCACCCAGGGCATCTCATTGCAGCACGGATAGACATATCCAGAGCTGCTCTGGTTTTGGGCTTGAGCTCATGTGTGGGACAGCACTGACCAGATTTCTGCTCTATGGGTTGGTTGCGGGCAGCCTGCGATGGGTCGCTGCAACGAACTACACCATCTTGTCAGTTTGAAACTAAAAATGGAAGCAAAATAATTTCAAGAATGTTTTGAAATAATTAAGTTTAATTATATGGAGAGAAAGACAGATACGTGACATGACTCTACCTGTAGTAGGTACACTGGCTTCCATAGTGCTTTTTGGTTAGGCAGCTGCAGAGGAACAGCTTCCGAGATGGGCTGTTAAGGGTGATCAAGAAGATGAAGAGCTTCTGTCAAACAGAAAGCTTTGGTAGCGTGGCTGAGCAGAGATATGGTTGCTCTTTCTAAGCCCGCAGGGAGGAAGGGAGTTTATGCTGCGATGGCAAAGAGCTGTTGGAGAGAATAAATAGGTATAGACTGGCCATCAATAAATGGGAAACCTCAAGCTATCCCAGGAAGGAAGTTCTGCAGCAGCCTCTGTATAGCAGGAGGGCGGGATGTGAGCTTACCCGGTTTTATTACAGAGCTTCTCTGTTTCTGGAAGGGTTTGTCAGACAGGGTTGCTTCCTGCAGTCACAGGAGACTGGACCCACAGGCACATGATGCTGAAAACAATGATGCTGAAGTTAATTATCCCAAGTGCAGTCAGTTCCAGCTCTGGCCAGCTAGAGGTGGTTCATGTTGCACCAGGTTGCTGGAAGAGTCTGGAGGGTTAAGTCAAGACAGATTGTAGGATGGGGGAGGTTTCTACAGAGATAGGCGCCAAGCTGGGGGTGCGGAGTGAAAAAGAGGCTTATATAGCATTTCTGGATATTGTGGGACCAGCAGTTGTATTCTGGGCTGAGAAAAGAACTGCTGGCACCCTCATAGCCGTAGCTGTAGGAGACAGCACTCCTCAGTGTCATCAGGAGCATGTAAAGGTATCAGCACGGTCCTCACCAGGGACTGGATGCAAGTGTTGCCAAATTAATGCCATGTCTTTTAAAGAACCTTCCTCTTTTGGCTGTTCGCCTGCCAGGCTGCCTGTCTGGGACACTCTAGCAGAGAATGTGTCAGGGTTAAAGTGCTTGCTGGCTTTCCCTTTGAAGGAAGAACATACGAAGCTTTGGACAGAGAATCATTGCCATTTTCACATCTGCCTTTCCTTTTTTCAATGTGTGGTGTATAGTAGTTGCTAGAAACGTGGCATATCTATTTTCCAAACCAGCAGCTAGATCAGCAGGGACCCTGGTTCTCAGGCATTTTAAGGTTTGGGTGATGTCTTTGTCCTTTTTCCCAAACTGTACCAACCTGTCTGCCAAAGCCCAGGCATTCATTATGTCATTTTATGTCTCATTGTCCTGTCTAATACTTTATGAACCTCCTGTCTTTTAAAGCGTATCATACATATGCAGTGGAAATTCCCCTCTAGCTTCTGGTCTTAAGAAACCAGGGAAAATAAATCGGAAACAAACTCACAAGCACCATATCTGGCATGGCACAGAATAGTTCCGTGTTGTATCTTCTGTCTTTTTCCCACCTCTCTGAAATTCTCTTACCTACTGACACAGTGAGAACTACATGCTGTGAAAAATCACAGTGTCTATGTTATATATTTCTGACAAGCCCTGGTATTATCCAGGGAACAATCCATTACTTATATATCAAGAGGTGAGAGCGTGTACCTTTAACTCATGTTAACTCACCATGATTTCAAATATAAACACTTGCCACAAGTGGGTAAGTAAAATTGAAGGCATTAGGATTCTGTCGTGTCCAGTTACAGTCAACTTCCCAGTGCAGCTTACTTCTAGAAATAAGAAACAGGAGTTTTGATCCAGACATTTTTGGCTGGACTAAGCAGCTGGTTTGTTGAAATGTTTCAAAGAAATGGCTTTTTTCTTTGAAAAATATTTTCCAGGAGTGAAATATCTTTCCAGATCTTTTAAGAAACTACTAGATCTGAAGTTAGGAGCAATTATAATAGTGTCTGGGTACCTGGGAAGGGACCTTAAAGATCATCTCCTTCCAACCCCCCTGCCATGGGCAGGGACACCTCCCACTAGAGCAGGTTGCTCAGAACCTCATCCAGCCTGGGCTTCAACACTTCCAGGGATGAGGCTCCACAGCTTCTCTGGGCAGCTTGTTCCAGTGTCTCACCACCCTCAGGGTAAAGAACTTCTTCCTAATGCCTAATCTAACTCTACCCTGCTCTAATTTCAAGCCATTGCCCCTTGTCCTGTCCCCACAGGTCCTCATAAAAAGTCCCTCCCCAGGTTTCCTGTAGCCCCTTCAGGTACTGGAGGCTGCTCTAGGGTCTCCCCAGAGCCTTCTCTTCTCCAGACTGAACAGACCCAACTCTGTCAGCCTGTCCTCACAGGAGAGGTGCTCCAGCCCTCTGATCATCTTTCTGGCCCTCCTCTGGACTCTCTCCAACAGATTCATGTCCTCCTTGTGGTGGAGGCTCCAGAGCTGGACGCAGTGCTCCAAATGGGGTCTCACCAGAGCAGAGGGACAGAATCACCTCCCTTGACCTGCTGGCGACGCACTTTTTGATGCAGCCCAAGATACGGTTGGAAACACTATTTGGGGAGAAAATGCATGTTTTGGGCCAGCAAGCCCTGGACCTGCCTATCTCTACTCATAAATCCTGCAGGGTTTGATGAACTGCTCGCACAGAGGAAGTTTCTGATGTGCATCTGCTCTTGCAGGAGTAAGACCCAAAGCAAATCAAGTTACGCGTGACATCAAGACACACTTGCAAAACCAATTTTAATCAATTACAACTACAATTGCATGCTGTACAAGCCGCAACTGGATTGTCTTATGTACCAGCCGATCATATTGGGCATGTAAGATTAAATTAAAGTTTTCTAATTGCGTTTAGGAACATACAAAATACTCGAGTCTAAACTGTAGCAAATTAATTCTTGAGGCGTAGCCTAATTGGATGGAAATTGATTTATCATGTTTGGACCAAATGAGCCAGTAAGGCGTGACTAGTAACAGTGAGGTAAGGAGAACAACGTCTGTGTGTCAGTAACGTTTAGAGAAAAAGGTTTGTCCAAAAGAAATGAAGGGTGTCAATGGTGGAAAGTCTCTCTGCAGAGAGAGGAAGTGACATATTCAGAGTCTCCATCATCCATACGTACAAAGCGACTGAAAAGCCTTCGACTGTTTCTGAAACTTCAGGATATAGTTAGGTCAGTAAGGGAGGGAGCAAATTATTTGTTTGGACTCTGTAGTTAAATTGTTGTTCCGTGTAAGGAGAATTTCTGCCGCTCAAGCCGTTATACTCATGCGGTGTAGACGTGGATATCAAACTGCTCCTTTGTAAGAGTCACGCAGAATTTTTAGATAGCTGGGCAGCAGGGCCAGGGTGGAAGGTGTCCACGGGCAAGTTCTCATTCTCTATGGGAAGTAGCCTCCTTTAGAGTAGTTTCAGTGTCTCTAAGTTCTCTATAGACCTGATTAAACTCTGCAGCACTTTCCACTCAGGAAAGGCACTGAAAGCTTTTGAATTTATCTCCCTGATTCACCTTTTGCACAAGGTGAATATTCCCTTTCATTAACCTACGTTCAGTCTCATTTTAGCTGCTGGCCTGATGATATACTCTGGCTGATGATATACGGGTGTGACGGCCCAGAAAGCACTTGCCAGGAAAAAAATACGTGCTGGAGACCGTGGGTAGGTAGCAGGTATCATTTGTGGGTTATCTGGGCAGAGCAAAGGTGGAGATACGGTGCTTCTGCACGGGGATGTGATGTTCTACACCTGTCTTGCTAAGTCCTGTGCCTTGTTGAATGCTTTGCTGGCTGCAAAAGCACAAAATGTTGTGGCTTAACAGCAAATGCATCATTTTGGGAAGTTTAATGTTGTAGTGGGCTGGTGGGAAAAGCAACATGTTGCAGCCAAGCCTGGATCCAGGCTGTGGGAGGATTGGGTGGGTGGGCTTTGTGGTGACCTCTCCTTGGCTTACACAGAGGCAGGACAGGAGTGCTGGAAAATAACCTTTGTGAACTCAGGACAGCAGCCTTTCTTACGCAGCGATTGCCTTTTTGGAGGCAGGGAGGATCTCAGCAATGTTCTTAGGGGTGAGTGGGCTTGCTGTTGGCCCTCTCCGGAGAGTCGGTATCGCCTGCTGGGTGTATGTTCACTCTGTCTTAACACCCATTTATGAGAAACTAAATGTTTTCCGTTTACCCAACTATTGTATCAGAAAAGATGATTTTCCTGCCGTACTAACGGATTCAGATTGCCTACTATACATGTTCAAGAGATGCTTAATATTATTAATAATACGAGTAAAATTAAATTTACTTATCACAATGAGAGGAGGAAGAATAAAGTTTATTAAATCTCCCCACCAAAAGCGCTGACTTACCGAAAATAACAAGTCTTCATTAAGAAGCAGCTAGTTTGCCATAAAGAATTGCTTTTCTTACGGAAAGGGACCAATTGCTCTGATTGTGGGCAGCACACTAAATGTCTCCCAGAGAAGAGAAGAACTGTGCTTTCTTGAATTTTAACTGCACAAGTCCTTGTAGTTCTGCTCTCCCCAAAGTGTAATGAAAGCTTTAATCATCTGGAAAATGAGAGGGTAGCATTTGAGGTATAGACACAAAAACTGAGGGGAGATACCCACAAACTTCCTAGGGAAGTTCCAGCCTTGAGGTGAACTAAAAGGGATGTATTTCTCGTGACTTACAGGGTGAACCTGCTTAAAAACTCACAACTTATCGATGTCTCTGAGGGTTAATTTTGAGGGCAAACAACTGTGAGACAACGAAATCCTCAGTCTGTAAGGGATGCATCCACACTTCAGCAGTCTTGCAGTTAGTCACAGCCGGGCAGCCCGTCCAAAAACCAGTGAGGGAGCGAATGAGATGATGACTTTCTCTTTGCTCCCTTTCTGCCAAAGAGAACCCAACAGATCTGAGGCAAGGAAGCTCATTGCCTGGGCACGTTATTCTCACCAGGCATATTTTAAACAGCTGTGGAAGATTCACCTATTTCCAAAGTTGACTCTGATCTTGCAGCCCTCGGTGGGTTCACTTTGTGAATCTGTCAAATGAACATTGTGCAGGAAAGCAGAAGAAGGGGATGGATTTGATCTACTTTCATTTTTTGTTGCTTTTCCCCCATCTCTGGATTTCCAGAGGAATTTTAGGCAAAATAAATCTTTTCTTCTGGCTTCCTAGAGCACCAAAAGGCAGGATAAAACAGGATGCAGTAAGATCTAGAGCATCTCACATGAAATACCTTGACAGAACAGTAGCACCTGTGTGCTCATGTCCTTCAAGTCTGGTTAAGAGCAGCAATCCACAGTTGCACAAAGGAAAAAAAGTAGGATATCCCCCTTTCTAACTTTATAACCTAATGGCCTTCTCCATGGATGACATTTTTCCATTTACTATGGAGAGAAAGCAGCCAGATAAAATGAGAAATGCAGGGCATGTGGCAGGGCTGGTAGCTGGCAGATGCAGTGATGTACTCTGACCAAATTTCAGTGACTTCATAGAAGTTTCACACCCAGTTTGTTTGGTTTTTTTAACTCATCTTCAATACTGAGTGAGCTGTTTTCCTTTGGCTGCAGGATCGCAGCACTTAGCTACAGCATGGATTTGAACAAGTGAGCACTTATAAGATATGCATTTAAAATTTTCAGTCATTGCTGTCAAGCACACAGTATCAACTGGTAACATTGATTTATATTTGAGCTGTATGTGGCTAGAGCCCAAACCAGGGCTAAGCTATGGGAAACGGGACATCTCCTGCTCAGCCAAAGCTGCGCGTTGTGGTTTTGGGGCCGGTGGTATCAGCACAACTTTGCAAGCTGAAGATCCTCCATTGGCTTCATTGAAGCCACCGCATCCGCTCTGCTTTATATCAGTTGTGGATCACCTTCCAAGCCTTAAATACTGCTCTGGTTTGAGCACATCCTCTCCTCTGGTGGAAACAGGTCAGAATAGAAATTGAAAAGTAGGAGGAAAAGGCCGGAGACAGGCACACTCCTGAGCAATCCAATGCTGTAAAAGTTAATCCCTGTGAAGTCTTCTGGGATTTTTTAAAGGAGGTGGTAAATGACTCAGAATAAAAATACAACATAGTCCAGAATCACCAGCTGTGTTTTCCTTCGCACGGTCTAACAGCGATTGTGTGCTGTGTCTGACAATGAAAACAGAGTAAAACTCTCGTCTGCTGGAGTTCACAGGTTGCCAGATTTATAAGCAATGAGACACTCCTGAGAGAGAAACGACCCTTTGGACAGGGCAGAGACCCCTCTGCCTGTTTTGGGGTCAGTGAGTCCCAGTCTCAGGGATTAACTGACTTTGTAAGGACATTTCAATTAGCGATGCTTTTATAAACGCTTAGTGGTAGCTGTTAGAGAGGTGATTAATATGTGTTATATCAAACACATGCGTATCGGTAGTTGATATTTCAAGGCATTCATCAGCAACCTGTGCATCTGTTGGTCTCATAATAATCTGTGCAAATTGATTAACTACTTATCCAAACACCCTTTAACTAACCCTTTAGAAGCTGTTTATAAATAGAGCTCTAACACAGAGCACTTCACTCAGCTGCTTTCCTGACCTTGGGCACAGTGCAAGAGGAATCAAATGCATTCATTCCTCAGAAGTCCAGCTAATGATAACCATGAGACTGAATTTTCATGTGAATCTGCACAAGATTCAGCCAGGTTTCCCTGGGACTGGGAGCTGCTTGTAGGTGTGGTTGCTCCTGGCCCCCGCACATCGCTGCACACCAGCGCGGGGCCGCTCCGGTGCAGAAAATAGGGCAGGATGCTCCCAGTAAGGCGGTATTTCTCCCAGGAGCCTCCCAATAGTTGCATTGTGCTGCAGGGGGATGTCTGTCTGCTGGCGCTCTGGACTTGCTTCACACAAGCCACTTCTGAAGCACCAAAACTGGAAATCAAGACAGCTGAGGAGGAAAAGCCCGTGTGATGCGATGCACTGACCCCCCTGCCGATTCTCTTTGTGCGGAGACGCAGCATCGCACTTGCTCTGTCGGCTCAGCCTCCCTCTCATTCCCCTGACCCTATTTCTAGGGCAGCCTCAGTTCTCTCTGACCAGCAGCCCCTCAAGCAGGCTTCAGCCTAATTTGCCTCTACTTCATATGTTCTCCCTGCCTCAGTGCTGCCTCTGCCGCAGCCCTCGGTGAGGATTGTGTCCAAACTAACACCGTGGAGCCGGTGGTGAAGCCAAAGGCTGATTTTAGGCAAATTGTAGCAGTAATGGCCCCTACTCACTCCTCAGGTGGACGAGCATCACTTCGACAGAGATGGTGCCTTTGGCAATTCCCTGTATTTTACAGTGATCTCCTTTATTACCTATTTCAGACTGAGCAGGAACAAGCTCGGAGCATGTGCGTTTTACACTGTCGAGAACATAGACAGAGCTAAATCTTCCACTTATGTAAATCAGTGCGACTCCACTGCTTCCTTGAGCTGCGGAAACTCATGTCGTTCACATCGGCTGAAAATCTGTTCCGGTAGCTGACCTGAAGGCTCCTGAAGGTGTGGTTTCTGTTCACCGCTTACTTTTCTCTTTGCTGAAACAACGAAACATTCCACTTTTCCATAGGATGGTGTTTGTGCCCGGTGGAGATACTGAGCAGCAGGTTCTGGTGTCAGCGTGGAGCTTGTTTCTTGTAGATACCATGAACTATGCAGAAATAATGGCTGGAACTGGCCAAAATGTGCAGCATAAATATGGTGGCTATTATGAAAAAAGTACAAGCTGGAAGAAAAAGGAAGGGAAAGTATTTTCGTTATGAAGGACACTACTTTTTAAAAAAACTCCACACTTTAATTAAAAGAAGAATACCCAGAAATTTTAGCCATTGCTCTAAATTGCTCCTTGCAAAGCAGCAGGAGGATTTCACTGACAGCAAATGATTTTCGTCAGAGACACGCAGAAATTTTACCGTTTCCAGTTTTGAATAGCTCTGCTGATGCAGGTGGTTCATTTTAAAACAAGCCATAACAAAGCTGTTTCAAAAACATGTGATATAATTTTAATAGTGATTACTGCAAGAAATCACATTCATTAGTCACTTAAACTCTTCAGAAATCTGTCCATGTTTTCTGGTGAGGTGCTTCAATAGTGTGAGTGGAGTAGTCTCTGTGATGTCAGTTGTAGATTTTGCCCATCAAGGATAGTTGTGCCTCACTCCTCTTGCATGTGGCTTCAAACCAGGCCCTGCACAGACATCGATTCCTCCTTTTTACTCTTGGGACTTAACTAAATAAACCAGGTTTGTCTTGACTCCTTGACATCTGTTTCCCCTCTTGCAAGAATGTCTGCGCGGTGGCCAACTGTCTATGATCAGGCGAGATTTATTGTTTCACTGCTTCCTGGAACTGAAAATATTAATGATGTAAAATATCGATTTGAAAAAAACAAACCTCCGAGTTGTTCAGTGATCCTCTCGTTCCGGCACAACGCTGAGGTGTCCGTCCGTTTTCCATTTTCGTATTTATTGGTAAGTGAAAAATCAGGCATGTCAAGCTGTTCAATTTCTAAAGTGAAGTACTTCTCTCCCTCAGATGCACATGAATAATTCTCATTAACCTTCAAGGGATTAATGCAGTTTCTTGCAAATGGCTGCAATATACAGTATTTAATATTTATGCTTTCCATATGGCTACTGCTGTCGTACGTTCTTGTCCAACATGCGGCACGGTTAATGATATTTTAACTAAATGTGGTCTGGAAGACCTGGATGTTTGAGGGACAGTTGTGCACATCTCTGTTTTTATGGATGCTATTTGAGCCTCATAACAAAATTCTTAAAGCGATTAAATCGGCCGCTCTACTGAAACCCAATGTTCAGCTGCCCTTAAAGCAGAGCTGAATGCGATGCTGTCAGATGACGCAGTGAGACTCGGCCAGCTCTGTACTGTGCAGACCTCCAAGTGCCTAGAAGACATAGGGTAGGAGATGAGCTGGGAACAGTTTCCAGGTTGGAAAAGAGAACGGCAGAGGGAAGAAGAAACCTGGTCAAGGGCCCAGCAAACCAGTGGCAGAGTCTGGGAGAAAACAGCAGTGTGATCTGTCCTCTGGTCAGACCGTGGTCTCCAGTGGATACCTGTGCACTGCACTGTGTGTCTCTGACTCACCTGAACGGGTGTTATTGTCTGACAGAGGGGTGAAGGTTGCCATGGGGACGTATCCATCACTGGGATTGAGTGGGACACTTGCTTGGCACTCAGACTGAGCCCATGAGCTAAGGCTGTGTGGGCCGGTATTCGGCATGTTGGGTCAGACTGCCAGATGCCAAACACAGTGTGAATGCATCAGTGATGAAACAGTTTTAAACATTTTCTTAGTTTTTTTCCTCCCCTAAAATTCAGGTTGATACCTTTTAAAATAATGCAGACAGATTTTATCTGAACAAGCTTCCTGGAACTATTCAAAGTAAACTGGGAACTTTAGTGCAGTCTTTCCATTTCAGTTTTTCCTGTAACCTGCTGCATGTTCCCTCATTGAGAGACATCTTGCTTCGTTTTCCTTCCCTTCTTTGCCCCAGTAATGAGCGTATTCAGAATTTCTATTCAATGTCAAGGCAGATGTCAAGATTTTCGCTGTTGATTTTGGTTTGATCTGCTCAGGAGCCTTGCACAGCAGCTTCCCACTGGAGAAACCAGACACAGCTGGGAAACATTCTTTGGCTGCTTCCTTTATTTACATGTCCATGCATTGCTGCATAAGGAGAGATGGTCACAGACCGCAGGCAGGAAACCTCCTACTTCTGGGACCTCAACCCAAACACTTCTGCCCAGTTCCCATGGAACAGTTCTGCCCAACAGCTCCATCTGGTAAAGTGATTAAAAGAGAAAGCAAACAGTTCGCTCTGGCTTCCTATTTAATGGGCTAAAAATCCTCTAGCAATCAGAACGGTAGTGTTTCTTCCAAAACTAAAAACTTGCTCTGATGCTAGAGGGAAAGGACCCATAAAACATTGATGGTACTCCTGCTAGGGCAGCGGTGGGTGGAGCAGGGTCATGGATTGTGACAACATATGACAGCACAAGTAGAGAGGACAACCTACTGCAGAGATCAGTGCCAACTGGCACGACAGGAACGGCGTCGCAAGTGTGGATGTCCTCTGATCTGTAATAATAATAATTCATCTTTAAAGTCTAAAGCAGGAGGAGAAAACAAAGAGATGGGGATAGGCGAGAGGATGATGAGGGGTCTTGAAGTGAGATGTTTAAAAGAGGCTGAAGGGTGAGCGAGCGTCGGGGCTGTGGAACTGTGTTCCTCACCCAATTGGGTGCGGATGATTTCTGGCCCGCTCAAAGCATCTGGAGTGTTGGTTTTTCTTAGTTATAATTATAGACACACTTATGTTTTAAGGTCATTCAATGCCAAGCGAGGTCATCACAGCTCATTACAGCAAAATTAGCTTCCCCATATTTGCCCTTCTTGCACCAGACAAAAAATCCTGCCTGTAATGGTACAGTATGTGGCCTATGAGCGTGCCCATAATTAAAAGGTTGAGCTACTCTTGTAAACAAATTACCATGAACAAAGGGGTTTACAAATGCTGGCTAATTAGTTTGGATTCCCTAAAGCTTTTAGCTGTTTTTTAATTCAATAACACAGTGTAAATTCTCTAGCCTGAAAACTCTAATAGGAATTGGCAGAAAACTAAATAATTGATATTGTCAGCGATTGCAGCAGCAAGCCCTCGGATGTTATTGTCTGCCAGTAAGCAGGACTGCCGTGATTTCCTGAGAGGATAAAGAACTGGTTTTAATGAATTAACAATATAAATGGTAGACAGCTGGCTTTCACCAGCAGCTCGGGAGGCAGCGTTTCATGTTAAGACTGTAGACCAGTGAAAAAACCCTCAGACAGGGCCTTACTGAGAGACACACCGGTCACCCTTCTGTGCTGAGGGCCAGAACCCTTTTTGCTTTATTCTCCTGAGACACCCTATTGAAGTCTTCAGGCTCATTTCCAAGGTTGGAGGGAACAGGAGCCAGCTCTGCACCTGAGCAGATACCAGAAGGCACCAGTGGGGAAGGGGGAGGGTGCCTCAACCCACATGAGCTGCAGCTGCTTCGAGGGTGGTGGAGGAGGAGATTTAATGGGGAGCAGCAGCGTGCTGTCAAGCAGCTCTACGTGGTGTGTGTATTCCAGCAGCTCCCCAGGCTTATGTATTATGAAGGTCATGTGAATGCTTCCTGAGAAATGCCTACTGGTCACACCATGCTGTGCTGCTTGCTGGATTAACTGGTTTGAGAAAGCAAGCTGGGCTGCTCCTCATCAGGAGGGATGGCTTCTGGGATCTGTTCATGGCCCTGCTGCTCTTCTCCTGGTCCAGGTATTTTTACCTTTTTTTTTTTTTTGGTGGGTCTTTTATACTTGTTTTAAAACACAGTGAACTGACTAAATCTCTGAGAGTGTAACGTGGTTGTGTCATATGCTTTTATGTGATTTATGCGCTGTGCTCACCTATTTCGTGATTGTGTTGGAAACCAGCAATTTGTAGGACTCTGTTCGGATGCCCTTACGGTCTCCCGACCTTACCAGACTTTCTCAGGCTTCAGCCTTTTGCAGCCTTATCAAAGGAACAAACTGTAGCGTTGTGACAATGGTTGTGTCATATGTAGATTTTTACGGACTTTTGTTTTTTCTTCTTGCTAAAGTGAAGCGTTTAGTCTCTGAGGACATATTTATATCGGATCAGTTCCCGCAGAAAACAGCGGGTTGCCTGCATGCTCTCTGTAATCAGCCCCATGATCTCTTTTTATCAGCACTCTCCCCTTTGTCCCAGTTTGTCACCAAAGCAGTCTGCTCGCTTTGAGTAGAAGGTGTAAAGACCAGTTCTCAACCCACTCCTCCCACCTATCCCTAAAGAAGAACTCAGAGCAGATTAGTTTGGTCTCCACCAAAAGCTATTGTTTTAAAGCTATTGGTAGCAGCTGGATCTTGACCTTGCTCCTTACTTTGATGTGAAGGAAACTATTGACTTGCAAGGAGGCAAGCTGTTATCGTCTCTTCCAAGAAGGTCAGAGAGATGAAACATCAAGAAAAATCAGAGTAAACAGTGACTCGGGCCACAGCTCAGCAGAGTTAATAGCAAGTGAGAATGTGGAGGGAGCTGAGGTGGGCTCGAATATCCAGGGCCAAATCCCAAGCTGGCACCAAGCTAGTTTGGCTTTGGAGGCAATAACCCGATCCTGTGGATGGTGCCTAAGGATCCAGCGTGGAGCAGCCTTGTTGGAGAGCTAAAAGTCCTTGCCATTGCTAGCAACAATGGCAGAAAGAAAAGAGAGCTCTTTTTCCTTTTCTTTTTTTTTTTCTTTTTTTATTTGTTGAAAAGTCATTGGTTTCCTCTGAGGGAAACTAAAATAGCTTCATACAGCGAATTGGCAGCCTGGAATATATCTCTTAATAGCCAGTGTGAAGCGCAGCAGAAGAGCATCCAATTCTTTATGGAGCATAATGCACAATAATGCCACTCAGAGAGCCCTTTAACAAAAGCAGTGAGTTTCATAACTTTTTAAGCACACAGACCTTTCTGCTTTCATAACCATTTCCCTCCAGTACTCCCATCTCATACACGGCCTGAGACCAGTCCTTTCCTCTAGCCCTGACTCTGGTGTGGTGGAAAACTTTCCTTCCCCCTTGGGAGAGGAGGACAGTAGCTCCTCATCTCTGCATCTCTTCCTAGTATTCACTCCTGGTTTCGCCCCAGGCCGCTTTTCTAGTGCAGGGCTGGGATGAGTAGGAAGAGAAGGAACAAATCAGTGTGAGTTGCTCAGCTTGCAGGTGATGGTGCATCTCCCTTACCAGCCTTTTCCCCACAAAACCTAGAAGAGTGATCAGACTAATGAGTTAATTTGCTAGCAATAGGAGCACCTACAATGCATTTAGATCTCACAGAATACTGCAATCACTGTGAAGTTGTTTACTGTTGTCATCAGCGCGGCTCTGAAGGATGTGTGGCTGCTTTCAGGGTTATGACATCATGCTGCCGTCATGCAAGGCACAACTGGGACAAAATCAGTATCTTCTAGTGAGCTCAGTGAATGGGTTCTTCACCCGAGGTTATGAGTATTTGTGCTTCCAGTGCACAGCAAATGGAAGGAGAAGATGCTGGGGTGGGAGAATTTGCTGGACTTGGGTGTGTGTGGTTAATCAAAGAGAGGAGCCGGGAAGATTTAGAGCTGCACGTGGGCAGAAAGCTGGGACAAACCTTGAGGTTGGTAGGATTGAAACCTGGATCATCTGTGGCCTTCCCACTCCGTGGGAGCCCCTTATCTCTGCAGAGCAGAGACAGTATGGTACCTGGGCTAGAGTTAAGTGGAAATGGGGCAAGTTCTTGGCTCAAGAGCAAAATTTAAAAGATTCTCTAATTCGGGGTGGGGGGGAAGTGGCTTCTTAATTAGGAAGCTTGGTTTACAGTCAGATGAGGTTTGCACAGAACACTGAGTTTTTGTTAATTCATGCAAAAGTAGAGCTTTGGGGCCTGCTGGGTACCCTCTGCTCCCATTACAAGAATTCACCCCTCTGCAGAGCCACAGCCTACGGAACAAAGGTTAACTGAATTTTATTAATTCTGAAAACAAATATGCCTTTTTTTCCTTGAGAAACTGAAGATTTACTGACCTTGTCTAGACTTCCAGGTTTTGGTTCCCCACCAATGCTCCTGAGTCACCCCAAATGCAGAAGAACATAAATGCTTTTTCCACCTTGGGGTACAGGGGATGTTTGTTTCAAGGTCTTAGTGACTTGACCTGTTTGCATTCCTCTTGTAAGAACCCATCCAAATGTTACAAGCTGAGAGCAGAAAAATGCAGTTTCGATTCAGGTTCTTGACTGGTGTAAACTGGAGTAACTCCGCTGTGTTCAGTGGAGATGTGCGAGTTCCTGCGGCTGCCAGTCTGTCTAGGGACAGGTCCTTCTGCTTTTCCAGCTCATTTTGAGGGGTCCTCATGTTCCATCTGTCTAGTCTGAAACAGGCATTACTAGTTCAAAGTAACATTGGAGGTACCTCATAGTTTCTCGTGGAAATAAAGTTTGCTGGCTGTGGCGGCATGACGATGGATGGTGTAAGCAAGGGTGTTATTCAACATGCTTATGAAACTAAATCTTCCCTGATGGAGCCTGGCACTTTTGCTGTGGATAAATGTTTTCCTTTTTATTCTCCCTTATTCATCCTGCCGTACAGTTCTGAGTTTCTCCTGGCCAGTATCTAGGGTTTGTGCACGTAGCTGCTTTAATAGCAAGTGAAATGTTTCCTGCAGGGTCAAAGGGCTCAACCTCTGGGGCTGAGCAGCCTTTCGTTGCCCATGTGTAAGCTTCCCTTACACTCCACTGATCAGCACGGGTGGGTTAGCAGATCTTCCAGGCTGGAGCTCCACATGATAGGCAAGCTGCACTCTCCCTGAAGACCCAGTTATATTGCTAGGTGACCATAACTAATACTCCTGTTCTTGCAGTAGGTCTCACAGGGGCGAGCGTGGCACAGGGGGTCTGGACATCAGAGAAAACAGCAGCAGTGGGCTGTCAGCCTGTTCCTGAGGTTTTAAATTGCAGCTGGGGATAACTTAATGGCTTTGCTTGGCTGTATTGGTGAGGCAGGGTGTACTCCCTGCTCGCTTTTATGTGGACTGTAAAAGATACCACAAAGATGATGAGTTTACAGGCAAATATGCAAAATGTTGAGGCTAAGCAGGGGCTGGGTGGTCTATAACATCCATTTGATGCCCCCAAAGAATAATGTTCAGTTGTGTGGCAGTGACATTTAGAGGGTCATGCTGTCATTTACTCTGCGCGTGTACGCCTGTCCAGTGTGCCTGTGCCTGTCTGGTCTCTGGGTCACCGAGCAGACCATCTGAGCAGACAAGGCAGTGTACTCCCCATTTGGCAGAAGGGGAACTGGAGTTCACCGATATTTAATCTCCTGCCCGAGGTTATGCTGGAAGATCGTCTCAGGAGCAGAACTGAATGCAGACCTTGGATTCCCAAAGCTGTGCTTTAAACAGGATGGATGTGTGGTTAAGGTGGAGGGTCTAATAACACGGCGGGACGCAGCCTCCCTGGTCTTAAGCAGCACTGAGCAGAATGTGAGAAGCGCTTGTGAGAATGGAGGGGACCCAGGAGACCCTTGGTGAGAGCTGGAGTGAGCCCGGCAGGCGGCTCAGTAGTTCTTGCGCAGTCATCCTGGGGATTTTTCCTGAGAAAATACAGCAGGAATTAGCCCGGCACTAACCAATCCTTCTAGCAGCGCTCCTTCTGCTCCTGAGATTGTATTACTTTTATGGGTGCACTGGTGTGCTTTCAACTAAGAAAGACAACAGCTCACAACTAAAACGTCTCTTCAGACACCCTATTAACATTTCCGTGTATTGGGTTGCGAGCAAAACCCCGCTGCCGCAGTGAGCCTGCGGCTGGGAATAGCCCACCCAGGCACAGGAAAGGGCTTTGGAAATGGTCTGTGTTTTGGGGAGACTCCACCTCCAGGCAGCTCTTAGAAAAGCAGCATTCTGCACAGCCTGGAGGTAGCGAGACTGGACATCCATCCCCATGCTGGAATCTCCTCCTGTCCCACCCAGCCACCCCTCTTCTTGCTCTCAACATTCACTGATAGTGTCGGATGTGTTCACAGGTTGCTCAGATTGTAGGAAAACATCCGAAGGGAGTTCTCTCTTCATTTCATTTTGTGCTGTCTGGGGAGAGAGCGTCTGCCTCTTCCATAGCCTGCTGGGCCCTTGCATTTGGAGAACGGAAACTGGTAAGGGAGAGGCCATACTGGGAGCATGAATGATACAGATTTGGAGGTGGCAGAGTGAGGGTAAGGGAAGGAAAAATGGGACAACTACACATATAATATTATATAAGAGAGAGTATATAGGTATAGGAGGGTACAGAGAAAGTTGCAAGGGGCTAAACTACTCCAGGCAGCAGCTCCACAGGCCAAAGCTGTTGCTGCAGTCATGGTAGACTAGGGACCAAATCTGGCCAGTCCCTCTCCAGTCAGCATGGGGAGTCACATCTTGTTCCAAAAGATTTCTATAAATGATTTTTGAAATGTTGTGGTTTTGTTGTTTGTTTGTTGTTTTTTTTCAAGGAGATACTACTCCAAATGAACACTGTTTTACCATAAATACTATTCTTCAGTTTATTTTTCCACTGGAATATCAAAAAGAAGTCTGTGGGGCCATTTTCTTGCTTATATTTTTTTTTATTTTTGAAATTGCTTGTTCTGGTGCCTCAGCAGGTAGAGGGTGGGAGCCTGATGCTATTGGAAGTTGTTGTGGTTTGTTGTTTTAGCTCCAGAGGCGACTAATGTGTCGACACGGATGATGGTTACCGTGAATATGCATAACAGGAGATGTATGTTCCAAGTAGCTCAAAGTCAAAAAGTCAGCCAGTTTTTTTTTGGAGTTTTTTATTAAAAGAAAATCAAACCCAAAAAAACCACCAACGATGAAACAATAGTAATGAAAACCAAACCAAACAAAAAGCACCTACAAGCAAAAAGCTCCCTGTAATGTTAATGCCACTGCCTGCATCCTGCAAACACCATTACAGGGGGATTGTCTCTAACTCTTGCCTGGATTTGTTTGGACTTGGACGTTTGACTTCTTCAACTGTGAGATCACCTCGTTAATAGGGCCTTGCATGGGGGGTGTTTTGTAGCTGTGATGGGTGTCCTTCGTGAGAGGGAGATGCTTCCTTCAGCCCGAACATGAGCAGCTGCTTTGCTCTGCAGGAAGGAGTTTTCCTGAGGAGCTCTGCTTTGTGGTATCTTTGCTGGCACCTTGCTCTGTGAAGGGATGAGGAGCGCTGATGTTTGCGTCTGGCAACCCACGGGGAAAACTGGCATCAGCTTCGTGTTCGGGGGACGAGGTGAAGAGCCTCTGGGGTGTGGGCTGGCAACTGTGAAGGAGCCAGCTCCGTTCTCTGCTGTGAAAAACCCATTTCCAGTCCAATTACCCAGAAAATGTGGGTTAAAAAGGCAGTTTCTCTGTGGGGAAAAAAGCTCTAATATTAAGAAGTTGAGCAAGTGGAAAATTCCTCTGGAAAATCTAATGTGGGGCAAATTCCCATAATGATATGCAGTTATTTTTGTGAAGGAATAGGCTGATTGTTTTTTCCTGCTAATTTTCCAAGGGACTGTGCCTCTCTTCTGAAGAACTATTGTATCTCCCAGTGAGCTTTATCAGAAAGGACATGAGAAGCACTCATAATGAGAATTAATAAGTTTCTGCTGATTAGTAAGAGATACTCAGCACTTGTCAAACACGGTGGAATTAGTAACAAGTTAATCCATCAAATCTGAGGCTAGCACCAGTAGCTGATTTTTCCAGATGGGGACACAGAAAGATGAAGAATAATTTGCTGAAGGCTATGGACAAATCGGGAGCAGAGCTGGGATTCTCAGCGTAGGAGTTGGAGGATCCTCAAAATACTTGCTATAAAACAGAAATATTCCCTGGGACCCCCACTGAACCTGTGCCGGGGAGAAGAGATGCTCTAAAACACGTCCCGCAGCCATGGTGCTCGGACTCTGAGCGCTCTGGTGCTCTGTGTGCTTGAGATGCAGCTTTCCTTCAGCAAGTTGTCTTTGCCTGGAGTGTCTGGCTCCCCGTGGGTACCACCACAGCAGAAACCAGCCATCGAGGGCGGCTCACTCCTCTTGGTAGGCACCAGGCTGCCAGGGCACTCCCGTGTCACCTCTCGGGCTCTCGGTGAGCTGTGGGTCTGGGTATGCAGCTTGCGCTATTGGGCGGTCAGGATGAGTCCCTCAGGCATCTGTGTGTTTTTCCAGGTGTTTCAGAGCTTCCCTACAGCTAGTCTCCAAGGGCATTAGGTGCTCAAGTACCTTTTGAAAATATGAGGCTATGTCTCTTTTTCCTCGTAGGTGGAATGGAAGTAAGAGCACTTCATCACATGCCTGTGCGCAGACTGCATTAAAGACATCAAACGCTACAGGAATAAAGGGCAGTAAATAACAACTTTGCTGGTGTGATAACAAAAAGGCAGGGACCAGCACCAGCCGCTGGCTCTGCATTTCAGACATCCCCTGGGGTCAGGATTTCTGGCTTACTTCCAGTTTTTAGCAATAATTATGTGATCAGTTTTACCTGGTTGGCCTTTTGTGCGTGTTTGATGGGAAACACCGAGGCCTCCTACTCTCCTTTTGATGTGAGCGTGTGGGTAAGCTGTGTTTGATCAATGCAGCATCACTGTGCACGTGCTCCTGCCCCTTTAAAGGAATTCCAAAAACCTTGGGTCACTCCACGTTGCTGCTGTGGTCACGGATTGTCTAGGCAAGGAACAGACGTGAAGCTTGTTCAGTTCTTGTATTTACTGCTCTGTTCTTTGTGAAGAAAAGCAGGGTCCTTTGGCTGTGCCTGGTTTGAAGCAGCACCAGACTGGTCATGTAGAGGTGTATGCAAAACAATTGTAATATGATGACATGCTAAAATAAGAAAAGAGGTAGTTAGAGAGCAAACCACGTCACGTACAGGTGGAGTCAGAGCAGAGTTTCCATGGCTGGAGAGTTTTGATTTCCTTGCAGAGGATACGTGAAGGTTTGTACTCAGAGTAATATCCAGAACAATTGCCTGTTGTGGTAGGAGTGTGCAGAGACATCCAGGAGAATTCTGCCTATTAGCGCAGCAAGGAACTCTGCTCTCTCAGCTGACAGAGAAGCCCTGGCAAAGGGCTGCAGGTGGGGACAGGCAGGTCCCCCTGTCCCTGACTGAAGCGGTGGCACTGCGCTGGCATTGCCTGACAGGCCACTCTTGCAGCAAAGGAGCACAAAAGAGTGTCTAATAAGAAGAGGGGCACAAAACCCTCTTTGTCCCCGGGCAGATCTGCTCTGGACACCTGCTTGATGTCAAAGGCAAGAAAATGTCCCAAATGGAAGTTAGCAACAGAGGCAGAAAGGAGGAAACAAGAAGCACGATTGTTAAAGCTGGCAGTAATTTGCATTCACAGTTTAGTCTCACAAATGGCTCGTGGGGGTAATGAGTTACCTGAATCAAAACCCTATTGGGGATTGAAATTGTTTTTAATTACGATGTCGAACAGACTGAATGGCTTGAAGGAGGTGCCCTTTTACTCTGTGCTTGCTGGAAGCAAAGCAGAATTCCTGGTGGCATCTCTCTAAATATTGTGATTTGCAGTAATGATGTGAATCTGTCAGGAGGTTCCTGCCATTCAAGAGCAGTAGCCATCAGTCTTAATGCGATACTGCCTCACCTCTACCCCTTTTTCCCCCCTCCCTGCTTTCCTGTGGAGGAGATGCTTCATGTCACTCGAGTAGCTGATGGCATTTAACACCTATGCAAAGGAGATGCAGGAGCAAGAAAACATAACCTCTGAGAGCCAGAGAATGAGCCAGGTTTAGCACCAGTGGTAAAAATTGTGACTCTTCGAAGATGCTCATAATTTGGACATAAAGCATGGGTTTCATTGGGGAAAGGAGGCAGCTGTCCCTCCTCACAGGGTGGATGGAGGTTCTCCGCTCACCTGCAGAAGGCGACATGAAAATGCCCCTTTTTCTGAGCAAAGGAAATGAATGTTTTACCACCAGTGGAGCCGTGCCATTCAAATCCTTACAGGAGACGTTTGAGCTTTCTGGGGAGCATTTAGTCCTTGAGTCTGGAGGGATTCCTCCTCTGGCCGTGCAAGTACAGACACAGGTATGAGGGTCGCAAGGGCAAGGTGCTGGTCAGTGGTTACTAGTGCCACAAACACACGAGCTGAACTAACTCAGCACCACTGTGCAGTCCTATTCAGAAGGATTTGAAGAACAGGTTTGAGGCAGGAAAGAGAGACGGCCAAGGACATCATGTAATAGGAATCCTCCTTTCTACTTAAGTGATGTCAGGTAATTAATTTCTGCTGTCTTTTCTTCCCAGAGTCTGGCAGATTTATAGCAAAGACTCCCATGCTCAAAGTCTCTCCCTCTTATAGGGGCACTGAACACTTGGGAGCGCTTCTGTTGCCTGAAGATGGGTGTCTAGTGCCGTTGGAGATGCACTGCCGTGTCCTGCCTCGCTCCCAGCTGTTACCTCAAAGGATCTGTGGGGGCTGTGTCACCTCCATAAAACCAACAGTAAATGTGTACATTTAGGATCTCAAATCCCTCCCCTGGGTTAGCTAAGAATTTCTCCTCTTACTTTAGCTCCTGTGACTCTGTGACCCCTTCAGGTCTGCACTGTGTAAATTTTTGTGAAACCTTTGCTGACCGAGCGCTTATGAGTTTCCAGTCTGAGCAGTTGAGGGAGTCACATTTTCCCTGTCCCCAATGATCAGAGGAACCTGGAGGGAAGGATTGGGGTTCCTAGCACAGAAGTGGGAGCTGCTGTGGAGGATGACGATGGAGGAGAGCTTCCTACGTGGGCAGCGTCAGAGAATCCGGTGCCTTTTCATAAGCACCTGCAGCAAATGAAACATTTCATTGAGTTATTTTAATCCATTAGCAATGGATTTCAGGAACACGCCAGTAATGTATGTAACATGCACCCAGGAGAAACAACAAATGGTTAGTTAGAGAATTTAGATTTTAATTAAGTAGATAACGTATGTTTGTATTTAGTCTTATAAATGAAAATGTATTCACTGTAGAGTAGCTGGGTTCTATTAGGTCTCCCTGAACATAAAGAGAAGGGTTGATTATTACTGATTACTGAACTATTAGAGGGTTGTGCCTCGAGCTGCTTGATTGTAGCTCTGTTTGCCTCTGTTGCTAAAAGGGCTCTTGTCTGCTACCCAGATATATGTGAAATAGGCAGCAGTTGGACTCAATTTGAAAATTAATTCTAGGTTACAAACCTCAGCAAATGGTACAAATAATAGTGCTGGTTACTTCTCTCTGGTCGTAACAGCAGGTTTTCATGGCTTGGGGAAGCTCATAGCAGGCATGCCGCACGTCATTCCCACTCGCCAGAGGCCAAGGTGAATGTGCTGCTAAAAGAAGGGGTCACTGCAAGAAAAAAAAAGCTCTTGGAAGTGAAAAGCAGACTCGGAGCTCTCTCAGGGTATCCCTGTGCTCTGTGATATCTCCTTTTGCACTACAATATCAAAAGATTACAAGCCGTACAGTGCACTCGCGAAACTGCTTTATCTCTGGGTACCTTGTGAATATTAATTAGCTAAACGCAGCAACAGCTTAGGAGGTAGCCAAACATCGGAGCGATTTAGCAGTGGGGAGACTGAGGCACAGGGTTGTTAAGTGATTTACCTTTGAAGAAAGCGATGGGAGAGCCCATCATGGGATGCACATCTCCCACCTCCAGCCTCTAGCTCTGCCTCTTTGGTGTGCTATTTATCCACGTGCTTGTATTTGCCAGCATGCCACCGAATGCTGCTGTTCTTTCTGCTTCTAAAGCTGATGCTGAAGCGTTAAATAAAATACAAGGTTTCAGTGGCCTCTGTAATACGAAGGACCCAGGTTTCAAAGCTGTCCCAGCAGCCGGAAGGCTGGAGGCTCTGCTTCACACCTGAGGTGGTATCTTTTGATGGGTTATTGCCTGAGGGAAGGGTTTGCCCAGAAGGTAGCAGGGCCAGATGATACCCAGCCGTTCAAAGGGCACTTCAGGCTGCATCAGATGGAAATAAGTTGGGATAGTTTCACACTGTCCTGAGTAGCTGGAGAGCAGACAGTGGCTGCTGGCCTCAGGAAGAAGGGAAGGAAAATACATTTTAAACCTCACTTTCTTATCTGTGGTTTAGTTTAATGTTGCTTAGCCAGACCACAGCTTCTAGACCAAAGTTTTCTGTTCACATACATGATTTTTTGTGCCTTTCTTGAGCTCTTGTCCGTTATCCCTATCAGGTTGAAATGCCTCCCAGCATTCAGAGTTCTGTCTTGGCTGTGCTTCCTTGACCACCCAGGGAGAATGTCATTTCCAGCCACCACCTTGAAGGATGTAGTTACCCCATAAAAATGAATTACTGAAACTATTATCTTGAGCAACGAACTACGTACATGTTTAGAGAGATTTGGCTTCCAAGGAGAGCTTATTCAAGTTGGTTTGCTGGTGAAACCTGAAGGAACTGACCATGGAAAAGTGGCAGGAGTCCTAGAATTCTACCATCTGTGGTCTTGGCAATTTGTCTGAATATCTGGAAGAAGGACTTTTTAGCAATTTCCATTAATGGGAGGCAGTCTTCTTAAACTGCTTTTATATGTGATGAAACTCCATTAACATAGTTATGTTTCTGTGAAGTTACCTTTCGAGAGTGGGAACCTGTTTGGGACTATAGGTTTTAAGGGACTTGAAAGAGCTGGGTCTGATTGTTAGCTCTGTAGCAGACTTAGTGTGTGGTTATGAAGTAAAGCAAACCAAGTGTCGAGTCCTGTCCGTGGGTCACAACAACCCCCTGCATCACTCCAGGCTTGGGGTAGAGCGGCTGAAAACTGCCCGGCAGAAAAGGATCTGGGGGTGTTGGTCGACAGCCGGCTGAAGATGAGCCAGTGGGTGTCCAGGTGGCCAAGAAGGCCACCAGCGTCCTGGCTTGGATCAGCACTAGTGTGGCCAGCAGGACAAGGGCAGGGATTGTCCCCCTGGACTGGGCACTGGTGAGGCTCTCTCTCAAATCCTGGGTCCTGTTTTGGGCCCCTCACTCCCAGAAGGACATTGAGGGGCTGGAGGGTGGCCAGAGAAGGGCAGCAAAGCAGGGAAGGGTCTAGAGCACAAGTCTGATGAGGAGTGGCTGAGGGGCCTGTGCTTGTTCAGCCTGGAGAAAAGGAAGCTCAGGGGAGACCTTCTGGCTCTTGACAACTCTGTGATAGGAGGTTGGAGCCGGGCGGGGCGGTTGGTCTCTTCTGTCAAGAAACAAGTGACAGGACAAGAGGAAACGGCCTCAAGTTGTGCTAGGGGAGGTTTAGGTTGGATATTAGGAAAAATTTCTTCCCTTTAAGGGCTGTCCAGGCCTCGCCCGGGCTGTCCAGGCCTGGCCCAGGCTGCCCAGGGCAGGGGTAGAGTCTGCGTCTCTGGAGAGATTTAAAATCTGTGTAGATGTGGTAAGTTAGTCTAATCTGATAGACATTGATTAGACATTTGCATCCTAAAATGAAGACTTGTATGGCAAATGAATAGCCGTAAGATACGTTGGAAAAGGTTTTACTTCCTGTTATCTGTTCTGGCAGGGTGTGTAGGTGAAAGACAGGGTGACCTTTCCTGGGCCTCTCGTTCAGCATGTTTCACCTTCTCTGGCATTTATGCTTCATGGCAGGAAAAAAAAAAAATAAAAAAGAGAAAACCAACCAGAAGTGAAGGAATTGGGGGAATAATTTTTTTTCATTTGTAGTTTAGGACAGTGGAGAGCGACTGAAATTGTTAAAAGGCCGATAGTCTTGTGAGGGGCTGCCTTTCATGAAAGGAAGGCAAACATTGTGCAGGACAAAGGCAGAGTCTAAACCTCTAGCTGGGAAGAGAACAAAGTGTCTGCTCCTGTTACTGCTCGGCTGTGCCAGGCACCAGCCCTTAATAAAGTGATATTATGCCTAAAACGGGACTCCACTGTGGTTTTGTCCAAGAGTTCCTCCTGAAGGCAGCGTTACTGTGGCTGCTTTGTCTGTGTGGAGCAGGTTATCGGGCGCTGACAGGCCGGGCCTTTTGCAACGAGATGCTGTGGTAATAACCCACGGGCAAGTTTGCGGCCGTTCACAGGAACAATAATGGGTTATTATTCAGGCTTTTTAGCTTCTCGTAACAATGAAACCTTCCTTCTACCCCTCTCATTGCTTCGATGCTGGCCTGTGTGTCCAAGCCACTTAAAAAAGCCAGGAAAGGAAGCGTTAACGTCAAAGTTCCATAATTAAAGGCTGACTGACTCACCGCTCCCGCTCGCAGTGTTGTACCGTCGGTTTGAAAGAATATCCAAGTTGACATTAGACTTTTTAAACAGGTTAATTAGCCACATTTCATTTTAAGTGGCGCTGACTTAATAGGTACTGCTAATGTACGGTATGTATTTACTTAAAGCCATTATAACATAATATTTACAGGATACTTAACGTCTATTAATTACCGTATAATGAACCTCGTGACTACAATGTTGCCATTCTTGCGAGGCTGTAAAAGTTTTATCATCTTGCGAGGGGGGAGGGAAATTAAAATAAATTGCGTGCGCGTTGAATGCTTATTTTTCATAGGAAATGTGCAAATTATAAGAAAATGTAAAACAGGGGGCCCAGTAAATCACAAACAGCTCACAAACGCTCCAAGACATGCTATAATGTTTTTATGAGAGTGTTTTACAACCCATTCATTACGCTGTCTGTCCTTCTGAAAGCCTGTTATTAGGCTGACTGTGCAAAGTAACACGTGAATATCTGTGCAACTAGCCGTGAAATCACAACTAAGTTGACCACTTTTATTTCCCAGCCGCTCCGTTGTTTTTTTTTGTTGTTTTTTTTTTTGCCCTGGAAGATGTCCTGCAAGGTTTGCCCTGGTGCTGCAGCTCCACAGCACGTGACAGTGCAATTTGTGTTGTGCTGAGGAGCAGCATGGAGCTGGTGCAGAGTGCTCCTGGAAACAATCTATGCCCAGCTCACTCTCTTCTTCCTGGGGACAAATTACTTTGGATGCTACAGTCGGAGATGAATCATGGCCTCAAGCGTTGCTCAGACCTCCTGGGCCCCTGTGACTGCGTTTCAGAGGGGTCCAGCCCGCGGTTAAATGCCATCAGCTGGTGCAGCAAAGGGTTTGCTGGGGCTCATTCTGCAGAGGGGTTGGGAGGCTACGAGGTGGCTTAGCGTCTTTCCCCTTCAGGAGTGTCCGTGTGGGATGTGCCTGCTGAAAATGAGGTGACAGAGAGAATATTTGCCCAGTGCTGCCTGGCAGCTGTCTGGGGGACGGGCGCAGGTTGGGCTGTCTGTCAGGGACAGGTTAAAGGTGTACTTCAACTTGGATGCTGGAGGAAGTGAATGCTCAAGGACCTCTCTGCCTGCTCCTGTTTTCATTATGTGTCTGATGCGGCGAATAATGGAAGCAGATAACCCTTGAGACCCCGCTGCCCACCCCGCCGACTCTTGTAAAGTGAGCGTTCAACGTGCCCTAATAGGCAGAAAGGGAAAAGCGTGGGTGTTTGACGGCCGAGCAGCGCAGGCATTCTGTAATTTCCCTTCCACTGCCACGTTACAAACGGCTTCATATTCAAATGGCTGCCTGTCTATGATTGTCCAATTATTCACCGCATTCTTTCTTTGATGGCACAGATGTTCTCAATTTCTTGGAGTCGAGGGGTTTTTTTTCAGCTAAAAAGTCATTCTGCCTCAGAAATGCAAAATTCTCCACAGTTCACCAGGTTCTCTGATGGGTTTGCATAATTGGTCTTCAATTTGCCTATTGTTTTGTAATAGAAAGCCTATGTTTAATTTCATTTTTGTAAACCTGTAGAAAGAGCAGAACGTTCTGCCATTTAAGCCATTCTCCTCATTAGGATCTGAGCGGGTTGTGAACATTTAGACTTGATTATAAGGCACAGATTGTGCTGAAAGGAACACATGCTTTCCTCTTCCATTGTTTTAAACGCACTATGAAGCTGATCCAGCAAGATGTTAAACACGCTCGGCTCTCTTTGTACCTTTGTAAGAGGTGCTTATCTCCTGGCAAGGCCAGGCTGGTTGTTTCTGGCATGTACTGGCATGGCAGGGAGGGCAGCCCAGGTCTGTTGCAAGCAGAAATTGTTTAAGTCCTGGATACTGATGACTCTAATTTCCTGGGAAGGGACATTTTGATCACTTCTGATGGCTGTGAGTTGCTCTTTCAAGAAGGGGGTGTCACATTTTTCCCAGGCCCTCGGTTTCCTTTTGTATAATGGATATAATTATAAACATAGCTGTGTGGTTAAATTGTTAATCAGCATTTGTGAAGTAACTTGGGCTTCTCATTTATGTATCATTCTTAGATGCTCATTTATATATAATTTGTGCATGGTAAGGCAAAGGTAGAGATACCTGTGTGATGCAAATATCAAAAGTGCTGCAGAACAGAGAAAGACATTTCTAAAACTTTGTAGGAACAACAAGAAGACCCCAGCAAAACCTTATGCCAGCTAATGGGGAGCTCTGGGGGTGAAACATAGTAAATCAAATCCTGGGAAATGAAAAAAAAATAAAAGAGTAGTGAAAGATGAGAGGCTTGCTGGGATAATTCAAAAGAGATAAAGGGATGACCCAGGGAATTACAGCCTCAGAGCAATCCTGCGTAAAAGGATTAGTTGGGGCCCCAGCAACAAAGAAGCATCAAAAGTGTGCTGGTTACCTCAGGACCAGGCCAGGTGTGTTGGTACCCTTCCTTCTTCCAGAGAAATGCCCTAAGATTTGGGTTTTTTTCCAAGGCATTTGGTGCAGAGTCATAAAATGTTACTGCAAAAGCTACTGGTGTCTTTCTGGCTTGTGTAGAAATGCAGTGACAGTGTGGAAAGGACCTGCCACCTACCCCGTGATGCTCTTGTGGCCGCGCTGCGGTGCTGCTCAAGCAGGATGCCTTAATGCTCCTGAGAGGCTCATGGCAGTGTCCCAAAACAGTCCCAGAGGGGCTCAGCTGCCTGAGGTTACAGAAGAAAATGTCAAGTGTGGCTCTCGCCTTACATAGTAAAGGGAGAGCCTGGCAGAGGCTGAGAAAAAGCTGTCACAATTTAATGCTGGCAGAAAGATAACCAGCCTCATCCTGTAATGGCTAGACTGGAGTGTGCGGGGCACTGGCAATGGGAACCAGACAATCCCAGTATGGGAATGGATCAGCTTGTGCCGATGGGTGGCGCATGGGTCCTGGAGGGGAGACATGCTGTGCCTGCTGCTGGCGGGATGTATTCCTGATCCAGGAGAGACCGTCTCATAAGCCCCTTGATATATTAGATAAAAATGAAATTACAGTGTAGTTTACGTGAAGGGAACCTGCTTTCTAGTGTAGCGTACCAGGGAAAAAACGGAGGAGGACCTCGGAGTGACGTGTCGTACCAGCACTTCAGAGGTCTCGGCATTTGTCTCCAGCCTTGTTCCCTGTATCAGATAAACTGACGCCTCAGAAAAAAACCCCTTGTACTATCCGTCTTAGAAGGCAGTCAGGAAATAGATTTACCAAGTTACATGCATGTTCTCTGAGAAGATAACAAATACCTTACTCAACAATACATCAAATGAAAGTGTTCTGAGATGGGAAGGCATAGACGCTACCAAAATCTCTACATCAAAGCCCTGCAGATTTCCCTCTCAGCGCTGGAAAGTCACCATGAGCTGACAATTACGTTGTGTTAGATCTCAGGTACACTGCCCAGAGACAGAGCCCAAAAGCTGGCAAGCTGGTTTGGGGGTCAAAAGGATGAGCTCGCTGACAGCACACGCTGCTTTTATACCATTAACAATATCAAAGCCCCTCACTTCTTTTATACTGGTTTCAAAATGAAGGGAGATGCTGCTGCTTTGTTTCACTTCTTCCTACCTTTAAATCAGAAATTTCTCTCCCGGCCCATCTCTGGTTTGGGGAAGAAATTTGATATTTTCCAGTCTCTGGCTGAGTGGATAGTTCTGTAAGTCAGCTCATAAAAATTCCAACTCTGTAATGTCGAATTGGGATCCATTTTTCCCAGCCTCACTGCCTTCCAAGCTTGCAGGGAGCTGAAAAGAGCAGGGAAGGAGAGGACCAGAATCTGAGTCCTTTATCAGAAGCTGAAATCGACGATTTGGGCCTGTTTTCAAATTGCATTCTCTTATAGCTACTTCTTCCTTCACGGATTTGCTCCCTGTATAGCAGCTTGTGAGCTTCGGAGATGAGTTTGCCATCCTGCCTCTGTGTCAGAGAGCCAGGACCAGCTCTGTTTCTGAAGTAGGGTGCTGCAGCACAGCCTTGGCTTTGTTAGCAAAACTTTGGTTGCTGTTTTTGGTTGCCCAAGCTGAGAAAAATCAGGCTTTGATTTTTTCCATGAGGTCTGTGTTGGGTGAGAAATTTGCTCTGAGCAGTGAGAAGCACCGGCTTAGGGTCCTCATAGGGCCCAACCCCAAACATCTGGACTGAGCAGGTATCCTCAGAAGGTAGGAGTGGGCCGCTGGCCCATGGATCCATGAAGAGACAAGCCAGTGTTTGTCATGGAAGGAGAGTGCCCAGAAAGCGTGGTCCCTAGAGAGCAGATCTGATATATTTTAACTGTTACAACTGCTTCTTCCTCCTCACTAAAATATTGCCATCAAATGATCAGAAATGCAGCGGGAGCTTCATGTATCCTATGGGAAGGAGAAGCCCTGGCCATGTCACCCTACAGCTTTGCAGGGGCAGGAGTGGCAGAGCTGGGCTGTGGCCCCACATTTTCCCGTTCCCTTGGCTGTGACGCAGCTCTGGCTGCCCTCTCCCACCACAGGACCCTGCCCTGTGCAGTGGCCTATCCAGCCCCTGGCAGCATTGGCTCTGGAGGCCAAAGGCCCCGCTCTGTGGAGGTTTCTGCAGCCAGGGCTGGGACGAGGGAGCGGAGGAGCAGAGCTGAAGAGCATCTCTCACCCCGACACGATCAGACTTGACCTGTCTACTTATAGCTGCTGGAGTTTGTCATCCCTGGCGCATCGCGGAGAGGTTTTGCTCAATCGACAGTGGCTTGTTATCTAAATACCACAGCTTAAAGGTTCCTTTTCCGGCTCCGAAGCCAGTATCAAAGCAGGTTGGAGCCTGCTTTGCAGTTACAGTCATTTCTACTGAGCATTCATGTCCTTCAGGGTAGAAAGATGCAGCCATTTTCTCTCTGACCGTCCTCAGCACCAGTCTCAAAAATGCCAAATGTAATTAAAATTGGTATATATTTTCAAGGGTAGTATTCCTTATTCTCTTGTGGACAATTGTTGCTTCAAGCTCCTAGGTTTAACTAAACAGGAGCAGTTTGCCTTTAAATGATGTTTTCTCTTTCCCCAGTCACTGATTTGTGGCTTCCTTTAGGAAGGGCACAGTTTTAATGACATGATCCTTTTTTTCCCCTCCAGTGCTTTTCTAGGCCACTTTAATAACCGATATTTCCTAAAAATTGAGAGCTCAAGGTAAAAAAAAAAAATCCATTCACTCTATTATTCTTGTAGGATATCCAGTCCAAAACCCCTTTTCTGTGACAGTGTCAATAATTGTTTAATCCATGTAGAACAAGATGCTTTCCACACTCACTCTGCTGAGAAAAGAGCGCTCTCTGTTCTCTGGTCGTTAAATACAACACCCACCTCCCGGGTGCGCGGCCTCAGCTCGGCGACTGTTCGGTGATGCCGTGCAAATGGGCCACGGCCGCGCCGGATACCGTCGGCTCGCGCTGTCTGTGACTGACACAGACACTGAGATTTGATTGTAGCCAATAATCCAGCAGAAAAAAACCAAACCCTTAAGATGAACATGTTGTGTTGAATATTCTAGACTGTTTATTTTAGGTGGCCAGGGAGAAATGGCTACTGTAAGTGCAGGGGGCCTGTTTGCAGCGTATCGGCAGATCCTGCTGCTCCTCCTGAGGTGAGGGGTGTTGAAGTGACGGATGGGCTTGTGCCAGCTGTCTGCCTTTGGATCAGGTATCACATCTGCAGAGTAAAGACAGTTTTTGATGTGAGGTGGATAACCCAACGAGGCCGCGGCCAGCTAAATGGAAAGTAAGAGGGTTTTAGAGGCACCCTGGGCAAAAGCCACTTCTTTGTGGGAGAGTGCTTCAGGAATATGCACTGTAATTAAGTCTGAGCTGACTGCTACTTCGGCAGCTTGTGGAGAGAGTGGCACCTGAGCACTTGTTGAGTGTGTCAGTGTCACCACAGGGAAGCTGGGGCTTTGCCTACTTTGTGTTCTCCCTCCCAGAACTATCTGAATTTTAGAATTTCTCACAGGAAAGTTTCCCTGCAGAATCATTGGATTTTTCAATAATAATTAATATTGATGTGATAAAGGAGTCAATAGAGCTTTGACAGTGCTCAGTGCACATGCTCTGCTCAGAGCTCACCAGACCCAGACTGTGGCCCACGGACAGCATCACGCTCCCTGCCACGTTTGAGAAGAGCTGGATCAGCACTCTGTCGAGGCCTCTTTTCTGACACTGAACTTGCATCTATTATAATTAGAACATTTAGGTTTAACGTAAGTGACTCATTTATGTTAAATGTAAATGTTATGAACATTTTGTTAGAAATTTTACATTTAAAGGTTAGAACATTTTATGTTAGAGGACCTCAAATTAGTTTACAAACCGTTGAACAGTCTGTTTTCCATACAGACCTGTTCCTTGAGGATCTTCAAGAGGAACAGAGTTGTTTAATGAGCCAGAGAAATCCCCTGCATAGTTCAGGGGGACTTGGGTGAGAGCAATTGGAGGACAAATCGAGTGAGCTGGGATATGGAGACCCAGGTTCTGGATTTGCAGGACCCTGTGGAGAGTGTCCCGAGCATGACTATCTTCACAGAGCAGATCTTCAACATGCTGCTTCTGTCTTGGCCTTCAGCCAGAGAAACCAGGACCAGTGCACAATAAAACTTACTCCTCCTTTTGGGCTATTCCTAATGCATGCCTGTGCACAGTGGTGTGATGGATCAGCTCCTTTGGGAGGTTGGATTTGCTTCAGGAACTGCCTACTCATCAAGGGAATGTCAGTCCCTCTGCTTTGGTTAGCTGAGCCTTCTCTAGAAAATACCACATGCAGGGAGACTTGGCCCATGTGGTTCAAGATTTTTGCTCTAAGATGGATTGTTTGTTTTTGGTTTTGTTTTGTTTTGTTTTCAAGCCCAGCAGCCTGGTGTGGTTTGGATTGGAAGACTGGCCGAATGCATGTATGGTCATGTGGCTGCCAGCTGAAAACAAAAACCAACAAAGAACAAAGCAGCTGGATTTTCTTTGTCGTTCTTGAAGCCAAGCTTGGGCAGATCAGGGCCTGTGAAGGGATAAAGCAGCACACGCTGGTGCAGTGGGATTACAAATCCTCTTGCTTGTAGCGGAAAGCCTGGGCAGTTGTGATTTGGGTGGCAGACGACCAGGTCCACCATTCCCCAAGCTGACCAGGTGTTGAAATCCTTTAGAGGCACAACTCGACCTTTGCAACGGCTCTGCCGAGGGACAGCATGTGTTCTGCACAGATTTGCTGTGGGTGAGATGCTGCTGCTCATTCTCCTTCTGGTTCCTGTGTAATCTTAGCCAAATCACCCCCTGAGCCTGTTTTCCATTTCTAGTGGGGATTAGCAGTACTTCTTTTTTTCTCTTCTCACTCAAAGTGGCTCAAAATAAGAAGTTACTCTTATTTTGCATATAAGCTGCATGCATTTTACATGCAGTTGCTGTTACACTCAGGCCTTAGCTTACACGAGGCATCTGATTTATCAGATTATAAATGAGAAATGCCCGTAACCACAAGGACATATTTCCTTGAAGTCTTGTGCACACGCTGATGTGTGTAACAGGGCTTCTCAACACTTCCCAAAAGTTCATTACAGTGGTTTCCAGATTTCTTTCTTCTCTGTCTCACCGCACAATATGCGCCGTGTGGGGCATCAAGCATGAAAAGCATGCAGCCTAAACTGAATAATGATCAGGAGATGCCACGCTTACAATCCAGGAGTAAATGAGGGAGTCTGTTTTTCTTTGTAAGTGCATTGTGAGCTTTATTGTTTAATATGAAAGCTACATTGGGAGAAGTGGCCCATAAATGGCTAATAAAAGCAGCGTTTACAGCTTGTAAAGTGCATCAGGACCTTACCCTGCTTTGCCTGGGGAGATTTAGATTCGTGTTCACTGTCTGGGGTTTAAGAACTGCCTGTCTTTGTTTCTTTCTGGACCCATTAAAAATGATGATGTTGACAAACATCTTCCCTGATTAACTCTGTTGGCTCATGCCAGGAGGAGGAAGAGGAGCTCACCAGCGTTGAGGTGAGGATGCAGTGCTCTCCAGGCTTGCTACAGGTTGCACGGGTCGCTCCCTGATCATCTACTGAGCATCTGGGAAACCCTGAGAGTAAAACGACCTGCTTGTTGTACTCCTATGAGCACAGGCAGCAGAAGTAACCAGCTTTATCTGTGGATCTTCCCATTGTCTTCACCTCCCTCGGTTCTGTTTTTAGTGACTTCACTGATGTTAGGCAGGGGCTTTTTGCCTTTTCCCTGCTCGTTTTCTTCCTTTTTGAAGGAGTTAAGGGAAAAAGGCTGAGCCTGCAGTCTGCTTTTTATCTGATGATAATCACAGAATGGTAGGGGTTGGAAGGGACCTCTGGAGATCATTGAGTCCAATCCCAAATAATACTGGAGCTGCAGCTGGCTGTTTCAGTCACCTTCGGTAACTGTGAACAAATCTAACTAGAAAACTAAATAAAAATATGGGTCATTTCTAGAGACCAATGGTACCTGTGAAATACTACTGTTGATTTGCTTCTAACCTCAGAGAAAAGGGTTAAGCATCTAGATAACTTAGATCATGGATCTAGCAGTTCAGGATCTGGTCAGGAGTTCTCATAAGAGGTCCTCCAGATGTAGGAAAATGGAAGCGATGTTTACTGCAGTAAAAAGTGACTTGCTGACAAGCTATTCTCAAGATAACACAGAATGGCAGGGGTTAGAAGGGACCTCTGGAGATCATCTCGTCCAACCACCTTGCTAAAGCAGGGTCTTCCAGAGCAGGTTACACAAGGTCATGTCCAGGCAGGTTTTGATATGTGGAGATAAACAGCTTTTCTCTCTGCCAAAAAAGCCCCACAGGAAGGTGTTCAGTGGTTGGATGCAGAAACTAAACACATCCTGCTCCCAAATATGCACACGTGCTTTGAAGTCAACCTGAAGCTGGGGAGAGAGTTCATGGCTGAGGTTCTGTGATTTGTTTTCACACAGGACCTTACAGACTCTTGTAATCATCAGAACCCTTCAGTGTAAAATTCTCAAGCACTTGTTCACTGAGACTTCGGGCTTTCACAAAAGTTTTGACTGCTCTGGACATTTGCAGCTTTTAATTTCTCCATTCCATCTCTGCTAAAGACCTGTAGGATGCTCATTGCAAGTGAAGCAGTGGGGAAGGAATTGCCCTTGCAAACACTTTGGTAGCAGGAGAGTTTTTGGATTAAATGAGGAGGTGCGATGTTATACCCCAGATTGCTGCCAAGCCCGTTAGAGTTAGCAGCACATAAAGCTGTCATATAGTGATATACTTGGAACTCATGCGTGCTTTTTAATTACCAAAACTGCCTTAAGGTTTCTGTTCCTGTCTTTACCTCTCTGGGCTGTGCATAAAGCTGTGCAGGTCCGAGCGCACAGCCTCAGCGCACATGCTGCTAGCTAATAAGAGGTGACCCGGTCCACTGTCTTTGCCCTCGTAACAGTTCATTATATTGTCCAGCATTTTTGAGCCAGAGTAAGTGAGATTTATAGGTTGCCTGGGGATAGTCATTTCAAGAAGAAAGATCAATGATATGCAAGTCAGTGGAAAGAGCAGCAAGTTCCAATTGCTGCCTTGTTACAAGGCATCAAACATCTTCATAAACTATTTAAAGGTAGAAATGATCATTAACCTTTGCTGTAGCCAATTACATTCCCAATGGTCAATGCCATTTAACACGAGTCAGGGTGACACTGAGTTAGGGTGTGTGGGAACACGGGTCTGTTAATGCTTTGAAGTCATTTTCCCACTGTTTCTGGCTTGGCGGAGGTGCTGGACAACCAAACTGCAGAAAACATCCCCTCCTTGCTCACCTACATGAGTTCTCTGGCCTTGCTTGGAGTTGATCTGCAGTTGTAACCTCCTTTACGTCCACCTCAAATGAACGGCCGTGGATTCCTTTTCTACGTCCCTTAGTTAATTATGACTATTTTTAATAGGTTATGAAGGCATTTCATTTTTCCTGCGGGAGAAATCTTGACCCAGATTCTCCCTCGCAGAGATGGGAGAAGAGCAGCTTGTTCAGGCTCGGCTTGTTTCTTTGAAACCCCCTTCAGGAGCTGACGTCACCGTCCTCGTTGGAGACATTTGCAGCTCTACAACAATACATCCCTCGGCCACTTGAGCTTTAAACGGTCGTAGCGCTCGCTGCCGCATTTTGAGTATGATCCGTTGTTGACAATCTCAATCCCGCCTCTTCTCCTCCCGGCCTCTCTGATGCTGAATCAATGACATTTTTCCCAAGCTGCCGACGTTTGGTGTTTTACTGCCGACTGCATGTGGCCCTCTCACTTTAATTACTTCTACTGTGACTAGCTCTATATGCTCTATAATGTTTCAGAGGCTGCTTGCAATTAAAATCAAAAATAAGTAATACATTACAGGTTACAACCCAGTCAATCTCCGTGCATTGTAATTCACACAGGTTTATGTGCTGAGCTTTCCAAGTGGTGCTTAGCCCACGGAATAGGAACGAAACCCTGAGACGCAGAGGAAAGGCAAAGGAGGAATATTGTCTTTCTGGGTTCCTGAAATGCATCATTTCCTGATGGCTGCTTTATTTTTCCAATTCCTTTGCTCTTGAAAGAAAATGTCAACGTACTTAACTTTTCATCTCCTGGTTTCCAGGGGACTAAATGTCATCAGTCTCCTTGTTGAAGAAGGGCTGTGGTTGCACCGAGCGCTCTGAACTGGTGTTGGGGGCACTTTAGCACCTTTTAGGCATTAGAAAGTTTTGTAACTGTTGTAATGGGCTTTGGATCAGGTTGGGAGGGGCTAATGAGATACAGTTTTGAGTACTCTGGCTTCAGATCAACAAAACACTTAAGCGTGGGCTTAATTTTAAGTACTGCAATAGTTCTGCCCACAAAAACCAGGGACAAAATGTCGTCCAGCCGTCCTGCTGAGTAATCCTAACAATTATTTCTCGTTCTTGTTGTTTTTTCTCAGTCGTCCTTTCCCCTCACAAACTCTTTCAGGCAGTCTCAAAGAGAGAACACAGAAAAGCTGAAATGAAACAGCTCATGCAGGGAGGCACAAGGAACATGGGGAATTTTTGTTTAGAAATCCGAGCAGCCGATTTCCGTTGTTATAAATGCTGGCTGAATTCACTTGTGAAAATATACAACATTTAATTTACATGTAAAGTGACAAATTAAAATCTGAAATTCCCCATTTTGTTCTCTGAGTGGAATATAACATGACAAGCTTTGAAAAATGCCTCGGCTCTGCCCCGGTGGCACCACAAGTCTGGTTGTGCTGCAGCCTTCGTATGTACCCTGAATGGCGATGGAGCTTTTAGCAGCACATGGAAACAACTCGACCCAAATCCTCCAAGGTGTTTGAGTGCCTAAATCTCATTTCAGCTATGTGCTTGTAAGCATCTGGTCCCTAGATCCTGCAAAGTGGGCTGAATCACAGCCGCTTTTTTGCTGCTTGAAGATCAGAGAAGTAACTTGTATCCGTAAGGGATATGGATAGGTGTGAGTGGTAGTATCGGAATTCTTTGGTAGCTGAAGGAGACATTCTTGTCTGTTCAGCAAAAAATCTTTGTGCGTGTCCGGTCTGCTGTGCTGTGTGTTGGAAACCTCCACTTGGCACTTCACTGGTATGGACCTCTCAGGCTGGGTTTAGAAGTTTCTCTGGTCCACTGCCTATCTGGTCCAGGCATTTGATTCATTGTCACCCTTACTACTAACCCCCTGGTGATTGCAGCCTCGGAGAATCCTCTTGTGCCGTGGTTGAAAAACACCCAAACCATGGGTCATGCTCATGCCTGCACTGGCACACTTTCTGCTTGCTTCTTTCATAGTCTGCTGGGTGGAGGCACAGGAGAACACCCCGGAACGGCTGCATCAGTTCAGGTTTGATGATGGCAAGTTCAGGTCACGGAGAGGTGCCATTGTTCATTTGTTGTGGTGGCAAACAGCATCAGCCCAGCTGACACTCGCATCCCTGAGCGCTTTCTGCAGTAGAAATTCACTTAATCTTTTGTGACACTCTTGGTGTTTAAACAAAAAAACTACTGGCTTATTCCCATTCCCAGACACTGTGATGTAGAGAGCTGGAGAATTAAAGTGTTGATGAACTCCTCTGTTTTGAATGATTGCAGTAGAACATAACGGAGAGCTGTTTTAGCTAGGCTAAATGAAACCGAAGTTTTCTGGGTGATACTGATGTTTTCTCTAAAAAGGGCTTGCTGCTCTCCGAGACAAACCAGACTGAACTGCTCACAGTGACCGAAAACAAAAGTACTCTCTGTTGAATAAAATCTGTCTTCTGTGGGCTGAGCATCTTCTCCTGATCCTTGGCGCACTGAATTCAGTAGGAAACCTTCCCGTGATATGGGATGGGACATCCTGAACATCCCCTGGAGGTGAAAGAGTTGAGAAACCTCAGTGTTGGGACCATCTTGGGTCAGATCAGCTTGAGAAGAGAGGCAATCCCTACTACTCCCAAACACAGGGCACTAATACAACTGCAGGTCTCAGTGTTTCCCTGTATTCCTCAAACCACACTTTTTAAAAAGCTCAGCAGAAATCATGGTGTACGCCAAGGGTCAGAAGCCACGCAGAGTTACGTTCCAGGCTGAGGATCCCCAGATTCCCCAGTAAACCAGGGAGGCCCAGCTCTGGGCTTGGAGATTACCGTTTCTCAGGGCAACAGTGTCAGCAAGAGGCAGCTCGATAGCGTGTCCAGGAGTGCGGACCCTTGTCTCTCACGCTGCACAAGAAGGGCAAAAGAAAGCAGATAGGAGCCGTGCCAGCTATCTGATGACCTTTGTGTTAAACCGTGTTCACATTCACAACCCTCAGGCTCTGGCTGAGTGAACCAACTGCTCCTCCCTAGGGCCCTATGTTGTGCCACACTTTGAAAAGCAAATATGTTTTTGGTTTGTTTTGTTCTGTTTCACTCCTGCTGCTGCCAAATGCCAGCAGTAGGCACAGGGAGTGCTGCAGGGAGAAGCCAACAGCTAACGCTGAAGGAGAGATTCTGGAGGTAGGACACTCACTAAAAGATGGTTAATACCATTTTGCAGAAAAAAAAAGATCTTCTCTAACACACAGTGCCCTGCACAGAAGTGATTTTCCAGAGCAGGCAGGGTGGGAAGAGTAGCAGTGGTATAAAGGAGGGCGTTTGAACTCTCGTTCTGTGTGCAGAGTTTCTTGGCTCGGTAACAGAGCAATGTAGAAGTTGCTTCCCAATGGAACGGAGCGGGGAGGGGATAGCATTTCAGAAATTAAACCTCGCTGCCAACAGCAAGAGGGGAAATCGCTGCAGGCCACGGGAGATGTGAGGCTGTGCAGAGTAGGTTAGGACCGGTATGGCTCAGAGGCTTTGTGTACCTCTGGTGCTGCCGGAGTCAGCCGCGAAACTCCCATCCATTGCGGGTGGGAGAGAATCAGAGAGGAATCTTTTGAAAACCCCATCAGTTCTCTCAGGGCTCTTCCAGTGTTGTTTTGTCAAAGGTTTCTATTTGCTCCCCGTTCCTCTTTCTGCTACTGTGAGCAGTCCTGATGGGGCAGGTCTTTCAACAAATCCTGCAGTCTGTGCTGCAGTTTTCAGAAGGAGCCCGTGGGCTGCAGGTATCTCATGAGCTTTTTTCACCCCCTGACTTTCTCTGCTCTCCACTCAGCCCTCCATTCTGTGCCCTCCCCAGGGCTTGTCCTGCTCCCACAACAATGCAGGAAGCCATGAGCTGGCAACATCATGGCAGGGACATGAGCCTTACACGTGGATGCACATCCACCCAGCACACAACACCCTGTTCTCATCTGTCTTGAAAAGACAAGGGTTGCACGCTGAGACAATCCCCTCAGCAGCACAGCTTCTGATCTGAGGAAAGAGAGATGATATTTCTGTGTTAGAAACACAAAGGAAAGATGTTAGAAATGACCACAAAACCCAAAAGCAGCCACTGCCCAAAAGAGCAAGAGCCTCAAGGCACTGGTCCCAGGATGGTTTGTTGGTGCTGTTCCAGATTCTTGCCATGCTGAGCGCTCGTTGCACTGACTCATTGCTGCAGACCCAGCCAAACTCCCCTGCACAGTGATTAATTAACGCTCATGGTGCCTACTCAATGCGAGGCATCCACAGCTCCTGGAAGAAGCATGTTTCGATAGCGATATCCATTTATAGCCGTCGTGTGGGGATGAGGAGCAACCCCTTGGAGCAGGGCTGGAGGGAGGATTCCCAGCGGAGCCGCCCGCGGGGCCGAGCTCTGCTGAGGGAAGAGGGGCAGCAGCCAAGCCAGCAGCGAGCTGCAGGGCTGGGTCTGTTATCCTGCTGGGGTGACTATTTTTAAAATCCGAGTCGGTGATTCAGATTAGCATCCTAGGGCTTTACCTCTGCTGAAGGATTTCCCCTGCAGGAAAAAGGAGCCTGGGTTTTCACTGCTTTACAGAGAATTGCGTTGTAGAGCCAGGATGTGTTTGTTTAAGGAGGAGATTGGTGTCCTGGAAGGGCAAGGTTAAGCAAGGGAGCTGTGTAGGTAAAAAAGAGCAAATGGTACCCGCATAACTGCTGGCCACCCCATGTAGGACTCACTGTTCCAGCCTTTGTTCAAAGAGTGATGATTACCCAGCACACCCTTTATTTTTTAGGCAAGATGAGGGGAGCTGGAGTCAACCTCACAACAGCTCCTCTGCTCCAGGAGGTTACAGAAATGCTCAAGGGAAACCACTCTATGTTAAAGCATTTTCCCAGGCTGCCAAAAACCTGCTGAGCTCCGCAAGTTCCTGATGTGGCACAGGATCCCGTTCCGGGCTTGGCTGTAGCACAAACCCCAGGGGTCCCTGGTGATCTCCACGCTCTCCGGCAGCGCTGCCTGGCAGCGGAGCCACTTGAATTAGTGATTATTGAAACCACTGCCGTGTCGGTGCAGGATATTATTAGCCTACAGAAGCCGTGCTGCAGTGAGTGTGTAGATGATACACAAGGCTGGGATAAAGCCGTGTTAATCAGGGATATTCCGAGAGCTAACACATCCCTCCTAGCGCGGGCGGCGATGTTGGATGTGTTACCCTCTGAGGTTCATAGAAGAGCAGCAGTAGCAACGTGCTGTTCCTGCTTTGCTGAACGGCTGTGGATTTAATTTCTGCTGCTAAGTCGTGCTATTTGCAAACCCATGGAGGGTACAGAGCAGATTTCTAGGACATGGGCTTGTATATATTCATCCTTTTCATCCAACGCTCTTGACCTTGGGGTATAATACATTCTTGTGTACCTTTGTACAGTACCCTTTGCTAGACAAGCGAGGCGAGAAGATGAGCCAAAGGTTGTGGTACTGATCTGGATTTGGAAGATGGGTTTAATTCCCTGTCCTTACACAGGCTTCTTGTGACAAAATCTCGCATAATAAAAACCTTCAGGAAATGAGGTTCAGCAAGAACGACATGGCAACGGGAAAAGGAGAAAAAAAAAAAAGGCATTTGCAAAAGGTACAAAATATCCTAAGGCGCTTGGTTGTTAAACTTGAAGTGTTGTGTCTTGCCTAGAGGTCTGCAGAGCTCTCGTGCATGTGTCCGCTTGGCCTTCAGGTCTGTTCAGCTGCAAACAGTCTGAATAATGACGCTGGACATTTTTGGCTGCTTGGATCAAATAGCCATGGTTGTGACTGCAGATTAGTAAAAGACGGGGTAAGGAAGAACATAAAAGGCCGTTTTTCAAGCACTGGCTGCCAGAATCTCTTCACAGGGCAAAGGTGGGTCAGGGAGGGCAGCGGCCGGGTCAGGGTAAATCCTCCTGGGATGACTCTGTTCCCGTCCCGTTGCAGAAGAGTTCACACGATGGCTGCTCCCAGGGAATGGTGGGAACCCTGAACAGATCGGGCCCGACGATCAGTTTATTTATTTATTTCCCCAAACTCCAGAGACACTTTAAAAGAATTTCTTAATGTGGCTGCCATCATTTCTACAGGCAGCCAGCTCTAACTTAATTTTCAAGGCTGATCTCCTCTTCAGAGGTGACAGAAGGATTGTTTTTACGCGGCACGTGCGGACGGCAGACTGAATGTATTTGTTGTGAGTGCAGTGCAGAACCCAGCGCCGCCGGGGTGGACTGGGCTCTTTTTGGTTACCCCTGAAGAGGAACAAAGGGCCGAGGGAGTCCAAGAGACTGGAGTCAGTATTTCGGGAAGAGCAACATTTCTTCCCACAGCAGAAATCATGCACTCCAGTTCTTCAGGCTCGTGCTCCCTGGAGGGGAGGATGGACAGGACAGGGCAGGAGCACCCTTCAAATATCATTAGTGTCAGTGAAAAGTGTTTGCTTTCTTCATTGCCATGGATCCACCCAAGCCTGGCCGCCATACCAGCACGTGTGTATGATCAGATCCAGCCACAGGAGGGGGACAAAGATGCACTCGGTGAGAAAGTTGGATCGTGTAAGAGATTTGATTTAACCTCCAACTACAAGTAGGCGGTGGGACTTCTCTCCTGTAGGCAGTGGATCAGAGTCCAGGCCTTTTGATCCTGACTGTTCCAGTCTTGCTGTGCAGACGCAGCAGATCCTCAGGATAGGGACTATGCTGTCTTGTTTGCCAAGCTCTTCAGATAATGTTATCCTCACCAGAAACAAGGGTGAGTAATAATCTGACAGATACAACAGCGAGTGGGAAATAGTGAGAGAGGCAGGTTTTTACCAGTGGGAAATGTTGGCCTTGCCCTTGGCCCTGGCAGGTGGGGAGGGCTCCTGTGTCAGATGGTCTGCCCAAGCCTCCCCGTTTCCATCTCAGTGTGAGCTGTGAGCTCAGCGTGAGCTGTGGCTGCCCCTAACCCTGCGTGGGCAGGACGTCAGTGGAGCAGCGCCGTGGCTGGTCCATCTCCACTGACTCTCACCAGCACCGAACAGTCAGGCGTTGATGCCTACACCAGCCCATCTATACAACCAAGGGTCCCAGAGGGAGACAGCAAATATTGCCCAGTCTGTAACACAGCATGGTGGGGCTTAGAAGGAACCTCTGGGGATTATCTAGTCCAATTCCCTGCTCAAGCAGGGTCACCCAGAGCAGGGGGCCCAGGATCATGTTCAGGAGGGTTTGGAATCTCTCCAGAGAAGGAGGCTCCACAAGCTCTCTGGGTAGCCTGGACCAGACTCCAACACCCTTACAGCAAAGAAGTTTTTCCTCATGTTCATGTGGAACCTCCTGGGTTCCAGTTTGTGCCCATTGCCCCCTGTCCTGTCTCTGGACACCACTGACAAGAGTCTGGCCCCATCCTCTTGAACCTCCCTCCTTCTTTAGCTGTTGCTCAGCATTGTTCAGATCCCCACTCAGTCTTCTTCAGCTGAACAGCCCCAGGTCTCTCAGGCTTTCCTCTTCACAGGGATGCTCCAGGCCCCTCAGCATCTTTTTTTCCTCTGCTGGACTCTCTCCAGTATTTCCCTGTCTCTCTTGAACTGAGAAACTCAGAACTGTACCCAGCACTCCAGAGGTGGCCTCACCAGGGTCGAGTAGAAGGGGAGGAGAACCTCCCTCAACCTGCTGCCTACACTCTTCTTAATACACCCCAGGACACCATTGGCCTTCTTGGCCCTAAGAGCACACTGCTGGCCTGTGGTTAACAACCAGGACTGCCAGGTCCTTCTCTGCAGAGTGGCTTTCCAGCAGGTCATCCGCTTAGCTGTACTGGTGCAGGAGGTTATTCCACACCCCTCCCAGGTTCAGGACCTTACACTTGCTTCTTAAACACGTCAGTTGAAAGCTGCCTGTGGCGTCCACCCTTGCCCGGTGGCCGTGCAGCAGGCCCAGCGCTGCTGGCTGAAGCGCAGGCAGCCTCTTGCAGGGCTGCAGCCGGAGCAGCTGGGGCTGGAGCAGCTTAGCAGTAGGGAAAGCAGGTGGCCGAGCAGCAGGGAGGAAGACTTGCCAACCACACACATCACTAGGATCCTGAAAGGAAACAATTTGTTTAACTAGTCTGCCAAATAATATCTATATTATGAATGCAGCAAACATTGCTTATTCCTCCTCGCCGGAGGCTTCTTGCTTCCAGGATGAACATGTTGTTTTCTCCTGTTCATAGCTAGGAAAGGATTGGGAAGAGCTGCCAAAGCCCCAGTGGCTGCTTTGCCAAAAGCAAGCGAGTCTTTGCTGCGAGTCAGTGATGGTGGAAGGTGGGTTTGTGCTCCTGTGCATCACCCCAGCTTTCCTTGGGGCCAGGTTTGCTCACCGTGCCCGTGAGTCTTCATTTATCTTCTCTTAGCTTTCAGTTTGCAGTCATTTGTCACTGTTTTGGGGAGCTCCAGGGTGCATGGCAAACATCTGGGGACGTGCTGCTTCCCAGCTGGTTCCTGCAGCTACCACTTGAGCCTGATGTTCTCCTAAAAGGCCTCAAGGATGGATTTGCAAGTGTTCACAACCCACCTGTAAGGCCTGGTTTTTAAAAGAATCAGTTCAAGGTCCTAAATTACCAAAATTCCTGGGTTTGTCTGGAACTGTTCAATATAGGTCATATCCAGGCTCCGAGCTTTGTATCTAATGTTAATTAGTGTGTGTGTTGAGGGAGCTGTTTGAACTGGGGCCCTGGTACATCAGAGGAGCAGTGAACACCTAGAAGACCACAGAAGGAGGATGACAGTAGATGTGCAAAGGTGTGCAAGTGCCGTAGAGCTGTGGTGCTTCAGCACTACAGTAACTGAGCATCTGCACTCCAAATTCCCTAGCAAACTGAAAAGTGAACTGTCTAAAACCAGAGAATGTTCAAGCTCCGGCCAACATTTCTGATTTTCACAAAGTGACAGGGTTTAAAAGGAAAATTGATGAGGAGCTGGATGTGACACAAGACTTACAAGGGCATTAGTGTGACTCTAGAAAAAACATTCATAGCAGCATAAGAAAAATAAACACAGCGGAAAAGTATTTATGGATCTACACTGACTTAAACAGTCACCAAAACAATTCCCTTTTCTGTCTCCCACAGGAAAAAAATGAATGTAGGAAACATAATAAAACCAAAAACGTTAGCACTGCCTCTTGCCTGGCACTTACAGGCTTTCTGGAGCTTGAAAAACACTTGGATGCACCTGAATATAGACAGTGCCAAGCAAATGCACACGTGCTAAGCCTTGCAGGAACTGAGGGGTTTTCCCTGCTCCATCAAAATGCATTTGGGGTCGGTGGTTTGCAGGTGGATGGGATAGGAGGGGAGAGAGAAAAGCTGGAGAGTTTGGAAGTGGTGTAACTAGGCAGGCAGCCTCCCCTCTTCTCCCACCGTGACTGCAGAGATATCTTCCTCCGGTGCTTCAGCTTCGCTTAACTCTCCCTTTGATCAGTGTTTATAGTAATGGAGCTTGGTAGGAGCTCTAATATCCCTAAATGCTGTAAATATATATCTATAAACACGAAACAAAACATTCCCTATATAACAAACAGAGACCAGAGCTGTGAATTAAGGCCCCAGACAAGACAGATGCACAGCAACAATTCTCAAGGACTTTGAAGTTAAAAGCCTTGCTCTGTAATGTAAGAGCTTTTGTAAGTCGAACTAAAAGTCTCATTAACACAAAACTTCCATGATCAGAAACCTGACTAGTTCAGTGAGAATCCCCCACGGACACGAGTATTTAGCACACTTTCTAATTAAAAGAAGAGAATTATGGTACAGCAGTTAAAATATGTTTTATACTTGCCTAGGAAATATTTAGTAGATGGTGTGTGTGGAGCTACGCTGCCAGGGCTCTTTACAAATAGGACACAAGCAAAGCAAGGTGCAAACAGGCAGAAATGAGTACCTGAGAGTCTCCTGTGGTTTTCTCTGTGTGCTGGGACATTGTCACCTTGGGTAAGAAAGCAGGATCAAGCCTGATCTTTTTTTTTATTTTTTTTTGGAGCGTTGCAGGAAGTCCACCTCTTCTGGATGACTCCTCTCCAGACCTGAACTGCAAGAAGGCATTGCTCGGGCACTACCGAGGTCCTGCATGGAGGGAGTGCCCACCTTCCTTTTGGGAAATCATACTTCTTATCATGTGCTTGGTATCTGAAGGATCTCTGCTGATGGTTGCTCCTGGCCTGCAGGCAAGGTGCTGGCAATGCTAGCTGGGCCGGCTAAGTCTGTGCATCCCTTCTTGCTGAGCAGAGGCTGTTAAAAATTAACAGATACTGATGAAATTGTCCACTGGGCTTTTGTAAAACTGTCCCTCCATAGGCAGCAGTTTAGGTTTCTGGTGTAATGAGTTGATGCTCCTTCTCCTAGCACTGCTGGTGAACACTCGACCCGGACCAGGATTTGTCCTGTGCCCGGCAAGGTGTTAGGAAAGGGCGCTGTGTTTGTGGAAGCCAAAATTTGTCCAGTGCTGGGCATTGGGGTTTTTTTCTGGTGAATTTGTGTTAATCAGAGCTAGGAGGACATTTCTGAACGAGAAGTAACTGAACATTTAATAAAATCATTTCTTTATTGGGGCACAGTGAGGGGGAGGAAAAAACCTATAGTCCATTTAAATATTAATTCTAACAATTCAGTTCTCTTAAGCAGCTTTTGTTTCCATTTCCTGCAGTTTTTGGAAGCTGAGAAGAAGGTGAGAACTTCAACTAAAAAGAAATATTTTACTTAATGCCAAAATAAATTATGCATCAAAAATGCCATGGATTTTTTTTTAATAGATTTTTAAAAGTGTTTGTCCAACATAAAAAGAAAATAATCATTTGTTTGTTTCTAAATGAAAGCCCATCCTTATTTTCACATGTGCCAGGAAACTGAAACATCATTTGGTTCTGTTGTCAGGACTGGTGAGCTGGCTAAACTCCCTCTTCGAGAGCTCATCTGAATTCAAAAGCAAAGCTTCTGATGAGTTCATTAGGCTAAATATTTTGCTTTTTAATGTTAAACATTCTGCTTTTTGTCACTCTTTACTGTCCTCTTTGGGCATGAGGTCTCTCTTTCTGCCCTAAGCTCTTTTATACTCTTTTCCTGGCTTTGTAATACTCCCTGTGCCCTGCTTGAGACCAGCCTGGGTGGGAGAGTGGGTGGTGAACCCGTGGGTAGATGTTGGCTTTTGTCAAAAGAGGAATCTTGAATTCTGGGTGTGGAACTTGTCTCCTCTCAGTAGTGTACAGAGGAGATGTCCTCACTGAGGTACTAGTGGAGGAACCTGATGTTCTGAAGTGCTGCTCTGAGTGATGCCACCAGGAAAGGCCGTGAGAATGACGTACGTAAAGGACCAGAGTTATAAAGGACACTTGAAAACTGAGTGCACGTTAATGCAGCTCTGTGGGAGCAGGGCTGTCGGGGAAAATCGAGAACAAATTTGGAGTTCAGGATGCGTTGAAAAGCCTGTGGTTAATGTAAATGTGTTTTGAGGATGCTTTGTGTTCAGAGCCAAGTCCTGAGGCCCTCTCTTCCTCAGGCAAAGACTGGCTGGCTCCAGCTGCAGCTGAGCCTGTGGCTTTGCTCAGTCAAACCTTGAGAGGTCAGTCAGCTGAAACTCATCTGAGCTTTGCAGGTACACAGCCCTGAGGGGGTTGTCAGTACACCCAGCATTGCAAATATTCTTTACACTTGCTTTAATTTCCTCAACACTAATACAGCGCCCATCTTCGGAAACAGGAGGTTAAATATTTCATTAACCCTTAAACATGAAATATCACACTCATTTGAAACATGGTGTTTTCGGGAGGAAAATTATTAGAAGGCCTGAGATGAAGATGAAAAAGGAAGGGTGGGCAGAGACAAAACTTTGCTATCTAGAAAACAAATGAATTCAGGTGGTTTTGGTTGAAAGGGCTAATTGAAAAGTGGAAAAGCCAGTGAAGCTAATGGGCTACAGGAGTGTGAGCTGGGGGGGGGGGGGGGGGGGGGGGTGGTTCTTGGAAGGAATAGGTTGTTGGACACTGGGTGCTCACTGCTTCCCCAGCTCAGCCATCTCTGCAGCTTCAGATGCCTTGTCCAAGTGCCTGCATCACTATGGAATCATCAGGGCAAGTAGAATTATGTAAAAGAGGTTTTCATTATTCTTTTAGTGATAGCAGTATTATTATTATTTTAATGAGCAGTTTATTCATTATTATTACCGCTCTGTTTTATTAGCCTGTGCCACCATTTGTTTAAGGAACTGCCTTGTGAGCTGGAAGAGAGAAGTGAATTATGCTGAGTCCGACTGACTTCGGTTTACACTGGTAGCAGTCACAAAAGAATTGGCTGGTTTTATGATCTCAGTGAAATTGCAACGCTTATTGCTTTTTGCAAATGTGGACACTGCCTACGTGGTATGAAAGGTGTTTCTGTGGTGTATTCCCCTTGAATTTGGCAGAAAACAGGGTTTTCTGCTATCTGTTTGACTGGGTCTCTTAATGAACAGCTGTTCTTCATTGGCAGCCACCAGTTTCTTGTGGATTATTTCTGAAACAGCAAGAGACAGCAGCAGTCATTTCTGTTACCCTTGACTAAAGGCCGCCTGTCAAAATGTTTCTTCAGTCTCTTGGAGTGAAGATTAGGCTATTTTTCCCAGTGCGTGAGAAGTTAGGGGATTTCAAAGGATTTCCCAGCCTGCTTCAGGAATCCTCCCAAAAATCTCATTTGTGAGTTTGATGAACAAAGAAAAGAAATGTTGTTCAGATCAACAGAAACCTTTCCTTCAGGTGAGCCAAAGTACTTTATCTTATTTTTGACATCCTTTAAATGGCTTCTTTTTTGGTGTAAAATGAAGACTCTTTTTTCTTTTAAGTGTTATTTCAAGGCAGCAAGTTAAAAGTCTGGGAGTTTCATTTTGAGAATGTGGAATTAAGATGCTTCTGCAACTTCAAAACTCTCTGTGCCGTATTGGGTGAAATATTTATCTGACTAGACCTTTCTAGGGCTGGCTTTGCGTGAACGACAGACTACAAGCAGATTTAATTTGAAACTGTGTGTTTTTTTAAAGGTAGCAATGCAAAAGCAGTGCTATTTTGGGAAGCTCCCCTCTGCGAGACCTGCTTCTGATGTCTGTCATATGGCAGTACTTTCAATATAGGTAACCCTGAATCAAGGTTGGAGACTGGTGTCCCATTTAGTTTCTCACCAGTGAATTATTTCGGCTTGCCTTTTTCTCCTTCCGCTCTGGATGTTCTTAATCCAGGTTAGTAATTGAGAAGGAAGGAGGAAAATGCAAACACAGGACACCCTTTTGCTTCAGGCTCATGTGGGAGGGAGGAAGGGAAGGTGAGCACACACCTGGATCAAACCAGAAGCTTCCCAGGCATTTTGAGGTAAATAGTGACAGATTTCTAGCAGCATTTCCATCTCTTCTGTCTGATGTTAGGGAAGGTTTTTACATCATACTTCGGTGCTATCAAGGGTTTATCAGCTGGTACCCTCCCCACCCTGGATGATAGTGTAGGAAGTATCAGTGCTGTTTGGGAAGTTGAGGCTCCTGTTACAGGTTACATCTGTTCTTTATTTGGTCCCTTCCAAGCTCCTGATTGCCTCCAGCACTCGGGAGCATCTTCAGCCTCCTCCTCAAGTCTCTTTCTGCTTTGCTTTTCCCCAGTATACTCTACATCTGGCTCAGACAGTTTTCTTTCTGCTAGCATTTTTACAATATATATGAAAACTCCAACATAATTAAATAAACCAGTGCTGAAACCCCCCAAAGAACAATTATCTTTTCTGTGAAATACTCCCGGCAGAAATCTTGGAAAACTTACATGTAATTAGTACACCAAGCCCCACTGCAACATTAAATACAATGCATTAGGGCTTGTAACACCGACTTCTCTAGAATTCCAACTGACCAGCAATAAAAAATTTGTGAGCAGTGACTCACAACTGACTGATTTTATACATTTACACACTGTTAGTCTGATGATTTTAAAGGCACTTTAAAGTTTACCCCAGTCTCCAGTATGCTTGCTAGGCTGTTCTTATCCGGTGTGCTTCATCCTTAAAACGGCTTTTCTCTGGCATCTCTGTTATCAGGGAGAAAGAATGGTCTTTGAGGTTAGAGCATCAGACCAAAACTTGGCAGAATTGGATTAATTGCGTGGTTGAGCTATAGGCTTCCAGAGAATGAATCATTGAAATGATATCTGGGCCCCCAAACTGGCAGTCAGGATTATTCCAAGCTACTTGCCTGTCCAACCCTCATTGATTCCAGTTGTCCTGGGTGCCTGTACATGTCAAAAGAGGGCTGACAAGACAGAGGCCTGACCCAGGATATGATGAAGTCAACAGGAAGATGAAATAAAACTGGTGGCTTTGTATGAGGTGCTTGTTGAACACCGAGCCGTCCTGTTTCTAAGCACAGCTCAAGTGGAAAGCCAGGAGCACTGCTCCAAAGCTTGGCAGCATTAGTGATGGAGGATGCTGAGCTGGCAGCTCTCTGACACTTCCTAAAGAGAAACATTTGCCAAGAGGGATCACAGCCTGAGAAGTTGTTAGCTCTTCTAACAGCAGGTTGCATTGCCTTTTGTTTTCCCAAGTACAGATATATATATATATGTGCCTTTATGCTGAAGAAAAATGACCTTGAACATCCTATAGCTCTGATTTGGAGTGGCTAATATGCCAAGTTACCAGGAGGATGTCTCCTGGAGAAAAAAATAAAATAAAAAATTGCTGATAGGGAGATTTCTTACTTAGATATTTGGAGTCCTTTTTATCACAGAAGAGGAAGAGCAAGCCATGCGTGGCAGGTATTAGGCACGTTACTTAATTCCCTACTGGAAAGTACCCAAGCATGGGGATGAGAAGGGAGATGTGTGAGATCTGATGTAAACCAGAATATTAACACTAGAATGTGAACACTACTCTATCTTGAAAGTGCCTGTAATAAATGTTTTCAGAGGTAAAAGCTGATGTGAGTCCCCAGGATATTAAAATCATGAGGAAGGGACTAGTGTGAAAGCAGGTTTTGTGAGGAAGATGCTTCTCAGGGGCAGCGCTGAGGCTGGGGATGTGCCACTCTCCCTTCCTGCGACCGAGCTGCCCGGCTGCCGGCAGCGCTCGGTGGGGATGGCACAAACCTTCCCAGCTGCCCGGCCCCCACGTGCTCCTTTCCAGTTTCCCTGCAGTGCAGAATGATCCGGATTTGTTTCTGGTAACAAATGTTGAATGACTCCTTTTGAGAGCTCTTGGGGTTGATTTGGGCTGCCGTTGATTTCTGCCATCCCTGAGGTGTTATCCTGTGGGAACGTCCGAGAAAATGGGGATTTGATACTGCGGTTTGTGTATGGGCTGGTCCTAACCTAGATGGCTTGTGGTTGTCAGTACATCCAGCAGGAGCAAATATGATGTATTCACTGTTGGAATAGAGACTAGAAACTCTTTCCTAGAAAAACATGTAATGACCTTTTAAAGGGAACTATGTAACGCTAGGAGCTGTCCTAAAATGTGCTTTTGTACTGGAGTAAACGGGAGTTTGCAAAGCCCCTTAACAGTATGTAGTAATTTAGTAGTGACAGCTACCTTCTCAACCTGTTGACTATGAGAGGATGACATTGAAGGGCTATGTTAAAGAAAATGCCAAGTCCTACAGATAAAAATAAATGTATTTTGAGTGGTTGTTCCACCTCTGTCTCAAGAGCGGCCTCTACCCCGAGACCTCCAACATCTGCCGGTGGACAGAAGATATTATTGTGCTGTGGCTGCCAGATTCAAGCTGGATGCCAACCCCTGCTGCACTTCAGGAGTAATTCTGTGTCCGGACAGGGCCTTTTGCGTCACTGCCGTGTTTCCAAGCAGGAGAACCTCAGCTAAGCCTGTGGGTGAGCAGGCGAATTGTCTCCTGGGCTCTCTTTGGCCCTCTGATGTGTGAACACAGAGCAGCAGTGAGGATCCAGCTCTTCTAACCTGGTAAAGTCATGGATGAAAATACACATTGCTGCCCTTGAAGAAGTGAAATCAGAGGAGTCTGTGATAGGGGAGCACGGCATGGATAAAAGAAGAATGTGAAGGACTTTGAACATGTAAGAGAATGTGAACAGGGGCGATCCCAGAAGAGAAATTCTTCAGGGAATTAGAAGGAAAATAGATGTTAGGGAGGCAGGCTTAAAACTGTTTGAAGTCAGAGCAGGGAAGCTGGATCTAAGTTTTGATCATGAAAAGGCTGAGAGAAGGGTGAGTAATCTGAAATCAAAGTACGGAAGGAAATCAAACCTGAACATTAAACAACCTGCAGATCTCTCTCCCTTGAAGAGGTGAGATCCAAGGAGCCAATAAAGCAAGATGAGGGATTTTCGTAGCTCCTTGTAGAAGGAAAGCTTTCACCTGGAGAAGGATCCAAAATTCCCCCTGGTCTGACAGAGACGGGCAGAGGGGAAGAGCTTGATATGTCTCACTACAGGCCTTGGAGGGCGAACCAGCAGGTTAGCACCCATATCCCCACCAGAGCAAAAGGGAGTTGTCCAGTAAACAGGGCTTTGGTTTTCATTTCCTGCAAGGAATCATGTTTTCTCTCCTCTAAGTGCCCAATTCTGGAACTGTCCAAGTGGTTGAAGCCCTCAGGCAGTGCCCGTGAGCCAGACTGGCTGTGAGCCACGGGGAAAGTCACGGCTTCAGCAAGGAGATCCCTGTTTCAGCTGCTGCTGAGCTGTGTGTGCGTGTGGGAAGTGTCCTGCCAAGTTGATGGGCTGGACCTTCAGAATTAACAATGTTGACTCAGGCCTGAAGACTTTAAAAGAATTTATATCAACAGATTTTAAAGATCTTAAAATATACAGCTTGAGTAGCCTTAGGTTTTCTCAGGCAGCTGCCAAATCAAACTGAATAATAAAACAAAACTGAATAATAAAGTGATCACACAGTGTAAGATCAAGACAGGGCCGAGTAAGAGGCACCTCCAGTAATTAGTGGATTGGGAGCAGCCTCCTGACAAGCCTTGGGTTTCTGCTGACATGCTGAGAACCGAAAACAGCAACAAAATTTCCCCAGATGAAAACAGCTCTTCCCTCACCTCCTACTTACTCCCTGTTTAGTCCTTTTGCTCTTTACTGTCAACAAGGCCTGGGCAGGGGAGGTGCCAGGTGGGACAGAAGAGTCCAGCATGAGATGTTACTGGTCCAGAGCAGTAGTAGAAGGAAGTAAAATAAATGGGGACACTCCCAGGGCCGATATGGAGCCTGTGGGAAGGAGGATGTCAAAGAAGGACCAGATCCCAAAGGGGATGGTGCTGATGGAGCTTTGAACCAGGCACCAGAAAGCATCGATGCCTGCTTTTAGACTGCTGCCCGCAGCTAGGAGGTCTGTGTCCTCTTGCCCTTTCCCCAAGGGCTGCCCACGCAAGTTGTAGATGCCAGTGTCCCCTGTAGCAGCCCAACCTGAGCCCAGCAATAGGTGGCCACCTGCGCTGCCTCAGTGCTTCCCATCCACCTTGCGTGGAGCCAGATCACGTTGTGTTCTTTCTCCACTTTTTGTTACTGGTTTTCTTTAAAAGCCAGCAAAAATCAATATTAAAAGCCTAGTGAGGGTTTCTTTTTAAAAAAAAAAAAAAAGAAATTGCTTTGAGATGCTCATTCTTCATGGTTTGTATTGCAATAACGCTACAAAGCCCTAAAAGGCCCAAATAGGAAACTTCGGTTTGCTTTAAAGCTACATGTGTTTTGTTTGGGGGCCTAGAGGTTTTTGATGAAAAGATTTCATTTTTTGATAAAAACATTCTGGCCAAAATGAAGCTATTCAGAAAGGGGAACCGATTTTTATTCCTTTTTGGTGACATTTTTCATGGGATAAAATGTAATTCCTGAGAAGCTCTAACTTGGGTCCTTTTTCATTCTTAAAGTGTTTCTTTCTCTCTAGGCTCTCAACATCTATTTCCCATTGTCCTTTCAGAGTGCCAGGGCAAATATATCTTTCTATTTTGGTATTGTCAAGAGGTAAGGTTTGTAGCAAAAGGCAATATCTTTTCTGAGAGCAACTGATAGAACTGGGGCGGGGGGAGAGACTTATTTTTGGGTATAGAAGCCCTGTCTGGCTCTTTTGTTTATAAATTACCCTCCTATTCTCCCAAAGACCTTGCTGTCTCTACACTGAACTCTTTTAACTCTAGCATATATACTCAAAAAGCTCGCTCATCATTTATCTTTACTGCTACTGCAATCTTCTCGTCACCTCTGCTTTCTTTCCTTCTGCAGCTACTTACTCTTCTCTGTTTTGCAATTTTCTCAAGTGGCATCTGTAGCTGATGTTTTATTACTTGTGTATTCCTCTTTCTAATCCTCCATTATTTGGGGCATATCCTTTGTGTTAGTTTCTTCTATGCCCTGGAGATATTTATCGCTAATTGATTCACCTAAATGGGAAGGTAAACATTCGTTTCTCTTAGAATACACCTTTTCCTTGCAGCAGGACAATCCCTAGAGCTTTTATTCTTGCTTTCTTTCCTTTGTGGTGTTATGCATAGCTGGTTGGAGCTAAAAGGGAATAAAGCACACCTCTGGTAAGGTGAGCAGTGCGTTCAGGATTTGTGTGGCCACCTTTGAGACTCACTGACCATCCTGAGAGATGTGACAGCTCCCACAGAAGTCGGTGTTAGATGTACCTTCACCTCTCTGCAAGGGAAATAGCCCCTGCAAGCCCTTAGAAGGGATAGACAGGCTGACTGAGGCTTGGAGAGGAGGGAGGCAATCGGTTTTGTTCAACATTTCCATTAACAACCTGGATGATGGGATAGATAGTGCGCTTATTAAATTTACAGGTGGCACCAAGCTAGGAGGGACTGCAAATATATTGGACAACAGGATGAGAATTCAAATGAGTTCAACAAATTGCAGAAATGGGGGGAAAAAAAAGGCATTAAATCAGAGTCAAATGCAAGGCATGAAACTTGGACTGGAATAATCAATGCACAGAGGATGAGGAAGAGACAGCAGTTCTACAGAAAGGGAATTGATGAGTAGGGGAAAGGAAAGACTGGATGAGAAGTTCAGCAAGTCTCAGTGTTATGTTCATGGGAAGAAAAGGCAAATGCAGGTAGGACGTCACATAACAGGCTCCTTTTACAGCAGAAGTAGGCTGCAGGTTAAGTGAGGGTGACGGAGCACTGGAACAGGCTGCCCAGAGAGGTTGTGGGGCCTCCTTCTCTGGAGACTTTCCAAACCCCCCTGGATCTATTCTTGTGTGGCCTGCCCTGGGTGATCCTGCTCTGGCAAGGGGTTGGACTTGATGATCTCTTGAGGTCCCTTCCAACTCCTACCGTTCTATGATTCTATTAGAAAGGCTTTTGATAGTGAGCCGTGTTCAGCTCGAGGTAAGGATGCTGAGAAAGAGCGTCTCCCAGGGATGAGACACTTGAGACAATACAGCTGCGGCGCAGGGGAATGAGGCAGTATCTCTCGATCTTTGAGCCCTGTTGCCTCATGGATGTGCTTTTTGCCCTTGTTCTCCACACTCCCACTGCAGGAGACCTGAGGTGTGGAGAGGCTAACTGCTCATTAGGATCACAGGGGAGCTGTGCAGAGCCCACTCTGTCCCCGTGGTCCCAAGGGCAGTGACAGCTCCATGGTTTCCCCCTGCTGCTGGGGCACTCCCTGCTCTGCTGTCCTGGGCTGTGACCCCAGCCAAGATTTTGCTCTGGGGTGTGAGCATCAGTTTTTCTTCGTAAAATGTGGAGCAGTCTGTAGGTAGACCAGGAAAACAGGCTTATTTTTCTCTTTTTTTTTTTTTTCTCACTTCACTAGACAGAACACTTCTGGTAAGAGGAGGATATGAGTTTAACTATGCTGTTGGCCTTGAGGCTTTAGGTATCAAGGAGAGATTATTTCAGAGATCAAACTGAATGCTGATTCGAGGGAGTAGCTCATCCCTTTGGAGTGCTCCAGAAGGAAAAAGGGAACATTGTCAGTTCAATCTACTGTGGAATTTATAGTATTAATGATCTGAAGAACACTTTAGGGATTTCTGTCAGATGTCTATTTTAATTTAAACTCTTGGGTGTTTAACTACCCAAAATATTGAGTTCTAGTCATTATAAAAACTAATAACTGGCTTATTTTGCTGCTAATTCAGAAACTGAGGTTAATTATCTATAGTGAAGGGATATGGTACTAATCTAAAGTCTACCTGAATAAGACACTGTAGTTAATTGATTTCCCATGAAATGACAAAAGATTCCTTGAGAGGGAAAAGGTGTTTTGTATTCTGGGCTTTCTGGAAGGTACTAGCATTTGCTTCTCATGAAAGGCTTTTTTGTTTGGCTTTATCAACTGTACTTTATCCTTTTTGTATTATTACTGGTTTATTTTTATGGAAAAAAAACCCCAACACAATCCACCGTTGGATGATCATGAATTTTCCAGATGAGAGCCCGTCTGCTGCATCCCTTTGGCACGCAGTACCCCGCTGGAGTCGGTGGGAATTGTTTGATGTCCAGTCCACAGATGCGGAATTGCACCTAGGAACTTGACTTCCAAGTTTGACATAGACACCTGGGTGCTGTGGCAGAGCTGTGTGCTTGGGGGGGAAGACAGTCAGGATTTGGCCCAACTGGCTTTTCCAAAATCACCAAGCACATTAATCTCGAAGCTGAAATTGCTTCCTTGAGCTCTGTCCTGTGTTCTTTCTGCTCTGCCGTTCCCTTTCTCAAGGGCTGCCCACTCTCCCTCTAGTTTATTTAATAAAAATTACTTTCGAAGCCAACTGCAAGCAGCTAAAAAAATTAATTTAAACTTCCCCTAAAGTGTATTTGTCAATGTCTGCTGTTGTAATTCATTACGTTGTATCCTCGCATACCCTGAACATGGCAGTGTCAGAACTCTGATGATGTAGTGCAGTCTCCATGTATAATATATCATGAGAACAGTTTCAGCTTGGATGATATATGAAGCCAGCTTTGGAGGATTTTGAAAATAGACCTAAATTTCGGGATTTTTCTTTTTTTTGTGTGCAGCTTTAAGTGGTTGAAGGCTTCACCTGAAGCATTTACTGAATATCTAAATTTATTTTTTTTTTTCCCTTGCCAAGCAAGAATTAGCAACGTCAGCGAACCCGCTGGGGCCTTGTAGGGTAGCTGACCAAACTGCAAAGCATGTATGTGCATCACATCTTTCTGCTGAGCTTATTTGGCGATGCTGTCTTGATCTGGTTGTGTTTTAAACAAACTGTGGAATGTGGCTGTGGTCTAAATTGGACCACGTGCAGTTCAGATGGGCTTGTGAGCGATGGGATTCTGTGTGTAGGTGTGATGAGCCAGGCTGTCTTCTGCTGCATGGGATCAGACTCTCCCATTTGAATATTGTATTTCTGAGTAGAAGGCATTATAAGAATTGTTGGGTAAAGAGTATTTTGGGTGGTGTAGCTGGATATGACTGAGTGCTGAGAACGGCAATGTGTAAACCAAGAGCAGATGATTACAATGCAAAAACAGCAGGAAGAGGGAGGAAAAAGTGAGAAAGAAAATGGGAGCAACCATTGATCTTTGCTTATTGGCAAATAGCTTGTCGCAAAGGCAAGGCTTTCTCTTGAAATTGTTTTTTTCATGCAAACTTCAGAAAAATAAAGTAGAAACATAAGCAGAGGGCATCTACTCCTCCCCCCCCCACTTCACATAAAAATGCACCTCCTCTCTTCTCCCTCACTTCTTCCCGAGTTTTCTGTTCTTTTTTTTACATAGAAGCCACATATTCCAGCCAAATTTTTTTTTTTTTTTTTTTTTTTTTTTCCTGAGAGCTGGGGTCTGACTGAGCTTGTGCAGTGATGTGAGGTGAGCATGCAGTGGACTTTGCCGTGCTGCGTCCCATCAATAGGAAGCAATTCTTGTGCTTTTCAGGGTAACTGCCTTCGATTGTCAGGGTTGTGGCAGAAAAAAAAAATATCTGAGTGTGCGAGGGAGCAGTTGAAGTGTTATCTAACATTAGTAAGCATTTAGCCCAACTCAATGTTTGAACTTAATTGCCAGGAAAATGCTATACATTATGAGGATTTAAATCATTTAACAAGCCTTGTGTGAGTCCTAATGCTTTTTTATTACTGCCTTTTTCATATGCTTTTTATTTGACAGGACAAAAGCAATAGTTAGAGTAGGCTCCCGGCACAGGCATCACCTCTTGTTCTGCACAGGACACACTTTTCATTAGGAGGAAAATGATGAAGTGGTTTGCTCTGTTGGTCACCAAATCTGGGAGGGAAAAAAACCAGAAGCCTCCTTCGTAGTGAGCTTGTTTCTGTACAAACTTGAGCAGGGCTCGTAGGGAGGATGCTCAGCACCCAGAGAGGTGGCCGTGGTGTGGGAACTCCTGAGGTGCATTGAAGTCAGCAGCGGCTTGTGATGACTTGGATGTGGATGTGGTGAAGAGAAGGCTCAGGGGAGACCTTATTACCATGTCCCAGTACTTGATGGGTGGCTGCCAAGAGGAAGGAGACTCTTTTTACAAGGAGTCACATGGAGAAAACAAGGGGGAATGGCTGTGAGTTGCTCCAGGGGAGATTCCAGTTGGAGTTTAGGAGAAAATTCTTTACAATTAAACATTGGAATAGTCTCCTAAGAGAAGTGGTGGACTCCCCTACACTGGACAGTTTTAAGACTCAACTTGACAGGGTGCTGGGCCAGCTCACTTAAACCAATTTAACTTTTCTTTTTATTATTTTTATTTATTTGAAAGATTGGACCAGGTGGTCCTTGAGGTCCCTTCCAGCCTGGCCTTCTATGATTCTGTGAATGTGGATGCAGATGGAAAGGAAGGGAAAATATTTTAGGCTGAAAGAGCAGATCGAACAAATTGTTAAATAATGGCCTAGTGCTTGTTCACCCCTTATCTAAACTGTTCCCCTTGTTAGGGCTATGGTTTGATTTAAAAAAAAACAAACACAAAAATAAAACAACTGAATCTGTCTTTAGGACGTTAAATACCCAATCCCATAGTGGTAACGTGGCACGTAGCAGTGATGCAGCACAGGCTGGCTCTGCTCGTCCAGAGACTGCAAGGAGCTGGAGTACTGATCAGAGTGACTCCCATCATAGCCCTTCCCTGGGTTTTTCTCCCAGACTCCCAGCCCCTTCTTGCCCAGCACAACGGGAATGCTGGAGAAGGCTCCAGGTCGGGTGAAGTGAGCTCAGCTCTTTCCTCAGCAGGCGGTGGCACCTCCCCGGAGCGCCGGCTGGAGGTTTGATGTGCGGTACAGAAAGCTGCCCGAGCAGCTCTGCCGCAGCTCCCGCGCTTCGGCTGCTTTATGGGTCACCAGATGTTCCTGCCAGAGGGATGGGTTCGGAGCAATCACTCCGCTGAGTAACAACCCTGCACAAATTCTCTGTGTTAAGCATGGATCAAAGGTATAATATATGTGCCTCCCTAGGCAGTAAAGTCCTAATTCTACCTTCTGCTGAAATAGCCTAATTTAGTGTCTAAGCTTTTCTGTATGGCCAGCCTCTCTGCACAAGAAGCTGGGACATGGATCTACTGAATTCAGAGATTTGGTCTTGAGGGGCTCTATTCTTCTTTTGCCCTTGTAATTGTACTGTCTAAGCACTTCTGCTTCGCTGTTTAATGTCTTTTTGGAAGCAGTTTTTATTTTTTTTTTTCTTCTTGTGATCCCTAATAGTTTCAATATTCTGACAAATACTCAATCCTTCTTTGAATCCTGTGTGAGATGAGCGCTTCTAATGGCTCTTAGGGCAGGCAGTTCCGTGGCTTACACCTTGTGTCAGACTCATTTCCTTAAATCAGTCATAAATTATCAATAATTTCATCCTGGTTCATGTGTCCCCAGCAGGTAGTGCTGGTTAAATTGGCCCCAGTGCTACAACCCAGTGCAGGTCACCAAAGCCATGGTTGAAGTGCTGCTGCAGCAGAACAAAGAAGCAGCAGAGCTGCATTAGCAATGAATTCATTAAACACTTGCATTTTCATGGAAATCTGATGCTATTTCATCTAATCAAAGATTGTACGTTTTTCCCCAAAGTCTTATGTCTCAATCTATAACTGACACACTGTGAAATATCTGAAATCCACTTGAAAGCCCATGGGATCAGTGCTGAATTCCACAGCCTTTTAACATTTGCAATTACACTAAGATACACAGAAATTACTGGGTGCTTTCTTTTTTCCACAGGCTTTTCTGCTAGTTTGGTAGAAGGAGTATTTGCACCAAGTGGAGAATTTTAATTCTCACCCATAAAACTCTTTGTTCATTTCTGCCAAGAACAGTATGATCCTCTGCAGTTTCACAGGCTATGTATACGTCCAATACCGGGACTTAACAGTTTCCAGATTTTCTGTTTTTTTAGTCAGAAAAACCCTACAGATAAAAAATAGTGTTGTGAAAAATTTGTTGCAGTTGCCTCTGACTTTTTTAATTAGCATAAGTCTCCAGAATGTGACTTGTGAAATGTCTCTTGAGATGCTCAGAGTGCTGGAAAGAGCCCTTTCTCTTGAATTCTAGTCTAGTTTCTAAAGCTCAACATCTGCATTTACATTTGCAGACAGATGTGGCACCGAGCTCGCTCTTACCCTCTCGCTCCTCCTTTGTCCTCTGCACCCCCTTCGTTTATTGGCATATGGGCTGCTTAGGGGGCTGCTCCGGTAGCTTTCTGCTACATCCTCCAGGTGAAATGAGCCCAAGCAAGTTGGGAGAGACTGTTCAAATCTGTTCCGCGCAGACTGAGAGGAGCGAAAAGGAAAGCCAGCATTCATCATTCAAAAGATAAACATTTGACAGCACAGCTTGACTATGTCAGGAACACTTCTGTTTTAATAGTACGCCTGCAAGCTTTCAAAACAAGTGTTTACCTGTCACAATAAACAGTTATGAGTGAAGTACACAAAACACACTAAACTTGGAGCTGGCAAGCTTCCAGAAATGCCATGTGCAGTTAAACTCTTGAGCTTGTCATTCCATCCAACATAAATCTCTTCAGTTGTCTTCTGTCTTCTTCAGTGTATACTGGGGGACTTTTCGGATTGCCTTGGAGACATCTGTCTCGGATGCGTACGTAGAAAAACCCTGGGAAGTGTAGCAAGTGCCTGGAGTTGACAGGCACATTAAGGCCTAACTCTTAAACAACTGCAATTAACTCACTAATGGCTCCTGGTGAGACTGGGTGCCTTATTTTGCTCCCCTGCAAGCAAATCGGTAGCTACACAAAGTCCAAATCTGCTTGTAATTGCGTTGGCCAAAGGGTGCTTCTGGTGGAAGTGTGGAGTAGAGGAGACTGGGGGCAAATGGCTTCACTTAAGTGTTGGATCAGACTCCCTAATTTGGATCTTCTGGTTTCTTCAGAAGAATGAAGAGTCTGATCTAGTGGCTGGCCTGGCCTAGGTTTGAGCCTGTCAGGAGAGAGGGTCATAAGTTTGCTTGGCTGGAGTTTTCTTTGCCCATGCCAAACAATGAGAATTCTCACTTTTTCAGAGATGTTATTTCATTTTGGAAGACTTCCTGCCAAGTCTAACGCTGTGCAGCATACTGGAAAAATAGCTAAAGTCAATAAATACAGCCCATAAAAATAAAGTCTGGCACAACATTTGCACAGGAAACAATTACGTCTTGGTGCCTTTTTTTTTTTTTAAGCTGTTTCAATAGCTTAAAGAAAGGCTAGGAGAGTGAGAGGAATTTCCTTCTGTATACACATTTTAATGTGATGTTTCACTTTTTTTGTTGTAGAGTGAAGTATAGGTCAACCTCAGCTTGCCAGGTGGGGTGATCTGACCAGAGTACGCTGGTTAAAATGTCCACCTTCTGTTCTTCTGCAGGGGGAGCAAGAGTTGAAATAGGAATCAGGAATCTCAGACCTGAGATTCCTGGGTTTAGGTTTTGGCTCTTGCATAAACCACTTGCAAATCAAGATAATATTGATTGTATGGGGAACAGTTCTCAAGATAGCGCAGTCAGTTCCACAACACTCTTCAGATTTGCATGGGTTGTGGTCCTTGGGCTTTTGTGAGCCTTTGTCCAAGAAATTCTTGGTCTGTTGCGGAACTGCTGGTCTTTTTTCTCTGAAAGCACCACCATCTCCCTTCTGGACACTCACCTGGGAGCCTCAGTGCAAGTTGTCACGTCTCCTGACTGCTAGGTGAGCGTTGTAAGCCCCAGACAGTTGGTTTTCTCCCTTGCCCTGAGTGGCTTCTTGCAATAGCCATCCTTCTTCCCTCGTATAGTCCTTGGGAGCTGTCTTGATTCGAAGGAGACGCTCTCAGGGCCGCTGCTGACCAGACTCTTGCTCTTGCCTCTCCCATAGTCAGCGTGGGTGGCCTTCTCCCTTGACTCCCATGCAACATTTCAAAAGGCCTCGTTTTTGTTCCAAAGCAGAATGTAAAAGGCTTTCAACATCTCCATTAAAAAAAAAAATAAAAAAAAAATTCCAGCATTTGTGCTCGTCATTTTACTTCCAAGAGCACAGTGAAAAAAAGGGAAAGTCTGCCCTTGTTCAGTCCTGGCAAGTCCAATCTAGAGCTGTGTAAAAATGCATCTAAAAAAGGACCTTTCTTCCAATAAATGGCCATTTAATGAATAAAAGAGAAACAATTGAAGTCTGCAGTAATAGAACAATTATGTGCTGTTGTGCGTTCCAGCTGGCTACACATTGAACAGTTCTTACAAATTGCCGGAAACACAGCAGCACACGGATCCGATACGTTTCAGGACAGTCATTATTAAGAAGAAATACCATGTGTCAATCTGCTGAAGCCCTCCGAGGGCATTATCCTCCTAAAATCCCTTAATTACTGCTCTGGGGCTCACGTGCGTGCCTGGCCCGCAGCGTGCACAAGAGGGAGAGGCTGGAAGCAGTAACCCCGGTGTGATGTTCATTAACTTTCTCAGTCTCTGCTCTTTCCACTGCTGAGCAGCAGGGGGAAGAAAAGCTGGTTAGGAAGGCTGGAGAGAGGCAAAGAGACCCAGGTTGAGAAGGTCTGAGGAGCTGTGGTGGAACAGGTAAAGGCATCAGAGCAGCAAAAGTGCAAATCTAAGGTAGGAGGGGAAATGTGGATGGACAGAAATGAACAAACTAGCCAGTGGGTGCTTATGAACATCACACACTCTCTCCTCGCACACATTTCTTTGGTATTTTTTTATATTGGTCTTCAAATGGCAATGAGGAAGATGAAAGCAGGTTTGGGATCAGGGTTGGCCTCTTTGGAGCCTCCAATAAAAGAGTCCCTGGTTCAGGTTTGCACCCTGCACTGCGTAGTGCTGCCCTAAAGCGACTAAAGCACTGCCAGTCTGCTTGTCCTTCAGACTCAGGAGTCTAATCAATGTTTCAATGATAATTGAACCATTTGGTGGGAATTTTTGGGTGCACAAATAGGAGAAAACGTGTTGGGGAGGATTATGATTTGATAACAAGGGAGATGTGGACTTCAGGCTCCAGCAAGGTCCTCACCATCGCGCTCGGCTGATTTCATAATGATCTTTGGTCACTCAAAACCCAGTAAGGTCATGAGGAGCATTCAGAGCTGGTGAGTGCTGATTAAACATGATATAAACACCTCTGCTGGGTTAGATCTGTGAAAAGAATTTCAGTGTCTGAAGAGCAGAGGAGTAGGGACTAACGAGCTGTGAAGGAAGGAGATGTATTTAAGGTGTTTGTGAACAGGGAGAGGACCAAGTTCCTGCTCCTTATTTAGTTTATTAAAGCTACTTTGCAGGTCTCTCTTTTTTTTTTTTTTTTCTTTTTTCTCTCAAAAGAAAACCTGAAAGCCCCCGCAGTTCTGAGTACTTGTCAGGGATGTAATGATGGAAATTTTGTCAGCCTCGCTTTGCATAATAGGGATCATTATGTGATGGTAAATCTCGCTGTATGTTCTGTACGCTCCTAATGTGGGAGGAATAAAATCTTCCTGAGGTTTCTTTTGCAGAGCTTGTCAATGAACGCACTGGGTCAGATTGTCTTCTCAAAGCAGGAAAAGCTGAGGTGACTTTATGCAAGCACAACAGTAGGAAATCACAGTGCTGGGAGAATCAGGCTTATTGTTCCAAATCCTGTCAGCCTGACAGGTATTTCTTTCTTGCATTAGCTGTATTTTAAGTTCATGTTGGGAAGCTCTGCTTCCTCCCTGAGCTCCTCAGGTGCTGCTGGGACAGCACCCAGCTGGACAGTCGTGTTGCACTGGTGTTACGTGCCGGCTCCCTGCCCGTCTTCTTGTCAGACGTGGGGCTGAGCTGGTGGGCAAGCAACTCACTGGTTGTGAGCTGGGCGAATTGTCCCAAGAGATTGTCAAGACCTAGAGCTCATCGTTTCCGTGCTGCTGCTTTAGGGGTTTCTAAACACTGCAGAAATCCTTCCTGGAAATAGAAACCATGGGGTTTTTTTCAGAGGCTCCTCTCAGACTTTTTGAGGGCTTGGGAGTGTCCCACATGCCTGGGAAGAGCAGACCGCGAAGTCCGAACTTGGGCTTTCACAAACCACAACTGCCTGCTTGTGTAAAAAGATGTCAAATCTGGCTAATAATAGCAGCTAGGAATTTCAGAGGAGCTTATCTGATTTTCACAGCTGGCTCCCTTCTGCTTCTTTGTAAATCTCAGCGAGAAATACACGAGGAGGATCGTGAGCCAGTGCTTTGCAAAGGAAGGCTAAGCCCTTGCAATCTGCGGTCTACAGCAGGCAAATAGATGCCCAAAGTGGCTACGTGGCTCACCTGGAGCTGCAGAAGGACAGGGGCACATCGCCGTCCTGCCCACAGTGTCCTCTCACGCTCTCGCTGTCATCCGTGTCGTCCAACTTCAAGGCCTGCTGCTCTCTGATAACACTGCAAGTGGCTTCCCTGGGACACGTTTGGGTACCTGGAGCTCAGCTAAATGGCATTCCACTCTGAAGTCAGTAGCTGTTGGAATAAACGACTCTTTCCAACAGGCAAGGCCATGTGTCCTTTCCCATGCAGTAAGGAGGTATTTGTTCAAAGCAATTAGACTCCATTGCCTAGTTTAGTACTTAATCAATTTATGTGGTTAGCTAAGGTACCCGCATATGCCCTTAATAAGTAGTGACATCCCTTTCCTACAGCGCAGCTATGTGCTTACAGAGAAATTACATTTTTAATTATGCCACACAAGCTTAATGGAAAATCTAATTATGACAGTGGCGTTTTTCAGCTTTTGTACCGATCGTGTGTTTTCTGAAATGCTGTTGCGAGCGTCGGCTCTGCTGTAGGACTTCAGGAGTGGAAATGGATTCAGCACAGAGTTTGTGCCATGCTGCACTTTTATAGTTTGTTAATGACTGCTATGTGTTATTTGTGTGCTGTCATAAATGTCCTGGTAGTCGTTGCAGTAAAACAGACAAGTGGGAGTCCTTGCTCCAAAGATTCTCGCTGGTCTCAAGCAAACACTTCTGTAGGCAGTGGAAATACTGAAGCTGCTTCTCAGGGATTTGTGCCCTGTCTTTTGATTCTCTGATGTCTAATGTGGTGTGAACTCTGATTTAAATATTTTGTATGGATTAGGATGTTTATGGGTTTCCTTCATGCCTAATTAGGACTCAGCCTAGGCTCAGTTGGAGCCTCTTTCTCCACAGGGACAAAGTGCAAATAGCTTAGATTGGGACCTTCCTCCTTCCTTTTCCTCCTTCCCAGGCGAGCAGGTGCTCACTAGCTTTACGTGGTCATGGTTTCTCTCCACTCCACTCCACCCACCCGACTGCTTATAAGCAGACTGTGTGGACCAAAAACCGCTCCTCTACTCAGGTTTTCCCCTTTGTGAGCTCCAGACAGTCCCAGTGATTTCTGTGAGAGCTGGCCAATGCTTTCTGCAAACTCAACAATATTTATGGTGCTTTAAAACAGCGTGAGCTGTCTTAGTTTGGCTGATGTTTATTCAAAGAGGAAAGATGGGATTTTCAGTGCTGTTCAGGGTTGAGCTAAGCCTGCTTCTGCTCAGTACCCAGCATGAGCATCATCCGGGACGGAGTTAGGGCAACCGAGCCCTTCTGCACATCTTATGCCTTACCCAGATGGACTTGCCTTGGGGAAGAGGAGCCCTACAGTTGCTCCTCCTGAGCCACAGCAGCTCGCTGGCAGGGGCCCAGATTTGCTGTGAGTAGCTATCAAATTAATTGATTACAACAGACCAAAACCCCCAAGCTTTTCAAAAGACTTTACTTCAGTGTCTAAAAAGTCAGTCAGGTTCTTAATTACTATCCAGCTCATTTCCAGAGGGGTACAGCCAACCTTCTGCTCATCAAATGAGGACAAGCTCTCTCTGGTCACTGTTTGTCCCCAGCTTGAAATGTCTGGCAGGCAGGGACTGTTACTGGGCGTTAACCGAGTGCACGAGTACAGCAGGGAGGAAATGATGTGGAAATCAGGAAGAAGTTCTTCACTCTGAGGATGATGAGACACTGGCACAGGTTGCCCAGGGAAACTGTGGATGCTCCATCACTGGATGTGTTCAAGACCAGGTTAGATGGGGCTCTGAGCAACCTGCTCTAGTGGGGAGTGTCCCTGCCCATGGCAGGGGGGTTGGAACTAGAGGATCTTTAAGGTCCCTTCCAACCCAAATGATTCTATGACACACACAGGCTGAAATTCATCCCTATGAATGTCCCTGAAAGCCTCCCAGAACGGCAGGAAAGGGGAGCACCCTAATGAGGGGAGCAGAGCTCTCCAGCATGGGAGTGAGCTGAGTTTCTGTGACCAAATCCCTGGTCCTTGGAATTCCTTCCAGAAAAGTGCCTGGGCAAAATTTCTTGGCATTCTAAAGGTGATCTGTGTTTGAGGATCTTTTTCAGAGTGGAATTAGAGCACCAGTATATTTTCAGCTAACATTTTTACTTTCCAATGAAACAAATACATCCTGAAATGTGCCTTGGTCAGGTGTATCTTTCTGAGTCTGCCTCTCCATGTACCACCACGATGATATATTTAATAGGGCCTATTTCACTTTTCTCACCTACTTTGTGATGGATCAGAAGCAAAACGTGTTGCTCTGCACTCCTAATTTTTCTTGGTTCCTTTCAAATCGTTTGTTCTGCTTGGATGCTTTGTGGCTACTAATAGATAATGTTATGGGAAGGACTGTAAAACCTTATCACTGGAGAGTGCTGAAGATGTGTCTATTCGTGCGTAGTCTTTTTTTCTGCAAACTTTAAAACATATTGCACAACCGCAACCTCTCCTCTGCCGTCACAAGTACTCTGCCTAGACCAGATGTGATCACCTTATGTTAGGTGTTTCCATATGAGCTGGAAAGCAGCTAAAAGCATCCTCTAGGCTCCCTTTTTCCTTAGCGCTTTAATCGCAGGCATCTACATTTTCCCGGACGTTCCCAGCAGTCCGAGGGTGGTGTATCAAAAGTGAATGAAAGGCAGCAAGGTAAGAGGGGTAGTGCCAAGCTAAGTTGACCATCTGTCCTCTGTCCCTGAAAATGAAAAGCCAGTTTTGAGAGGGAACTCGGGGCTCCTTGATGGCTGCCGTGCCTTCCGAGCTAATGACTGTGCCCGCCGCCCTGCAGGCAGGAGATTGTCAGGCAGAAATTTGGTTGGAAATTATTTTAGTGTTTCCCAGGCAATTTTGATTTGCTTTGGCCTAATCCACCTTTTGTGTTTTTATTCTTTGGCTCACGGAGATAACTACAGCCCTGCGTTGTCTTGCTGAAAGTGCTGGTGCCAAGATGAGGCAATTTTCTTTCAGCAGATACATCCCCAAAGCTTTCAAAGTGCCTGAGATTATGGAAGATGCCCCGCCTGTGCAACTTAATTGGGCTACTGGGCTAAGACTGCTGCAAAGATATCCCTGTTAAGATATTAACCGATAGCAACTCACACAGCTGAAATTTTATTTGTTGAATTATGATGATCGTAGCAGTCCCATCAGGTAAAAACTGCAGAGAACAGGTTTGCTAATAAATAGTGCAGAGCAATTCTTCATTTCTTGTGGCTGTGAGAAGCCTGGAGCACAGCAGATTGCTGCTGGAGGGTCCTGCCTGAGAGGCTACCAAAGAGCAGCCTCCCATTACATTTTGCCATCCCATTTGTTAAACTGCAGGACAGCATTAGACTGGCCTGCCATTTACATCAGTTAGAGGTGAAAATACCGCAGAGCACTTCAAAGACATGCTGAGGAAGAACTGGAAAATGCCTCGGAAATAATGGCTTCCCCTACAACCCTCATTTTCACAGTGGTTGCAGAGTAAATCTCTGTCTTCGCAGGCCTCTGCGTCACGGCCCCGTTCTGCTGCGCGCTCAGAAGCGTCGGTTCGCACCCGGCCTCTCACAAAATTAGCTGATGCCTTTTAGCTGGATATGATCCCAATTTTAAGCCCATTAGGCGACAAGAGGAGTCGGTGTTGAGCAAATTAAATGTTTTTGAGCGTGCCTAGGTACCTAGGAGGGAGATCAGGCGGCAGACAGGGACAGGGAACGGGAGGTACGAGGCAGACGGCCGGGATCACAAACGCTTTGCAAATTCCCGGCACCTGTAGCCCAAAGTTCAAGCCTTTCTGTTTTTCTTCCAAAATCCCGTCCTCTTCCCCCCGCAGCATGCTTTGTTTCAAGTAAAAAGAGAGCCAAGTGTAGCCAAAACTTGAAACTCTCTGGCATGATGTGAATTAATTTTGCCACCCTTGAGATAAGAGCAGCATTTGCATGGACATGAGCAAAATCAGATTAAGGAAAGATTTCTAGAGCTGGAGACTGGGCAGGGGCAATCTGCCTGGGAGAGCCGGGAGCATCTCTGGCCCAGCCCTTTCTAATGACTATCAAGCCCTTTTACCACTAACAGATTCTCAGCAATTCCTTTGCTCTCGCTGGGGTATCAGGGGTGAGGGAAATCCCCATCGCGGGCAGGCGCCGTGCAGAGTGTGTCACGGCTCTGGACCATGACCCAATTACGTGCAGCAAGGCTGGTGTGTGCTGTGAGTTCTTAAGAGCTCGTTCAGACCTCACCACATCTGCCAAAGGGGCACGGATGGATAACAGCAGCATCCTGAACACCCCTCCTAGCTAAGGGTCGAGGGGATGAAGGCAGGAAACACCCAGAGCCAAACGTTCCTCACGCAGCCCGGCCCAGAAATCCTGGGGGTCCCTATATGCTACTAACCAGCCTCACTCCTTCATAGGCATATGTGCTGCATTTGGAAAATTCAGCCCAGGTTGGAAATGGCACATGTGCAGTGAGGCTGGGAATGAGATGCAAGTTTGAGCAGGGCCACAACATCTACCAGGAGGGAAAAACTGAGGAGGGGGAGAGAGGGAAATTGCCGTTCCTTTTTGCGCAGATACAGCTTTTTTTTCTTATTCTGGATGCCACGTGAAGAGCAAAGGGATCACTGTGGAGCTGTGAAGGCAGCCCGAGCGAACAGCCTTGTTTGTGGGAGAAATCCCACAAAGGGTGAGTGAGCATGGCTTCGTACACCACGAAGCATCCCTTCGTGCCTGGCTCGAGAGCTGCGTCTGTCCAGTTTGGTTGGGCAGCGGCGTGTGTGGAGCTAGCAGGGCAGGAGCATCAGCAGCACCACAGTTCCAGCATCCTGCACTCAGCAGGAGCCCCGGAGAGCATGGGCTGGGCAGAGGCTGTTCCCTGCTGAAGGGAGACAACTGGAATCCACCTCAGTTTTGTTGTAGGAAAGAAAGTGAATTTCTAGGCAATCGACGACGCTCTCTGCGTCAGCGTATTTATGCAAAGTGCCTGTTGTATGTTAGCCTAGTTCTAGCTGGAAGCGGAGCCGAAATCCTCCAGGAGAGGGTTTGCGGGAGGAAGGGGTTTACACCGAAAACCTTGGATGAAGTCCAATATTCAAGCAATAAGACCTTAAGAAGCAGGCATCATTATAAGATAATTGACTGTGGAGAGCAGTCACACATCCCAAGGTGAAGCATAGGGCACTTAACATATCAATAAGGTCAATTATCTGATTATGTCAGCTGCCTTAGTGCTGTTATTAACCTATATTGCTCTTATTAACCTTTCTGATGAAGAATCTTTCAAAAATAATTATATTAAAGTACAAATCTCTCAAGTTTAAAATATGTGAATGTTCCATTTCAGTAGTCGTGTGTCATAGGATAATGAACATCTGATTGCCTGGCTGACACAATGAGGTTTTTAATCAGGCTCCCTTTCCTAGGATCAGCGTGTTAGCTCTGACAGCCTTCCCTGGGCCCGGGCAGGCTCATGAAAGCGCTGCTGTCACGTTACGAATGGCGGGATTTAAAATTGAAATGTGAGCAAATAAGACAAGAAATGTAACGGATACGCTGAGGAGAGGGGTCCTGGGAAAATACCCACCCAAAGCCTCTTCAGTCAATTCCAATTACTAAAGCACACAGCTCATTCAATTAGTGCCTATGTACTTGTGCGTATAGTATTTACTACCTAGTGGAGCTGATCAAAGGGGAGCACACTGCTCATGAAAATTTGTTCATATTCATTTTGTCCTTTTCTTTTTTTTTTTTTTCCTTTCCCCCCATGCTGCAGAACATTTTGAAGTAGGAAAGCATTTTGCCACAACTTTCAGCCATTCTTTCATCTATCAGGGATTGTGAGTGTTCCAATTTCTGCTGGGGATTACTAATTCATTACATGCTTCTGGCAAAACCGTTGCAAATTCTGCTTGTTACAAGTTTTGATCCCTGTTAGGTTCGTGTGTGTGTAGCTGTACAATAGGTGAAGTATCATTTCATACAATGAGGCTATTTGAGGAGCAAAACTCAGGGGCCTTATTTTTAGCTGTGCCTTGTTGTCACGCTTACCTTTTGATGTGATTTGGTTTTTAGGTGACCACTCTGAGTGTCCTTTAAAGATATATTTTTAACCGTGGAATTTGTCACCAATTTGAAATGTCTGGGCATTTTGAAAATTGAAGCTAAGGTATTCCTGTGTGCATTTTGTGCTGACGTGTTTCTCCAGGTAGAAGAAGTATAATTAGTTGTCCTCTTTGAGGTCCAAGTGAATTCCTTTGCGAGTAGAAAACTAAGTGGGAGAATCATATGGAAAGCTAAAGCTGAAAAATTCTCCTTCTGTGAAATTCCCGTTCTTCATCTTTCCCAGTTTGCTTCCTTTGCCAAGATCTCCACTGTCAACGCAACACATCTGGTACTTGGGAAAGACAAGTATTTCTGGAGTCACTCTACATCTTCCCTTCCCCTTCTATAAAAAACAGCAGATGATGAAAGCTTATTTCTTTGTTTCCAAGTGCTGCTCAGGAAACTTTGATTTGCTTCTTGTTGTATGTTGGAAGAAGTAAAGATGAATCCTGCTCTTCAGGATGAGTCCCTACAAAGTCACCTCCTTGCTCCACCACTGTGAGAACCTGAACCTCGGCCAGAGCCCAAACCACTGCTGTGACCACCCTGAGCCACAGCTCCTGTGGTGAGTTCACTTTGGTGCTGATGAACATTTCTCTTGCAACCCCTTTTGTATTTCTTCTAGCGGCACTAGGTGCTTCTGTCTGTGCCACACCCCCAGAGACGTTCTTAGTCATCTTCCTCTTTGTCATTCTGCGGCAGACAGTCAAGAAGCAAACACTTGTGCCAGGAATATTATGTATGGCTCTGCTGATTTTTTGCAAAAATCTTTGAAAAAAGTCTGCAGCGAGCACTGTGCCTCTGCAATGATCTGGGAGTAATAGGAACTGTTAGTGCTGTGTTGAAAATCCGAGTCTGCTGGGATATATTTTGGAGGTAAATAGAGGGCAATTATCTGAAAGGAGGACTCGAGGAACACTGTGTCTTGCAAATACGGTCTCTATGCCAAGTCAGTGTATCTGGAGAGGCCATTGCCTGGAGTAATGAATGTTTGTCCCTTCCAGGAAAACAGTATCTGCTTTTACCTCCCACTAAGGTGTCAGAGCTACAGTGAGAGTAAATATTTGGGTAGATTTTTCCCTCATTAGCCTTCCACTGGGTTGCAGTTGGCTTAGCCAGAGCACACCATTCTGAAATGTATTGTACCTGTGATCCGAGTTTATTTCTGCTTCATGGAGAGCATTTCTTTCTGAAGCACCTTAAAGATGTTTCAGAAGTGGCTCCTCAGCCATGGGAAAGCCTTGCCAGTCCTCACAGCCTGGTAGTATCAGCTGGAAGTTGATGCCATCACCCCCACACTGGCAAAGTCTCCCCCTTTTTCATCTTTGGTTTTCTGAAGACAGTTGGAAGATGCTGGGGTGACTGTCAGGACAAGTTCATCACTAACTAGCTGTAATATATCTTTCTGAAGATTTTTCTTCTTTTAACCATTGATTTTGACAACATTTGTATTTGAGTGCTCTCTCTGGTTTGCAAATAATGTCAAACAAAAGCTGTAATAGGCAAGAGGTGAAATCTTTGATCATAAGATATCTGGTGGTCTGAAACTGGCTCATGCTGCTGTGGGACTGAGTTTGCTTCTGACATAGAACCCAAGTGAAGCAATTTGCCGGCCTGAAAGCTTATCTGACTTCGTTTCCCACATATTACTGCTTATTTTCTGGTGAGTGAGAGGAATCTGTCAAAATCTGCTGCTTCTCATCCTTTTGAGGACGTTTGATAATTAGGGACCACTGAGTAAGTACGAACTGGTAACGGGCCAGTTGGAGGAAATCTGCACAGAGCAGTTGTTGAGCCCTAGAAGATTCTTATGAAGGGAGCTGTGGATTTGGCCGCATTTGTGTACTAGTGTGCGTGTTCCTATTTCTAGAGGATATCTTCCAAACACTTCTTTGGCATTTACCAGCGAGAACAGAAGGCTGTAGCAAGGTGTGGGGAAGGCAGCAATGGAAGATGCTGAACATCAGATTTTGTTTCATATGGTTCCAGTCCTGGGAAATCTATGCAAGAACTATCAAAATGTTATTTTTCTATTTTCCTTTTTTTTTTTCTATCCAGTGTTGAACTTCACTGTACCAACAGCTTTTAGTTCTTTCATCTTTATGTTATTTGGTGAAAACCTTGCTGCTACGTTTGCAGTTTTTCAAGGCTCTAGCCATCACTTTGCTGCATCATATGACTGGCTCTTAGATAATCTTTAGAAATTTCTAGCCTGTTTCTCATTACCATCTGTAATAGTGCTTCTTGTTCCAATATTTTACACTTCAGCTGTTTAGATTTGTGTTTCTGAATCAAGGCATCGCTTGTTCCCCCGAGGCCACGGGATCTAGATGTGTGAACTGTCCTGATGACAATAAAAGACCAGCAAGCCCACTGCCTAACACTAGTCCTTGGTTATGCTGTCACTGTTATCCTCCAGTATCTTCCAGTCCCTTCATGAAGAATAAAAGAAAGTGTATTATTTCTTTCTTTTTTTCTCTATTTTTCTTTCTCTCCTTTTCTTTTTCCTTTTTGTTTTTTTTCTCTCCTCCTGTTTGTTTTTTTTTTCTCTCCTCCTGGGTTTTTTTTGTTTGGGTTTTTTTTTTCCTCTCCTCCTGTTTTTTTTTTTTCCTTTTCTATCTCTTTCTCATCCTCCTTAGAAGCTGAGAAGGACCAGAAACACTAATTGCTTCATATAGTGGCCAGTCATTCCTATTTATAGTGGATATTGTCTGAATAAATAGTCTGTAAAATTCCCACAAAGCAGGCACAGCTGAATGAACATAAACTTGTTTTAAACAAATAAGCAGATACTAAACAGTGGAATTTCAGAATGGCTATTTGAAATGATGAGGAACTTGGATTTTCACTTGAACAGACAAAGCAAACCAGCAGTAATTATATTTTATAATTATAATTTGTATGGTCAGAGGAGTGAGGGAGTTTTGAAAGTGGAAAACACAGATACTTGAAACCTCTTTTAAAGCCGTTGAGCTTGGCTGATTGCCATGGCTTGGAGAATCTGCAAGCAACTGTCCGCACAACTAAGTAGGAGCACACAAATTCTATTCTCCTGGGATTTTTCTACCAAAATAATGTTTTTGAGGCTTTGTAGTGATGTTGTCCCAGTTGGACGTTGCTTTCATGAGACGCGTTACTCCTGAGAAAATGAAATCCCACGTAGTTCAAGGGAATGTAAAAAGGGGGAGCCTTGTTCGGCAGAAGAAACCTAGAAGCAGAAAGATTGGATTTGTCCCGACGGTCACAGAGGCGTTCAGTAAACAGCTGCATCTGTTTGCTGGGGTTTGCTCAGGTTTATGTGGTTTTGTGCTGGCTACTGGAGATGCCATCGTCACGACTGCCGGCAGTGATGGACAGTGGCACTTGAGCCTTCAAGAAGCCGTTTAAACAGATTCCGGTTTGGTTTTGCCTTCCCTTGGATTCGGATGTTTCTCTGGACTTTTTAGCTTGCACAACTATTGAGGGCTTCTCCAGCAGCAGGCTGATCTGTGGGTATTCCTGCTCGTGGTCACAACTGGGAAACACGAAGGCGTGGGGAAGTGAAAGCCAGTTAGAGTGAAATTGTAACGTCTGGGTTTGCTTTGGAGTAAATTTTTACTTACCTGACATTCCCAGTTGTCTTGAGCTAGCACAAGAGGCCTCGTGTTTTTCTGTGCTGCATCAGCAAGGTCAAAATAGTGCTTGAAGTTACTATTTGACTACTAAGAGCCCTGTTCAGTGGCCAGCATTAACCCAAATCCCAGAGGAGATAGTCTCTATCGACTAAGCTCTGCGTCAGTCGGCTCTGGTTTGGGCCATATGCCGTGGGAATTGGGGCTTCACCAGAGTCATCACATGGTTGGTCATTATGTGATGCACTGTAGCATCGAGCTCCTTGGACAAGGGAGCTTGGGAAACTGGTGTTGGGCAGTAGGAAATCATAGAATCGTAAAATGTTAGGGGTTGAAAGGGACCTCTGGAGATCGAGTCCAACTCCCCTGCCAGAGCAGGATCACCCAGGGCAGGCCACACAGGAACAGATCCAGGGGGGACTGGAAAGTCTCCAGAGAAGGAGACTCCACCACCTCTCTGGGCAGCCTGTTCCAGGCTCCGTCACCCTCACAGCAACGAAATTTCTCCTCATGTTGAGGTGTAACCTCCTGAGTTCCAGCTTGTACCTGTTACTTCTTGTCCTGTTACTGGGCACCACAGAAAAGAGGCTGGTCCCCTCCACTTGACACCCACTCCTTAGATACTTATAGACATGAGTAAGATCCCCTCTCTGGCTTCTCTTCTCCAGACTAACCAGCCCCAGTTTTCTCAGACTTCCCTCATAGGAGAGATGCTCAAGTCCCTAGAGAGCAGGACTTTATGCAAAATTGGGGCCCGCAGTGGTGTACAGTGAGAGTGGAGCAACTTTAAATGTTTCCATAAAAACCTTTGAGTTCCACAGTACTATACTGTGGGAAGGTTCTCGAGTAGAGAGGAATTTTACAGCATCAGCCCATCTCTCGTTATGACTCAGCTGTCACGGCCACATTCCACAGTTGTTAGAGTTGAGTGAATAAGAAATGAGTCGTGAGCCACACAAATATTTGGAGCTGCCAGCATTCGTGGGCTGGTATTTTTTTCATAATAACAAGGACTCCAGGGAGGCCAACCTCTGACTACAGGAAATCTTGACAAAGTTCACAGCTTGGAGTTGTGGGCTGGTTGTTGTTTGGGTTGGTGGGTTTTTTTTCCCCACCACCTCAGTGAAAACAACTGATCTGCTGGATAAATGACAGGAACATGGCTAGGACTGCTGCTTACAACTCCGACAGAGCAAACGACAGCTTCCAGCACCGATCCTCACCTGTCCCTGCGGCGGGTGAGCCGCTCCTCGGGTTCTCCTTTCTCCCTGGGGAGGGCGAGCGAGCCGGCGTTCGGGCACCACAAGTGAGCTGATGAATCGGAGCGCGCGGCTCGTCCCCTCCTCCTCTCGCCGTGCCAGGCTGGGTGGCTGGGGCTGTGCTAAAACCCGGGTGCGCTCGAGCGGTGGCAGGTGTTAAATAGTAACAGATGTTAATATTGACAAACTGAAGTGGCTAAATGTGGAAATACAGCACTGCTGAGACGTGTGAAGTGAGGCGGTGACCTTCACACATTACGGATCTAGTCAATAAAAAGGAGTTTGACGTGAGCGAAATGATGCCGTGCGCGGAGGGATGCTGGGCAGCTTCGAGGCTGCGTCGGAGGACTTTGTGTCTTCCAGGGGATGGGGCTGAGGAAAGAGTCTCTACAAAAGAGGTGACAAACACCAAAAAGCCCGAACTTCAACAAACCATTTTTGCAGCACCCAGTGACCGTGTGAACTTTGTGTTTGTCCTCCAGTGCCATGACGCAGGAGAAGAGGCCGCTCAGTAAAACGCTGGGTCCCTCTGTGGCTTTAGCTCCTTTTATCCAGACTTGCTCTTTTGTTTGTATAGATCAAGGATTTTGGTGTATGGTCTGTTCGTGCTGCCACAGAAGCTTCTCTACTAACTTGTTTTATATCAGACCTCAAGATGTTTAGGGTCAAAGCCTGGCTTTTGTGGCTTTAGCCAAGTACTTCAGCAGGACAAGGTTTTGATCTCTTTCGTTCCAGGGAACAGCAGCAATTTCTGTTGCTCTAAGTAAGATCATTCTGAAATTTGGGAGAGAGAGAGGGAGATGCTGCATTAAAAGGAAATGGGATTTATTTTGAAACTCCCACGTATCCAGTTCAGTTGAGCAAATGTTTCATCCTTCCTCATCCTCAGGCCAAGGCACAGGAGCCTCTACCAGTTTGTGCTGTGCACAGGCCATCTGGGGAAGCAACCCAGAGCGATGAAGCCCCCTTTGTGCCTCCCGCGTCCACCTCACAGACCCAAACCGACAGTGCTCAAGAGGGAAAGATTTCCTGACTGAAGGGACGGGATGTTGTATGTGCCAAGTTTTTCCTAATACACACCTTCGACTGGTATCTAGTTTTAAACCAAACGCTGAGGATGTTGGTTTAACCAGGCTGGTTTTGTTTCTCTGTTGCGGGGACTCGGCGAGCTCTGCACCGAGGCTGGATGGGGCAATTCTGCGTCAAGAAGCTCGCAGCTTGAGGCATCTTCCACTGGGGCCGACCGGCCTGATGTGTTTTTTAACTGGCACCGGTTCCCACCGGCAACAACAGGGCTAGACATCACAGCCAGGAGGCAGTGCGGAGATGTTCAGTGACAATATTAGTGGTGGAAATCAGCTTTAATTTTTCACTTCCCATTTCTCCGCAGATCAAAAGTGAATATGCACCACCTTCATTAGCAAGGCAAATACCTCAGCGCGCAGCAACCAGTGGGATTCCCTTTCCTTCGGAAGTGCTGAGCAGTAGATAAGCAGACATCAAAGGGGGAACCAACGATTTGTATGAAAGGATCCCAGTTTGAACTGGAAGGCTCCTGCACAGGGCCCAATCCCACCTGACGTGTGTCAAGTGGAAATGAGGAGCTTTGCTGGTGTTTGCTGATTTTGGTGGGATTCTTTGTATTAGTATTGTTCAGGGAAGGGCCCACCACAAATCCAACAATGGTGGGTTTGATTTGTAAGTGAAATAATAACTATGGTAACCAGAGTTCAGCTCCTGCCTGCGTAACACCACTCCTCTCAAAACCAGGCAGCCAGGCTCCCTTGGGAAGACTTGGCAGGCTCAGAGGGTGACTCATCCCCTCCCAAAATCCTTGCCTGATAATGAATCACCCGTTGACTGGGGAGGGTGTCTGAGCAGGTAACTGGGGCAGGCTGGCTGGCCTTGAGATGCCACTGGTAGGCGACCCCATGAATGCTCTTTGGTTCTCGCTCCTTAGAGAGCGGGGCTTTTTTGCAGGACATTTTTCGCCTTCTGTTTTCTAACTCAATGCCAGATTAATTTGATATGTGGAGACACAAACTGCAGTATTTTGGGAGCTGATAGAGAGCCTGTGGGCAGACTCTACTGTTGACTTAGGAGTCACAGCCCTTCAGCCACTTCAAGGCAAACAAGCCAGTTGGGCTCAGCCAGCACTGGGGAGGTGGACCTGCCCGGGGGGCAGGGGCTGCAGCTCTAAGCAGTCATTAACAGACAGGAGTGGTGATTTCTAAAACCTTTCTGGTTTTAAAAGCAGATCTACCTCAACCTTTCATTGCTGCCATGGGCCAGAGAATTCGTATTCGCAGTCATGAGGTCCTTGCCTGAGCTCATCTAACACGTACTTAAGAAAATGCCTCTGCCTGTTTGGGACTCTGTAAGCTACAGCATGTTAACATGTTTTCCAACATACTCTCCTCTCTGAGGTTAGATACGGGCAAGGCATGGGGTGGCTGGCAGTTATTTTCTAACACATCACCTTTTCTAAAAGAGACTGTAGGGAGGTGGAAGGTTTGCACGAGGTCAGAGGTACCAGCAGCCTCTGGGCGCTCCCCTACCAGGTTCCTAAGACAAGGCGTCCTCCACATTTGCTCCGTTTGAACCCTCAGAATTGCCAAGATTGCTGGAAATAGAAAACCTCCAAAGGATGAAAGCCTGTGAACTTCAGGACAGACAGGAGTTCAAACAGAATGCGGGTTTTTTTCAAGCGTTATGCAAGATCTGAGCTTCGATTAGCTAGCTTTGTATTTGCAGAGCAATAGAAGCAAGGTGATTTCTGGCTTGGTATGTTTTAAGCGTATTTGTTCTCATCAGAGGATTTTAGCATTAACCTATAAGCACTGCAACTTTTTAATGCAATGGCACAGAGAGCTTCAAGTTGGCAGAGGTCAGTTCTCAAGGATTTTAGCCTCCAGGAACCTACTGATTTTTAATGGGAGTCACACAGCTAAATCCCTGCATATGGTTTTGAAATTCATTCCATAAAGCCAGAGTCTTTCCAAGCCTTTGTTTCAGCTAACGTCATTATAAATACTTGAATGACTTTTGGAGATCCTATAGGATATATCACCAGTCAAAATGAGTTAGAAACAAATTGACATGTTCTTGCATCTGGGGAAGCACTCGCTTTCCTTGGGTTTTGTTGTTTTCTTTCATTTGTAATTAAATTATTTGCTATAAAAGTTGATTGATATTGACAAAAGAGTCCATTTTCTCTACATGGAACGCATTTTTTCTTTTACTCTGTGAGTCAGATATGAAAAATTTACCACTGTGATACAAAGGTAATAAAAACCCTGCATGCTTAATGTTAGAGAGCCTGTATATTTTTGAGAGCACGGAGCTATGGTCGGCCTCTCTGTACCTGATGCTGAAGCCAGAGTCTCGGGGAATCCTTGGCTTCCAGAGAAAACTCTAAAAGCTGTTAATGGGGAACTTTTCATAGGAAGGCCTCAAATGCGCTGAAGACAGCAATGCATGAAATCCATCTCCCTCTGGTAGGTGCAGAGTAATGTATTCAAAGCTCCTAAGTGACCGAGGAGCCCAAGCTCTATTAGTTGAGCGTTTGAAACCGTTACCCGGCTTTACTGCCAAAATGTAGGGCATTCGTTTTCCTGGATCACTGAGCTAAATGATTTTTCTTCACTCAGACCTAGGGGCAGAAACGCAGGCTCTTGACTCCCAGTCCAATGCTTTAAATATTTCTCCTTTGTTAGGAAGACAAGAGCCGCAAATAAATTCATGCGAGCCCGTGACATGGAGAGCATGTGTGGGGTGGGGGGAGATTCACACTGCCAAATATGACATACTTAATTCAGTTGAGGAGTTGGTGTCTATTTATAGTCAATAGGGATTTAAGGACACGCTCCTCAAATGTGCTCTGAGTTCCCCCCTGGAGTTGCCCTTCTCTCTCCTAATCTGGGACCGAGGTATCTAAAACCTTGTCCGTCTTCTCAGAGCCTACAAGTCCGCCTGGACATACCAGTCTTGCTTCACTCTCCAGTGAAATTATCTGTGTCTGAGCAAACTATTTCATTGACAGCTTTTGCCAAAGGGGTGACAGATCAATTCCAGATGTAGGTATTTCATTCTGCTAAAAGTGCCACCTCCTTCTGGCAACAAGGAAGCCTGGCTGTCATCTTTCACTACTGCCATCTGCTAAAAGGTGAACGTTGGAGGCTGGCACCAAACTCACAGTGCTTAAGGAGCTCTCAAAAGTCTAGCTAGGCTACACTTTTCCTTCCATACAGGGAAATCATCCATATTGTAATTAGGCTTGAGCTGGGGGGTGTGGGTGGAGGGGAGGAGCCCAAAGGAGGCTTCAGGTTTGTCTTGCTACAGTGCAGGGGAATTGGCAGGGAGCTGGTGTCTGTAGAGGGTTTGCTTGGTGAGTAGGTCAAGCTGTCTGTGCCCTTCCTTGTTAGGGGTTGTGCAAGTTGAGGTTGCAAACTTGCGGTCAGTACGGTGGTAATTATATGTTTAGCTTTATTTTTCTTTGTTTGAAAAGTAAATTTACATGTATTGATGTGAAGTGTTGGTTTTTTGCTGAGCTGAGCATTGCTTCCTCTCACGTTCGGTGCTTGTTTCTTTCTGAGGGTTGCAAGGTGGAGCTTTCGGCCTGGGCTGTGCAGAAGGTTTGTTTCTTTGCCTGACTCACGGCTTTCTGGAGCACGTTACTATTAACATGGTGTTTTCGTCGAATCCTTGGCTTTCCTGAACCAGACGGCAGCAGGGGTGCTGGAGAGTCACACTGCTCAGCTGCGTGCCCTGGTTTCTGTGTTGCTTGATGCTAATGTGGTTCTAATTAGCTTGAGTTTGGGGACTTCATGCTGTGGGTGCTTCTCCTGGGGGGTTTTCTTGGTGTTGGGCCGGGAATTGCACCACATGAGTGGCAGCAGCTGACTCGTCCCCAGGCTCTTGGAGGCTGTGCCCTGGAGATGTGCAGAGCAGCCCTTTGAGGTTCTGCATCACCTGCACCAGGGCCCTGTGGTTACATTTCCAAGCAAGACATTTTAGAATTAAAGTTTTTTTCTGGTTATTTTTCCCCAAGAAATTGAACTTTTCCATGAAGAAGGAAAATACTTCTTTAGAAGGTCTGTTTTTCAGCTCTTAAATTTTTTATATCTATTCACATAACAGCCAAGCTGTTCCTCTGTATTAGTGTCTGCTTATTGTGCCTGTTTCTCGGGGGCACCAGATCTGTCTTACATTAAACTCTGGTCCTCGTATTATTTTAACTCAGCCTTTTAGAAGGTGGTTCATTTCTGGTGGCAGGTGTAGCAAATCTGTGTTCCCGTGCCAGGTCTGGCCCGCTGCTCCTGATGAGCCTGAGCTGAGCAGGATCAGGCTCTCCTCCTTCCTACTTAGGGTTGGTACTACCCATTCCTCCCCTGCGACAACCGTTCGTTTCTCGTGCTCGTTTCAAAGTGACCCTCCCGAGGATCACCAGACAGCAGCCACTGCGGCAAGCGCCGCGCCGTGACATTGATAAACCGCAACATATTGTTTAACATATTGTTCCCAGTCCAACATATTGTTCGCATTCATCATGGAAGCAATCAGTACAGACCATTTTATTGCAAACCTGTTTCCTGGTGCTCATCATTAGGTCATTAACCTTAACAATGTCAACATGTTCTCGGTATGCAGTTTAATTGGAGAGCAGTAGAGAGCAGTTGCACAGGCTGTACCACGTACGGGGACGTGCGGTTTAAGAGGAATAGAATTGCTGTGCCAGGATGGCACCGGTGCTAAATAAAGTCCAGCCTGGACAGGGGATACAAATTAAAGAATGTAGCTGTACCTTGGGGAGCCCAAGGAATTTCTCAGCGGAAGCATAATTTCCTGGGAGCACCTGTGCCAGGTGAAGGTTTGCATTTCACGGTATCAAATGCCGGGTACTGGTTTTGTAGTTCTTTTCCCTTTTTGCCATTTCCAAGGAAAAGAGATGGGCAGTCCAGTGACTTTTGCTGCACTAACTGCAAACGCTGATACTGGTAAAGGTTTCCTCTGAAAGAGCTTGTTAAGGAAACAAAGCTCCTGTCTCCTGGGGCTAGTAGCTGCCAGGCTGTGTGATACCAAGACAGAAATTCAACACCCAACCTGGTTCTGGAGGAGGCTGGTAGGAGCAGTTAAATTCTTCAGGAAAATAACACCTGAACTTTGAGGGAGTATCTGTTTTCTTATGAGACTTTCTTAGTCGGTTATAAAGGATTGTTTCTCTGGATGAGCTCGACTTGGTTATTATGGAAATAATCAGGACACCACCAGCTTTGCTAATGGAGATGGTCAAACTGATGGGAGAAAGGCCTGTCTCTTCACATGGACTGGTAAACAACCTCACACAACTGGGACCACATCTTGGCAGTGACATCTCGAGCTTCTCGTAATGCTGTTGAATTAACACCCAAACCATAGGTTTGTGTGTTTTTTTTCAGGTTGAAATTTAAGGTGTCTGTGGGATGTCAACTTCCATTTCTTGTTGATTTTTATTGGCAATTAGGTAGATGTGAACATTTCAGCCTCAGGTTCTGCTGGGTTTTGATTGCCCTGCAGCAGTGTGTAGGTGGGCTCTAATTAACTGCTGTACATAGAACTGAAAAAAGCATCATTTTCCTCACTGCTCCAGGTGAAACCACAAATCGCTCATCCCTATGAAGCCAAGGGCCACGTTTGCTCTGCTGCAGGAAAGGAAGAGATGGGGAAGAGAATGCACAAATATGTGGCAGGTATTTCAGTGGATCTCAGGATGGACAGCATCTCCATTGTGATGCTTTCATTCATCTTTCCTTTCTGTCTCCTCTGCTATAAAACACAAGTCCATTTTCCTACTAGCCTGGCCTGTTTCTACTGTCTCATTTTTTTGTACTTTAGCACGGAGCGCTGCGCTGCCTTGACAGGAAAGTCAGGGCAGTGCATTGACACCCTGTTTCTTCCCCATTACAAAATAAACTAATTTCTTCAGCTTTGCACAATACTCTTCTGAAAACAGGTATTGATCTGTGCAAGTCTGTAGACTGGATAATCAATATCCACCAGTTTGGGGGAAAATAAATATATAAAGGGGCAGAAAATGATGGATGAGAAGACCATGGAGTGCTTTTTGAATTGATGCTGTGTTCTGATCACTCAGCTGCCGAAAGGGTGGGCTGGGTTTGGTTTGTAGCAGCACGCTGAGGTGAAAGCTTTCAGATTCCCAGCTTCAAATTAAGCCAGTTGTTGGGTGTTACTGAATGATTTTGAACCAGCGGTGCTTTCCAGTCTGACTCTTGAATCCAGTTAAAGACCATAGCTTGTGAAGAGGGAAAGGCTTCCCTTTCTCCCACTGTAGCGTTTATAAAGTGTAATCAAGCTTAGTGGTTTGACATTTGTGTGTATCTGAGCCTGTCTCTGTGGATCAGTCAGAGCCACGTTGGAGGGCAAGAGGAAAGACTTCATCAGCAGGGAAGCACTGGAGTGTTTCAGTCCTTGAAATCCAGAGACACCACTACCTTAATCTTTCTCTAAATTCACGGCTCAGCTCACTTGGAGCTTTCACAAAGCGTGTTCAGCCCCTCCAGGACAGTGAAGGTGGAAGGCTGTGGGGTAAGAGCTTTCTGTGTGGTTTCTGAAGGGTGAAGCATCCGGCTCCAGGGCTGTGTGAATAGCATGCTGTGGGGAATCTCCGTGTCCATCTACAGGGACAGGCTGAGGGAGTTGGGTCCGTTCAGCCTGGAGAAGAGAAGGCTCTGGGGAGACCTTAGAGCAGCCTCCAGTACCTGAAGCGGCTACAGGAAACCTGGGGAGGGACTTTTTATAAGGGCCTGTAGGGACAGGACAAGGGGCAATGGCTTTAAACTAGAGCAGGGTAGAGTTAGATTAGACATTAGGAGGAAGTAATTATGGGCATTGTTTAAAGTAGCATAGTTCTTTACCCTGAGGGTGGTGAGACACTGGAATGGGTTGTCCAGAGGGGTCGTAGAGCCTCATCCCTGGATTTTTTTAAGACCAGGCTGGATGAGGCTCTAAGCAACCTGCTCTAGTGGGAGGTCACCCTGCCCATGGCAGGGGGATTGGAACTAGAGGATCTTTAAGGTCCCTTCCAGCTCAAGCCATTCTAGGATTATATGAGTTTGACTTGTAAATGCCAGAATTAACAATCTTTCTTCAGATACCTGTTATCCCATCTTGTATTCTTTGCTGGCCAGATCTGATCCTGAAGCAGACTCGGTGGGTCCAGCCTTACCCTGAGCACCGAGTGTGGGATCTGAAAGGTTCTGGAAGCAGGGGAGAGCCACCCCAGCTCATGGCACAGCAAACTCTCTTTTCATCTTTAGCCCGCTTTTATACACCTTTGGGATACTAAGAACTTCCAGGGAGCCAATTAACATTCTTTAAACTAGTAATCAAAAGGCCAGATGACCAGTTAACAGTGTTAGTCCAGACAATAAGGCCAGTCTGAGCTGGCCTAAGGTTTCTCTGGAGCAGCAGAGCCAGGGGAGCACTGTTCCTCTGTAATATGTGCAGGTCTTCCAGGTGATGAAGAAACGGCTGCAGTTCTGATGCGGTTTCAAGCAAATGAGAACAGACCAGGAGTGGTGGAGAGGAGGGACTGTCGTACCGATCAGGGTGCACAGCCTGCTGAAATCAAACACAGCTTTTTCAAGGAGCTGACCTTATTTTGAAAGCTAGTGAAATAGTGGAATTGTTTGGAAAACTGTTTGATGGAAATGGGCCGTGCGTTCAAAGCAGCGTGGTTGGTTTTTCTCTTCCCTGTCCGTTGGATGTAGTTCTTTGACTAGACTTCAGCTGTCATTTCCTGAGTGCTCAGGAAGCAGCTGCTCTGAGGGTTCATAGGTATTAACAGGGATCAGACAGGATGAGTATAGCTATGGTATAGCTGAGGAACGAGATAAGGGACTTGAGCACACCACATGCTGTGCAGAGGACACGAGCCTCCTTGTCCTCCTAGGTCAGTCCATGTACTTCTCAAACCAGGCCTGGTGAATACCCCAGGAGTACTGGGCAAGAGAGATGCGTGTTTGCCTGTAGGGATGTTGCGTCACTTGTAGCGGATTCTCCCCCTGGGAAGGTCCATGCGTGGGGGATCCAGCTGCAACATGTTTTTCATTGCTTTGGGATGGGAAAGAGCATCTCTAGATCATCTAGCAGAAGGCTGTTTTCTGTAGGAGTTGTAACTCTAAAGAGTAACTGTTTTCTTGCTTAAGAAGTTGTGTAACTTTGCAGAACTGCTCTTATATTCTGCATTAATTCTATTTGGATCCTTTGAGATGGATCTTTTAGGTTCCCAGAAATGCTTCATCTCTTTGTTGTAATTAAACAACTCTCAGTGGTCAGAGTAGTAGATCTGTGAGCATGAGGAAGCCTGTCAAATCGATACGAATCGTTGCCAGACATAAGCTTAACAAGCCTGACTGGGAAGTACAAAGGGGCCCTCTGTCATTTAAAGAAATAAACAGAAGGCAGAGAACTTAATTCAGCTCCATCAGCTGCTAAGCCTGGCCTGACAACCGGCCTTCAGAGACGCCTTCCTCTGCCTCCAGCACTTAGCTGAGCCAGCAGTTTTCCCTTTGCCCTGTGAGAAGCCTGGCTTCCCACGTGCCTCAGCCAAGGAAGAGAAAGGATGGACACGAGACTGCACTGGAGCAACCTCAGCGTGAGGGCACAGTATAAAAGCCATCTGGGTACTTGCGACTGCCTGGTGGGGAGGCGACTGTTGGAGTTGAGGACTGAATCCTGGCAAAGACATGTGTGTGTTTGAAGTGATGTCAGCTGCTGATGTTTTGAAAGAAAGTAGCAGTAGTGAGTGAAAAGAGTCGGCCAACCTGCTGATGCCAACTAGGATAAAGAGAAGGAATCTGGAGAGAGCTGGAACCTGAGAAGGTGAGTCGAGGAAATGGAGGGCAGAAATCGGGGACTGAGGTTCTGCCTCACACTCTTTCCCTGCCCTTGGCCAAGGTGATCGAGCTGAATAATGTTTGTGAATTTAAGGAAGAAAGGAGTGATTTGGGGCGCTGGGTTATAGATACTGAGGTCTTAAAATTAAATCCTGCACCATCCAGGTCTTCCATGAGAAAGCATGTTGTGTCAGAGTCATCCTTACACTATTTCCCATCCTGCTGTGGTGCTGGCACTTTCTGACTATTGAATTTCCACCAAGCAATACCCAAGATATACTTACATCCAGAAAGACTCTAAAACCTCCACTTTAGGTAAGTCTTGGGCCAACTGTTTTAACTGCCTTTAGAGGTACTCTAGTGGAGTCCTGGTGAGCAGTGGCATCACCCCCACATATCAGCCTTGTGGAGAATCTGGTAGCTGATTTCTTTCTGAGTGTCTCAGTGTGCCCAGCCATGTGCTGAGACAGCTACGCAAAGCCTCGTCGTTCTGGGTTGAGGGATGCGTATCGCATCTCACTTCAGTTTGTCCGTCCCAGGCACTTGATCTGATCCTGCTTCGGGGTGGCTGATTGCGTAGACCTGGAATTAGCTGAAGTATCTATACGTTGCAGTACAGGAGGCGCACAGCTGGCTGTTTTGATTTGTATATGTTTATGTAAATGCCTCATAAAATATCCCCCGTTGGGACAAGCCGAAGTCACGCATCATAAAGATCAGCTCCCGTAATGGCTTCTTTACAACTGCGTTTGCCAAGGTAGTGAAAAAAATATGCCTGTGTTTATAGGAAATTAATTTCTGCCCCTTCAGTGATCAGCCCTGAGCAAGCAAAAGAGCTGAGTTATCCCAGTTGCTTCAGTCTGGCAGTGAACTGCTCTTCGGAGCCTCCTGCAGTGTCATCCGGTGGGGATGTTTAATCGGAAAACCTTAAAGCAGCGAGGTCCCAATCCAGCCAGCCTTGTGCTCCTGCAGCAAGCAGCCCTTCCTCAGCAAAGCACTAAATCACACCCTGAATTTTATGCCTCTGCAAGATTCCCGGTACCGGACGGGATTGCAGAAGGTGCGTACATCTTTTGCTGAAGAAGAATGCCTTTTAGCCTTTGGGCTTAAATTAGCATACAAAGAAGGAAATGCCTTACCAGGCAGATCTGCAAGGTTATTTAAAACATAAAACAACTCAGGCATGACGGGACCTACCAAGGGAGGAAGATTTCCTAGTGCCAGTAGACGGTGCCCCTCAAGCTCCCTTTATGGGTGAGGTCCACGCTGACCCCAGGTGTTTGCAGCAGCCCAAAATCCGTATGGCTTTGTGCTGCTCCCGTTGCAGAGCAGGTCTGCATGACCTTGCAGAAGGCAGTTGGATTTTCTAGTTGTCTTTAGCTGAGTCTTGACCTTCAGGTAAGATTTTTGTAGCAAGGATATAACTGCAGAACGCTGTGGATGAACCAAACCTGAAGTGTCTAATTCTGTAGGGATTCTTCTTGAGAGCTGCAAAGAGTAGGTGGAACTCTTGTTCAAACTGAAACCAGCTGGAAATTTGTCTATGAATTCATTAAACATAGGTTTTCCTCCTGAAATCTGTTGTAAACCAGGATTGATAGGTTTTTATTATTTTAATATTCTGCCTGAGTGGATAATGTTGCTGCAGTGGGCAGATCCATCTTCAGGACCAGTGCTGCTTCTGCTCCAGCTAACAGCACTGCTTCCCGGCCACGCTGGGTGTTAATCAGAGGGACTTCTGCAGCCAGGGTGCCTTGGAGCTGGGGTTGTGTGCGTATGAGAGGTGTTTTGCAACAGAAGCAAACCCTTGTGTAGATCCTGCCAGTGAATGTATGGCTTGCATCTGTCTCTTTGCAGCCAAAGATTAATCCTGGAAGAGATAAAGAGCAGCAGATATGGGAAGCTGTTCAAATTAAGTGTTTTGTCTCTCTGTATCCACCCCACCGTGTGTGTTAAACCTGGCCCTGGCTATTGCAGCTCATCTAGCCGAGTCGATGAAAGAGAAGACTCTTCTTGCACATCCTCCTTAAAATCTGAGGAGTTTCCCTGACAGAGTGATGCATAGTTATAGGCTCAGTAAAAGGTAGAATGATTTATGGCTTACACACTGTAGATCAATAAAAAGAATCACAGACATTGACAGCATGTTCACAGCCCATTTCTTTAAATGGAAGGCACTTTTCTGTCCTTCCCATTTCAGACTGGTTGGCGCATGGGGAGGTTCCTGCCACTAACAAGTGCTAAAAGAGTCTTTATAAAAAGCTTGTAAAACCTACATCTTATGTAATACTTCTCCTTATATGCCCTTTCTTGCTGTATCATCATTTCCAGTTGTAGAAAGTACCATGTCCTCCACCCTGGCTTGTGGGATTACCTTCTCCTGTGGGGTAAGTGAACAAAACACTTTTAAAATCTGCTAGTTTTTAAGCCTCTCCAGACCAGCCCCCTCTGACTTTCCAGCCTTAGTGTAAATCCTAATTCAACTGTGTTTGGTTGACGTGACTCTTGGTGTGGGGTAGAGTGTTTGCTGCCAGTCCTGGGAGCTGTGGTGCTGCCAGTGAGTTTTGGGTGCTGCAGGATGGATTTCAAAGGGAAAGGGGATGCTGTTAAGTGATCTTCATGCAGAAGACCGTTATGAGGGTGCTGCTCCCCAGCCCTGGTTCCCCACGTCCAGCACGAGGGGCTGTGGGGCTGGGGCCTGTGCAGGCCAGCTTGCCAGCACCGGGAGGTGGGGTTGGGTACCAGCCAAGGACAACTTCCTTTATTTACATATAGATACCAGTCCTGGAACATGTTTAACTGCTTTGTTGAAATGGGCCATAAATGGGCCATAAAAGGTAGCCGTTTAAGTCTGGAGAAGCATTAAGAGACTCTTCAGTGGTGGATGGGTTATAAATAGTCCAACAGCCAGCCATACTTGAACAAATGCCTGGTTACTGGCTGCTCTGAAAGAGCCCTCTCCAAATATCCACCATCTGCTCTTTCCGAGGGCAGCCATGGAACAAAATGGGACAACTCCACAAATTTTCTTCATCCAAGTTACTAAGGCTCATCTTAAGCTCTAAGCAGCAGTCAACAAGGTGTTTGACAGTTAGAGGCTAAAAGATAATGACTTTGAGAAAACTTGTATTTTTCATTAAAGCTCCCATTTGCCTTTAAAGGCGACATGGAAAACAGGTGTGCTCATCCCCTGGGAACAGCCTGCGCTTGGATACTCTTTGGGTAAGCTGGAGACTTTCCCGAGTCAGGCCAAAATTGAAATTTTAGCAGCTTAAGGCAGTTTAATGTCTCCCTTGTTTCTTTTGATGAGAGAACAGGATACGTGCTTTGCACGATCAGCATTATCCGCAGGACTGCAGCCCTGCGTCCTGCACCCGACACCTCATCCTGGTGTGTAAAAGGAAATGAAAAAGCAGCAGCTCCTCTAATTACTGTATGCTAATTGGGCTGTATTCAGGCTTCATTGATGATGCTATTATGCTGCAAGAAAACAATGGCAGCATATGTACTTACCTTGCTCTACTTATCCTATGATTATTCTCTGTTAGTACAGAAACATACTGGAAGTATCAGCCTGCACACAAATTAGTCCATGAAATGGACCACTGGAAGTTCAGCCCTTGAGCACATTTATTCTCTGTTGTTTTGCATTAAATGCAGTATCGTGGATGCCACAGCAGCTCGAAGCACTTTTATCTTCTACTGGGTTTCGGTTGTAATAGCATTTGCAGTCTTGTGCTTCTTCCCAAGAAGACGCTTCTGGATTCCCACTCAATCCATCCCGATGTCCTTATCTGGTGGGCTCTGCAACGCAAAGCTTCACCGTGGCGGTGGTCGGGAAGTCACGCAGCCTGGGGAAGCATCGCCCGTGCAACGTGCACCCAGCAGCGCTCCTGTGCCGCTGCTCGCCAATTAGCTCCAGACTAAATTTGATAAGGGAGAGGGGTGCCTGCTGGGCTGGATTACTCACTGGCTGCTGCTTTGGTAACACGAGCATAACTTGGTTTTTACTGTAAATTGGACTCAGACATTTGCATATTGTTTTTTACAGTAGTATCTAGTATGCTGAAAGCTGCCGGCATCATTACAAAATCATCAGTGCTCGTTGCAGTGTGATATATTCTGTTTGTCTAGCTGGCTGTTTTGCTACCATATGTATTTATTGAAGCTGGCTGATTATCTTATTCAGTGATATTTTGCTTATTTATTCAAGAACGACTTCATCAAAATTCAGCCAAGCTCTCTGTCCTCAACGCGCACAAATCTAATCTAGCAGTTTGCACACACCCATCGCAGTAGCAGCTGAATGCAGACTTGATGGGAGCAAAGAAAAAAGGCTGCCTCCCCACAAACCCCTCCCAGGTATTTCTCTGCAATACTTTAATGGCCTCTGAGTGGTGAAGGCACCATTTTTTTTTCCCTTTAAGGCACGAAACTTACTTAAGAGCTTAAACTCCACTCAAAGGCAGAGTCCCCGGGGGAGTTTCTTGCAGGTGTCTGTCTCCGGGCCCACTAGTAAAGTGGTCATGATGTCATGTACAATATTGTGGTCTCACCAGGGAGACTGATTTGTGTTGCATTAAGCAAGACAGAGTTGCTAATCTCCATTGAGGTTTACATGGGAAAATTTAAAGCCTATTCCAGTATATTAAATGAAGCTGAAAAGCTTCGATCAATAATTTCCCTTGTATGAAAAATAAGAGATGAAAATGATGGTAGATTGATTCAAAATACTTAATGCCAGATACCAGCTGATGGAAGTACCTTGTAAATAGCATTTTGTACAGTTGCCAATGAATTAGTCTAAATGGTGAGGGTGATTGAAATGTATTTTATAATGTTCATCTCCACTTTAGTGGCCATTTACAAAATTTAGAAGAATATGAAATCCCCAAAGAGTAAGTGAGCAGCCAGCAAAAAAACAGAGTAGTGAGCAGTGGTAGTTTGCAAATGAGATCTTGGAGTACTTTGTAAGACAAAAAGCCAGAGTTCTTTACAAGCAAGGAGAATCAGTGATCTAAATTTTAAAATGTCTTTTCTAAGTACCTCTTTTTTTCATCAGCCCTCTCTTTTACGTGGAGATTATGAACTTTGATTTGGAAAGTGAAATGGATGGAGTTTTTTTTTAAGTTAATGTGGTAATAAAAGAACACTGCCTTCTCTCAACATCTCTGCGCTCAACCGGGGCTTCTTGCAAAACTCTCTTGTATCTCATCGCACTGATTTCTGTGGGGAATTCAAACAATTAAAGGAGCCCGTCGGAGGGATGGGGACAGTCTTTTTAGCAGAGCCTGTAGTGACAGGACAAGGGGCGATGGTTTTAAATAAAAAGAAGGGAGATTCAGACTAGGGTGCAGCTACAGCAGGAATGGCTGCAGATGAATTTTTTTTCCTTCATCTGCCTGTGTTTTATAGACATAAGAAGGAAATGCAACCAAGAGGAGACTGTGGAGTGCCCACAGGGTTGTGCTGGTCACCAGTGCCAGAGGAAAAGTGCTAGAAAAGTAGTATCTTCTTGTGAGTAACAGGAAAACAGCATTTTTCCTGGTGATTCAGTCCACTAATTAGTTTCCAGTACTCAGTCCCCAGGATTTTTGCAGGAAATAGGTCTTTCTATTTATAAATTGTTGTTCTATCAAGTCACAATTTTTAATTTGTGGCCTTGAGGATTTTCATTTCCTCCTTGTCAGGTTAATTTTAACTAAACTGTTTTCTATCAGCATTATGTGAGCTGCTGCCAAAACTGTTCTCTGTGCTTCCATCTTGGTCTTTGCAGGGAAGAGAGCAGCTGGAACAGGGCTGAGCCCCTCGGAGATTCCTTGGTACCTAAAAGTGACCATGAGCAGTCCGTCCTTGACTTGTGGGCTCTTCCATCTGCACTGGGAGCCTGTCCTGCTGAGCTCTGTGGCCAGAACACGCTGCGGTTGCTTTCTCTTGGCTCCCGTTTGGCGTGTGCGCGTAGGAGACCGTAGCTTGGCTCTTATCCTGCCCCTTGCACCAGAGGCTCGTTACAACCTACTCATCAGAAAATCCATATAAGGCCCTGAAGAACTGGCTGGCTCTCCACGGGAGATATCTGACCTCTTAATATGGATGAAGGTGAGTAGGACAAACAGATTTAGCTTGAATTCGAGAACCTTGGTTGGAAGAGCGCAATCCTCTGCCTCTCACCCGAGCATGTTTAATCTGAAGCTCTTACTCGAGCATGGCACTCCCCTCTTGCCTTCCTCTTTGGCACCTGTTGTGTGACCAGCTCTGTAGCTCTGTGTGGGTAAATCACAGAATCCCAGCGTGGTGGGGGTTGGAAGGGACCTCTGGAGATCATCTGGTGCCACCCCCCTGCTCCAACAGGGTTTCCCAGAGCAGGGAGCACAGCAGCGCTTTGTCCAGGCAGGTTTGGAATCTCTCCAGAGAAGGAGACTCCACAGCCTCTCTGGGCAGCCTGGGCCAGGCTCTGGCACCCTCACAGCAGAGACATTTCTCCTTACATGTAGGTAGAACTTCCTGGATTCCAGTTTGTGCCCGGTACCCCTTGTCCTGTCACTGGGCACCACTGAAAAGGGTCTGGTCCCATCCCCTTGACCCCCCCTCCTCCTTTAGCTCTTGATTGGCATTGATCAGATCACCTCTTGGTTTTCTCTTCTCTAGGTTAAACAGACCCAGAGCTTCTCAACCTGGGAATTCAAACCAATGCGAAGGGGACATAAAGGGGACCAAAGCAATATGCACAAATACCGTGTGATTCACTATGCTGCAAGCTGAGAAGACTTGAATTTTTGGTGCTGTACCAGACCCTGATGAAGCAGCCTTTCTCTCGTGGACTCGGTCGTTGCCTGTGTCTAGGCCACTTCCCTACCCAGCTGCTTTCTTTCATAAAATTCGTATATATATATATATATATATATATATATATATACACACACACACCCCCCACGTGTTTCTCTCAGGCCTTCATTATTCTGTCAGGTGTCTCTGAAACCAACTGTGGGGTTCTAAATGTACCTGGAAAAAATGGAGCATGTCCATCTGTTCCCAAAGGCAGAGAGAGGTTGGAGGGGACTTGTTTCTTTAGAAGCTGAATCAGAAAGAATAAGGACTGAAAGATTTAAAAAACCCCAAGTTCTCTAACCAGAAGAGAGCCGGCAAGTATAGAGTTGACTGTTGCATCCATTAGATTTCCTTTTTTCTCCATATTGTCACGTTTTGGTGGATAAGTCAGGGATGGAATTGAACATCAAAATGGGGCTTGGAATCAGGGTTTTAAATCCTTTCCAGGTTTGGGCTATTGTGGAGTTTTCATTTTAACTCATTATAAACAAGTGGCAAACTTTGTTATCCAGTGTTGATGGTGTGATTAAAGAGGTTCAAAGAGGGTATTTTCCTCAAAGATCTCGCTTTGAGTAAAAAAATGCAGTAAGGTTCAGTGTAATTTCTCCATATGTATTCTTGATATAAGAAACTTCTGATGAAAGTGAAGAGACTTGTATTTTCTCTCTGGCAGTGCTTGCTGTGCTTGAAAATCCTCTTTAGTATTTGCAACAGCACACTTAAAATGGGCTCTTTGTGTTCATTCACAATTTTTTTGGAGGTTATTGGGAGTACTGAAGTGTTGTGAAATGTGTTTCTGAAAGCTACGTGCGTTGTAAGAGCGTTTGAAATATTTACTAATGTTTCTACATGTTTCTTGCAGAGGGGGGAGGTGAAGATTCATGTGCATCACTTGGGGCATCTGGCCTGACCCAACACGTTTAGGTCATCTGAATGTTGAGCTGCATCCTTGATATTTCCCAGCACTTAGGATCCCAATTCACAGTTTACTGAAACCACTTGCCCAGCAGTGACGATCTCCATTTAAATCCTCATGGTTCTGGCCTCGAACGGAACCACCAGAGCGTTGCTGGTTCAGCAGACAAGCCCGGGATGGTGAATGTTGCCCTCGCTCCTCTTGCAAAGCTTGGAAGTGCCTTTGAAAAGAAAAACCTGCGCGACTTTACAAGCCAGGCGGTGGGAGTGCAGCAGGAGCAGTGGAAGAGGGTGTTTCTGTAGGCATCAAGCGGCAACCCTGTGAAAGGTGATGAATGTCTGGCGCTGCTTCCAGCACCAGGAGGAGGTAGGTGGATAACTGCAGATGTTACTGCTGTGGAGAAGGAGGGGCAGAAGCGGGAGGAATAAGAGATTTGCTTCACTGCTGTTGCTCTCAACAGCAAACAAATAAACACTAATCAGTAAATCAGCCTGTAACATTTTCCCCCAGACACTGTCCTCAGATGGCCTGTTCATGCTAATCCTCCTCAGCATTGAATCACACTGCAAAGCGAAAGAAAAAGCCCCAAACCTCTGAGCAACAGAGTTTAAACTTACACTAGCTAGGAGAAAACTTCTCACTAGGGGTGGTTTTTAGCTTGTAACAAATAATACCAGGCCCCGGGCTGAGTGCTGGAGCTGCGGCTGCGTTTTGAATCTGCTGCTAATTCATAAACATCACAAGCAGTTGATTTCAGCAGAACCCCTTGATTTAATTACACTCTTGTATACAACGGGGACCTTGCATTTTCCTATATGTAATGAATATTAAGCTGATAGCCCTGTAATTTCCTGTGCCAGGCTTGCTCTCATTTTTTGCATATTGATACCACATTTGGTTTGTTATTTTCCAATTTTCCAGTCTTCTAGACTTGTGCTCAGCGAGTTCTCCATAGTAATTGCTGTTGGCACACACATTTCCTTCCTCAAATCTGCTCTAACACCCTGGAATGAATTTTGTCTCATCCTGGAGATTTGCTTGGGTTTGAATTTCTCTTATTTATTCATTGCCTCTAACTCGGCAGCCCTGGAATCATGCAGGGCACTGGATATAATTTCATATTCCACAGTTTTAATTTCCTCCCTTCTCCCAGGCAGCCCCCCTTCCCTTCCATGTGGGCATGTGGATGGTTTTTATCTGCCCCTGTGACTTTCTGCTGTTCATAAGCCACTTTCCAGTGGTGCTTTCTCAGAAACTCCCATTCAAATCTGAACACCAAAAGGGATTTAAATGTGGCAGCATCAAAACTGAGGCTGATATTTACTAAATTTTCCTGGCTTCTTGGTGCTTTTGGTGTTTGTTCAGCTTGCTTTTTGTCTCTGTCATTGAGGCTGCTCATCTGGGTATGTCCTACTTTGCTTCTGGGCAAGGGAATACATCTTTTTATGAGATGTAGACCCTGGAAGAGGTACAGGGTGACGTCTCTGTGCCAGGGAGGCAGCATGTGAGGCTGCTTTTGATTTGAGTGGTTTTGTAGGACTAATGTGGCATTAAAGCAAAAAAAGGAGTTGACAACATACTTGAACTTTTATTTTAACTGGGAAACAGACCTTCCTTAAGTGTTAATCGTACGGGATATGTCGGCTAAGTGTCTATAAATGCCGTCCCCAGCCTGCTGCTGGAGTGCTGGGGAGACACGCTTGGCCCTGAAAGGGTGATTCTTTGATGCCTTTGACTGTCGCTGTTCTTAGAAATTGCAAAAACCTGGAAGAAAAAAAAAAAAGACCAAGACAGAGAGAGAAAAAAGGAGAAAAGACAAGCATTAACTGAATTCTCTCCATTTCCCAAGGTGCAGTGTGACAATCACCTTTCTCAAATGTGCTCTAAGGAGGGCACCCACTTACTGAAGCCCTGGAGCCTTACGGTTTGTGCTCAAAAACTACTCATAGACTGTTTCCCATGGTAATGCCAGGCAGGCTGTGTCTGCTGCTGGTGCTTCTGGCTTTTCAGAGTTTGGGGTCCATTTCTGACTCTGAGATGTTCACGAGACTCATGTCCTGAAGAAGAAGGTACAACCCAGCACCCAACTCACCTCTTACAGCCCTGGTGCACGTCGAGGTGCTCTTTCACTCTCTGTTCATGATCCTTTTTTTCCATCTTGGATATAATTTCTCTGGCTGCAAAAGGAAAGCCAGATGCCTTCTCTGTATTTCTTTGTGACTTTTTTTTCCAGGAGTATTCCCATGGTGAATAATGATCTTTGCCAGAACAAACGACAAAAAGAGGTGTGCCCGTATCACAAACCTGACCTTCGCCCATCACACCCACATGCTTGACTGTACCGCTGGCAGGGAGGTGGTAGGTTGCTGTCTTGCTGTCTGTGCTTATCCCAGGTAAGCACCTACTTTTTTCTTAAATATATCCTAGCCTTGAAGACGAATTTTTGAATCTAAGCTTGTATAAAGGCCAGGTTCTTTTTCAGGCAGTAGTATATAATGTTGTGTTCTCCACCCATCCCTCAGAGGTTTGACCAACCCTGCAGCTCTGCCTGCTTTAACCAGTGTATTTTTGCTATATTTTGTACACAAGGTTTCCAGCCTTTGAAACCTCTTTCCAGTTCGTTCATCATTGCCCAAGAGGAGCAGCCAGGGCCTGAGGCAGGGACCGGTGTGGATGAAGTAGTCACGTTGATGGTGGTGTTGCTGTGTGATGATGCAAAGTTTTCTATTTTTGTCAGAAATGAGAGTCTTGGTGAATCAGAGCTAGATCAAAGGTACCGTAGTTGGAATTTTGCTGCTTTTGTCACCTCTTTCTGCAGAGTAACCTACTTCCTGGTGCTACCTGATGTAATCAGAAGCAATCTGTACAATTAAGACTCTGAGAGACATCTTTGGATGGGAAAACTGTCAGGTTACTGTCTTTCCCAGTTGAGTTTTATTTTCCATAGTGTTCTTGAGGTCTCTTAGTTCCTTTCAAGAGACAATTCATGCTCACAAGCTCAGCAATTATTGATGGCTTCCTTTGTCAGACAGAGTATGTCAGCATGTGTGTATCACTCACAAAGTACATACCAGTGTCCTAAATGCATCATTGAACATCTTAAAATTAAAAGCAAAAACAACATTCCTCACTGAAAACTGTGTTTTTTCAAAGCAGGGTTCGTTGCACCAACTCCTCATCCACGTGTATAAGAAAGGAAGATGGCCCATTTTTTTGTTTTGGGCTTTTTTTTAGTCCCAGTGTGGCTTGCTCTTGTTCTTGTTGAGAGGGCTGATTGGGAAGGACGTGCGTGTTCAGTTCTTGTTGTGTGATGGTCCTGGGGGCTTAGTGGCAAGCTGGGAGGTAATCGCATGCTGGAGCGCCCATGGTGAGCTGGGATGAGCTGAAACATGCTTCAGGCCTTTGCTCCATCTGACCCAAGTGGCTGCATTCACCTGGTGTTGCTGGAGCCAGAACATGAGATGTAAAGAGCCTCTCGGACTCAAGCTTCCCTCACTCTCATCCCTCCCTTTGACTCTGTCACTGCCTGCCCCGATCAGTGCCGTGCCCAGTGCTGTCCCTTCCCTACGCAATGCACTCGCTTTGAGTCATGTTAACCTAAAACATGCAGGTAGGTCGGGTTTTTTGGCTAGTTTTGCTTTGTTTCCTAACTCTGGACCGATCACAAACGTGGTCACACTGGCGGATAGGAGAGGATCAGCCAGCTGATGTGTGCAGGCGTTGCTCACAGCTCGGCACCAAGCCCTGGCAAACCAGAAACGAATGAGATCTTTATCGACTGGGCTGCCTTGCGCAGAGGAGGTGCTGATCAGCTGGTGATGTCTCTCCTAAAAGGCTGCTTCTGGGTATCACAGCAGGGTGTCCCGGGCACCCTTAGCTGTGGAGATACCAGTGGCAGACAACCTTGGTTCTGGAAAAGGGGAGGTTTTTCTGTGACAGCTTCATGACGAGTAGGCAGCTTGTGTTCTGTAGATTTCTAAGTGTATTTTCAATGGTGGGACTTGCTGAGTCTGTGTGATCCTGGCTCAGATTCAATTTGATACCTCAGAGGTGAATTGATGGTTTATAGTTTACATTTATACAGGGCCCAAATCATCCTTCTGGCTGTAGCTGATTTAAGTACCGTTGCAGAAACAGCCATTAAAGGGTGGAAGTGGTTCTCCTGCACTTCCCTTTCTGAAACGAGAGAAGCAGAAAGTGGCTGAGTGAGCGGCACGTACGGTTGCAATAGTCTTGGAGCGCAGTTATTCATAACAGTTGAGCACGTAATTGTGCATAATGCAGCAGAAGCGTTTCTCTTCTTGTGATTGAAAGGCATTTGCTTTTGATTAGTGTGTGACTGTTCTACCTGAGAATATCTAGGGGCTGCGAATCTGAAATATTTCAGGCACGAGTGTTTATCAGTCACATCTGAAAACTCCAGAGCAAAATGGCCTTGTGACAAAACACAAGCAGGGCAAATAACGACCTTTACAAGTCAGTTTTATAGAGCAGGATAAACAACGGGGGCTGGATCCTCAGCTGTAGTAAAGCATCTTGTCTGTGCCGACACTGCCAGTCGAGGTGCCGATCCTCGGAGATCTATAGAAATGTCACGCCGGAGCAGCTGCCTCTTTGCTTTGTAGCTGTAGTGAAGCTGTTATGAGCAGGCCCAGCGCGGTTAGGAAGGTGGTATCATCCAACTCTGCCTTTGAGAACTGGTGAGAAATGCTTCCTACCAGCAAACCTTTCTTTATCTAGAATCTGTGTGGAGCGGGCAAAGCAGGTGAGCTTGGGCACTGTGCAAGGGGTGCTGTGTCAATGGTTGGTTGTCCAACCCAGGGGCTGCTCGTTTCCTTAAATTCTCCCCATGGACCAAATATGGACCAGCAGGCTGAGAGTACCCGCTCCTTCAGGGCAGTGGGACAAAGGAATCTGAAGTGGAGTGGACTTGGGAACACTGACGTGTTCCTGGTGGACAAGAACCTGTAATTCCAGTGACCCGTTAGCACCTTGTCCATCCTCCCATTATAAAACTTGAGATCTGAGTTGGTGTAGGGGGCAAATTACCTTCGACTGAGCTCAGCTTGCAATCGCCGAGGTAACCTGTGCTGCTCCTTTTACCAGGCTTGTGTTCAGGTGAGGAGTCCAGACCACATAGCTGCTGATTTGAGACTTTTACCTGGGTGAAATTCACTTTGGAAAAGTAATGCCATTAAAAAGGGAAGGTGGCTGGCTCTCCTAAATTAAGCAATTACTCTTAGACACAGCCTTCTCTGTGAAGTAGTTGGAAGTTCATCCTCAGGCTGAGATGGAAGGTGGTTTAACAAAGTGTTTTACAAAGTGTAGGTGGATAAATTTCTGAAGCATATCTGTATAAACCTGCTGTAAAGGCTGCACAGAGGTTAAGCAGATAGATAACTTTATAGAAGCTGAATAATCACGCTATTACTCTATAATCTTGCTGGAAAGCATATTTTTCTACAGCACAGCGATACAGAAGATATTTGTGTGTAGTGATTTGTAGTGATTACAGCAGCAGAAATCAATTGCACACAGCAAATAATTTGTTAGCACAGGGATGCCCATTATGTCATCAATAAAGGGATTAGTTTGTTGAACTGTGAGGGTGAGAAGAAAGCAAACTTCACACTGGTGTAACTAGTCCAGTCATAATATTGGCAACAAATACATCTAGTATACATACATGCCTCTGAAGATTAAGATGTGAGGCTTCCTTAATACCCACTAGCTCTATGTGTTCTTTGCATCTTCAGTATATGCCACAAGTATCTACTTGGTAGGTCCTTAAAAATAATACTTAGCCTGATTTTAAGGAACATAGACAAGTACACTGCAACATTTCCCACTACAAAAGAAAAAAATGATCACCTTGATATCACTGCATCTCTTAAGATACCTTCTGTTAATATACAGGTAGGGTAATCAGGGTCTGTTAGCTGTTTGTTAGGAACCCTGTAGCCTCAGATTAGAAATTCCTGAAGGCAGGTGCGCTTGGATGGGGCTCTGGGGGTGCTAATCTCCCCTGAGCGTCTCGTACACAAATCTCGCTCCCTTGCTGCACGTACGCTGTGCTGTGACAGTCACAAATCGCTGTGGAGGAGAAGCCTCCCCAACACCTGTGAGGTGGGTTGGTTTAATTACCCTCGCTGCAGAGTGGATTTTTCCAAGTGTGCCGCTGATGGCACATGTTCAAGGTCACCTGAAGAGAGCACGACTGCTTGGCTGAGAAACTGATGTTAGGCTCTGCCACTTCTCCCAGCTTCTCGTCAGCCACACGTCCCCGCACCTCTTGTGAGCTGCAGGAGAAAAAACCTCCTTGAAGCCCTCCAAAAAGTGTTTTTAACTCATCTGCAGCTCCCTGGTGCAGAAGGGATTGGCTGGTGCGTGTAACTCCTTTACAGGTGAGGCAGAGCGTGATGTCTCCTCCTAGAGAGTCCCTTTGGTTCTCAGTGAGTACGAAGGCCGGAGCCAACTGCAGCGTGATGCTCTTCAGGGACCGGTAGTGCTGAAGGCCGAGATTTGTGTTGCTACAAATCCTACATGTTAGGTAAGAATGAGTCTTGCCTTATTCCAGGTTTCAGGATGAGTTTAAAACTGACCGCTTTGGAGGAGAGCCAGAAAATGAGGAGGCAGCTGAAAAGGCAAGCTGCGCATCAGCAGGGGAAAATAATCCCCCCTGATTCCTGCAGGTAACTAGAAGTCCCAAAGCGTGGGATTAATATTATATAAACAAGGTGTAAACAAACTCAGTGGCAATAGAGTGCCTAAATCCTTTAGCCCTCTTACAAATCAAACCTGTTCTGGAAGGATTCAGTTATTTCTGAGATCTCACCTGAGCTAAGGATTAACTGACACCAGACATCAGGAAACTCATTAGGTTTGAATCTGTGTGTGTACTTGCTGGGCTTACTTTTTGCCACAAATGGTATAAGGAAGATGGAAGGCTTTAATGTGTTAGCTGTCAGGGTTACCATGAGGCCCATTCAGGTTTTGGTCCCTTTGGATCTACTGTAGCAACTGGAGGTTGTAGTTTCTTAGTCAAAAGAAAAGAGCAATGTAACACATCCTATCAGATACTGGGAGAGTAGTGAAGAATATCTGATTTTTGCGTTGGATTGTGTGGAGATGTGTTTTGCAAGCTAATCAATTATCCTTGGGATTAGTCAGAAAGTATTGCTAATTCCTTGGCCCACTCCTTTGGTGGCTGGAAGCAAAAAGCCCATTTCCCAAGGCTGTTTTGGGAACTGTTCTGCTTCCGATGTCTTGGCCTGTGCTCCCCACCATCGTGGGCATGTCAAAATCTGAGGACTAATTCCCCATTTGCAGAGTGTGTGACATGGGGTGGGAAGGCAGGAGAGCGACAACAGCAAAGTCTCTGACCTAAACATAAGGAAAGCAATGGAAAAATCACAGCTGAATTATTACTGAAAACAGAAACACATGTAAATTCTACCTCGACTGGCCTATTCTGGGTAGCTTCCAGGCATTTAATGGGCTAAGACAGATATATAGCACTGTCACTGTCTGCTGGGGACCCATATAAATCGTCAGTGATGGTTTCTTTTGCCATTTTATGTAGCCATGCCTGGTGGCTTGAGCATTACAGGAAGGAAGTAAAATACAACTCATCCTGTCAAGAGCTGCTCTGTATTGTAATTGCAGTATCTATAAGGAGTGTCAGGGTTGGATTATTGGAGATGTCAGAAACAAAATGAGAGAGATTAAACAGCCACAAAGAGCTGCAAAATGAGGAGGTAATTGCACTTCATGAGAGTGCAAAGATAACACCGGGAACGTAGATCTCAACCAGCGCTGCGTAGAGCTGAAAGTGCATGGTTTGTGTCCTCTGGTCTCTTAAGTGCGCTCCTGGGAGCCTGCCACGGTGCCTGGCCTAGAGGAGCTGAGTGCTCAGCGAGCACAGCCCTGCTGAACTTGCCAAGGAAGACACTGTGCTCCTCTTGCAAGGGATAGCACAGGAGAGAGGTGAGCTCTGCTGCCTTGGGAATGCACTTTGGCAGCAGCGTGCTACCTAGCCTTTTAAATGAAGAAAACAGCTCCCTGCTGGATATAAAAGCAGGGAAAGCACCTAAGTGATTCTGCATGAAAGGTTTGAACAGGCAGAACATCTCCAGGCATCACGTCAAGTGTGCTGCCTGGTGTACCATGATGCACACCTGGGCACGGGGCCAGTTCTGGGCTTAGCCATCACCTTCGTCAAGCTTTCCAGTACTGCCTCAGGTGAGCCGGCCTGAGCTAACCTGGGGCCAGTTGGAAGCCGTGAGGTCTTTGAGGAGAGAGGCAGAGCGTGAGCTTTTTGCCTTCTTCCTTATACCATTTTAGGCAAAATCTAAGCCCAGATGCCAGGTACCTTTCTGAAACAGTGCTCTGGCAGTGGGAGAGCTCATCTGGCTGTCAGTTATCTGCAGTTGCTTTTCCAGAACTGAAAGCCTCTGCCTGCAGAAAGGCTTCTGAACGCTGTTTTGCTGATAATGGGCAGATGTATTTGTTTTCTCTCAGCTCCTGTTTTCTTCCTTGTGCCTGCAAAGCACTTTGGGGGGATCTCTAGGCTGGCTGCAGAGCAAGGCTCACTGCCTGCACAGCCAGAGGATGTCTGTGGTGACTTGGCTGCTGGTAAGGAGCCATTCGCTGTCCTTTTATAATTGGTGGAGAAAAGCAGGTCCCTTCAGGATTCAATTTGCCCAGTGGCTGAAAGGTGGGTTGAACTGCATGTGGGGCTTCCCTGGGCTCTGCTGACTATGAAGAGAGCCAGGGCAGCTCCCTTGCACTTCAATAACTGAGCAGTGAGGTGAGTTTGACCCCAGTGTATGCCAAGCTGAGTGGTGAAGTTGTTGGGTGCACTTGGACTATCTGTACATTAGCGACCCAGACAGAGCGGCTGTCTTCCCAATTCCTATGTGAATAATCTCCTAGTCCTTTATGGAGCTGCTCCCAGCACCACTTTTTAAGCGTTACATAGACTTACCCTTTTCCCTGTCTGAAATAAATCACTTCTTTTGTTTAGCATTTGATGCTGTTATTGTGATACTCAAGCTTTTGAGCATTAGTCTCCAATGAGACCACTTGTGTGATGCTGCAACAAGGCTAAGGGGTGACACCATGTCTGTTGGCCAGGTGAGGAGATAGGATTAGTCTCCAGATCATAGGAGTAAAAGTGTGAGCAAAGGAATTCAGGTGCTTGGTACTCACTAAAATCAAATTTCCTATAAGATGTTGGGGATTATGTAACATGGTGAAAGTCAAACAGAATAGAGAGCAAAGAAAGGTCGTGCTTGTTCCTGCAGAGTGTTAGCAGTGGTCAGCATGGCCTGGTCTCCTGCCTGGCCGTGTCTCACACATGCACTCTGCCATTCCAAAGATGAGCTCCAGTGTCTCACTTCTGAGGGAGCACAAGTGTAAGAGTTGGAGTGGTCTGAATGCCTGTTTCTAGCAGCCTATCATCTTTCCTGCCTCTGAAAGTTAAAGGAACGTATTTTATTTCCTCTGAGGCAAGGAGATGAATGTGGCTTTCCTACACATAGAGAAGGGTGTGCTCTGCCTCTATGAATTGCAGTTTGGTTGTTGGTTTTGTTGTTTTTTTTTTCCCCAAGCAGTTTCAGGTTTGATAGAGTAGAAGTGTGTTACATCAGGTGAGATTGTTCAGTGGCGGTTAATTGGAATCTGCCTGGGTCCAATAACCAGCTTTTTATGGTATCTGATTAACTGTTAACCTAAATTCAAGATACCTCCCCTGGCATAAGTAGAATGGGCTACCTGAGGATCTAGCCCAATTAGTCTAAGTGGCCTGGGTTCTCTGTTGCATCTCTGTTCAAATCCTATAGAGCTGAGCTTTGCAAGAGAGAAGGAATTTGGCCACCTGCCTTTCCTGCCTTGCCAATTTGGATGAATTGATGGTTGGTGTACGTAGGTAGCACTACCAAGTCAACTCAAGTGGACAGAGGTTAAGTGTGCACTGCAGGCAGTTATCCATTAGTCTAAGAGCTCTTTGGTGTAATATTTACACATTGAAATGCCAAAAAAACTGGACATGATGATAGCTTTTGCAACACTGTATAATTCATACATTATAGCTCTGCTTTTCATGTTTAATATTTCAGAAATAACGGAACACATTTCATCAGGAAATGCCACGTGAGAAATGCAGTGGGTATAAATAAGCACTTAACTGAAGCAGAAGTTTCCATTGCTTGCTATGAATCTCTTCCTAATTTTACGAATTAAAATCTTTGAAATGGTAATTCTGAGATGGCCAGTTGGTAGAAATCTCTGCAGCTGGAGAGGTGAAATCATGTCCCCTTGAGAGGCAGGGACAGAGTTCCCCTGCACTGCTGTGAGAGCAGGATTTCTCCTGCAATCTCTAGTGCCAGGCTTCAGTGATTTCCCTGTCAGTGATGTCTGTGGTACCTAGAAAATCCAATTTACAGTTGAAAGGATTAATAACTGGCTATTATCACGCATTACTTGAGAAAATAAGTCTGTCTTGTGTGTATTAAACAAGTGGTTCTTGGGCATTGATGTGCTTGATGCTTGTGAAACTCTCCTTGAGGATTCTCTGGTGCTTGTGGTTAACATGGTTTCTTCCAGGAGTGGCAGTAATTTCAGACATACCCACGTGATAGGTGCTCCACACCTTCAGAAACTTTGAGTCTTTGGGACTTCAACCTCCACCTCTGATTTTCTTAAAACTAGTTTTTCGCAATATTAAGATGATACTGTGAAGGCTCGTTTCTCCTCATCACATGTCTTGATCCATGGACAGATCTGGGGGAGGCAGAAATTCAATTTTTAAATGCACACTTTTTCAGAGTCACCTTGTGGGCTTGTAGTTGGCCGATAGATCTTACATTTTCTTGTGAAAGTAGTAGTTTGCATTTAAAAAAAAAGTTGCAAGTAGTAAATCCTGAAGGGTCAGGAAACATCAGGAAAATACTGTAATTATGGGAATGTTTCTTTAAATAGTATCTACTCTCCAAACCCATTTCTTGAGTGTTGGGGACTGTGGGGCTTGGTGATGCTGCAATCAGAAATTGTGGACACTGAGGCACATTTTCACTGCTCTGAGAATGTACAAAAAAGAGGTAGTGTGAGAATTAGCTTTTCCAGGCTCTAATAGCTCTCCGTGTGTTTACTGGTCTATCTACAATCCTTCCATAATCTTTGGAAAGTTAAGAGCCCTGATAAAATATCCATTGAAATCAATGAGTCGGTTCGTACACCTCTCCAGGCGCTGGATGAGATCCAGCCTAAATACCCAATCTGCATTTTCATGAGTCATTGCAGGAGCAGGGAACATACCAAGACAGGTATAATTTTCAGTTTCAGTGTGAATTTTGCTACCTCTGCTCTGGCTCCAGCCCAGTTAATCTACATTTCCATTATGGACAAGGTTGATTTTATACCCCTCTGGCCCATCGCTCAAATGATAGGTATGCGCAGTAGTCATAAAGCATTTTCCAATGACTCGGGCCTCGGTATTAAAGCATGTATGGTGCATGCAACTGCTCTCCTGTAAATCTGCTGGTGCTTCCACAGGCTGCTCAAGAAGCAGGAAAGACACAGAAACAGCTGTTTAGAGTTTAAAGCAGCTTGTGTAGATGAATTCAGCACCTGGTTTTCCTGCAGTGAATCGGCTACGCGCTCTACGGTACGTATGAGAAGCGCAATGCTCCCAGGGATCCGCGCGCTCCGTTTCGGGGTGGATTGCTCTGGATGATTTCTGCTGGTGCCGGTGGGAACCGCCTGTGCAAAACCTCCAAAAGGAAATAGGGGGGAATAGCACTCCAAGAGGAGAAGGTTTACTCTGCTAAATGCCAATAAACCAGATTCTCTCTCTGGAACTGAGCCAGCGGAGAACCTGGGCCTTTAGATTTAATTCTTGTGACTGATATCGGCAGCCTGCGCTCGACGTGCCACAGGCTCCGGCTTGGGCTCAGTGGGTTGGCACAGCTCTGTCGCTACACGAGGCTGCCCTGTGATGGAGAAGCTGCTCGCAGCATCTCCTCACAAGTTGTGGTGTTTTCCATCTTACTGCCCTTCCAGTTACCTCTGTGATAGTACCCACTGATCTGCAGTAGTGCTGGAAAAATTTCTGGTCAGAACGTCCCTGTCCTGAAATGGTTTTCTTCCCAAGCTCTTTTCTCCCCTTCCCCATAACTCTTTAGTTTTGGTGACCATTACAGAACCAAATGGAAATTTCACTTTAGTGGGAGTTTTTGACTGTGCTGCAAAACCACTACAAGGGGCGCAGCTCTGGGACGAGATGCAAAGCAGCTGCACCCTGTAAGGTTACTTCTGTTTTGACAATCCTCTCTTTTCCTGCCTGTGTACAACAAGTTAGACGTGAGTCAACGTTGGGGGCTAATTTGCCACAGCGAGATGATTTTTCTATTGAAGTAAATTCATTTTTAACCTACCCAGGAGTTCATTTGCTCTGCCTCTTGAGAGGGCCTGGCGTGCGTGGTACAAAACACAGGCTTGTGAGATGTAAACTGTTGGGTTGCACTAACATGTTTCATTCCTTGCTAACTCTAGGGTCAGACTGTCTAAACCGTGCTAATGTGCTCGTGTGAGTGACCCACGTGCAGAAATATAGAACCAGAATAATTTTGGCTCTTCCTAAAGCACACTGCACCTCCTCCTAAATCCAAAGTACAACAAACTGACTCATGGCCGGTTGCAGAGCCCACAGGCTCACCAGGATTCCCAATTTTGGGATCCACCAGACCCCCGATTTTGGTCTTTTATGGGCTGAAGTCCTTGGATCCCTTTGGGCTTGTTCCTTCCATAGCACGAATGCTTAAGGAGAAACAGGGATGTGATCATCTGGTGCGTTCCCACCCTTTGGTGACCAGCAGAGGCCTGCAGTAACCTGGACCTAATGTGTTTCGTCTCATGTAGTTAGTGATCACTGAGCTCTTTCTCTCTCTTTTTGGAGTGATTTTGATTATTATGTGTAACAACGCACGGTCTCCAGTGGATAAAAGCCTCTAATTCTATTTTATCCAACTCAGAGAGCAATCTCAGCAACTGGCTGTTGCCTGTATTATTCAGTAGCAGCTATGACATGTATTATTGCATGTGATATGAAGGACTTTGTAATAAATATTTAGTGTTCCTTTAATCTGTCTGTTCTTATATCAGGTTCTCCAGATAATCCCCTACTCCACCATGTACTATTTAATAATTCTTTTTCTGCCAATCTGTTCTTCTCTTTCATACAGGCACACGTGCCCGCCTGCCCTGGGACACACTTCGCATCGGTCTCTCTTGTCGAGCAGTCTTCAAAGTCGTGGGTTTCGTGACTGCGTCGTTAAAAGGAAGAAGATTTGTTGCTTCTGTGAATTTGTGAGTAACAGTAAACTGTCTTGTGTTTAGATCCCAGCCGCTTGGCACACAGTAATGGTGTGGGGTTTTTTTTTTCTCCTGAACGGAGGCCAAAGGCCTCCAGGAGACAACCAGGTCTGGCATGGCCGGCACTAGCACTGGATTTGTGATGCTTCTGATTTGCTGCTGACTGGTTTATCTGATCCCAGTTTCTTTTTGCCTCTTCTTTCTTCTCAGCCTTTGCATGGGTGGATTGTAGCCCTTCAGGGGACTGTCTCTCCTAGGTGAGAACATGAGCCTTGGGGATCTTTGGTGTGCAGGTAATGAGAAATCCAGCTCTGCCAAGGGTCTGTGTTTGACAGTGGCTACTTTGCAGGGGCTGTGCAGAAATAAGTAGAGCTGGAAACTGGGGAGTGTTTTGTGGTAGGGCCAAGGGGAGAGAGACCAAGGCTTCACGTACACCATTCTGAGCCTACCCTGGTTCAGACACTGTGAGGATCTGGCTGTGATGGCTCAGGCACTGCTTCCAGTCGTGTGCCTCTGTATAGCAGTCCTTTGCTAGCATACACCATCAGGAACCTCTGAGCAGCGTGTTAGGGACCAGGTGAACCAAAAGATGTGTTCAGACCATCATGGTTAACAGGCAGCTAAAGACCTGTCTGTTTATTGACTCTCTGAGTCCACATGTAAACATTGGCTTTCCAGTACCTGTGGCGATGAGGTCTATGTTTCAAGCAATCCAGGACTTCTCACTGGAATTTTCCTTGGGGCAAAGACCACACAAAAAGGCAGGTGGTCATAAATCAGAACATGCATTTTCCTGGAATTCTCTTCTCCTAGCCAGGCCTGACTTGCAAGGTCAAGCATACCCATCCCGCGCTTTCTCTGCTGCTGTAAACTGAGGCTGTTAAGCCCCAAGGATCAGAGCATGAGAGGTGGGAAGGGGATGTATGATGAAAGGAACAGTGAAAGAACCTAAATGGAAAAGCAGCACATCCCTTATGGTGCTGTGCTTTACTGCTTGCAAGTTGCTTACTTATCCTGCAAGTCATGATTTATTATAACTAAATATTCTATAAAACCAACTAATGAAATCATGCCAGTATTTCTTAAAGCAGGCAAGAGCACTGAACCAAAGAAAACATGAAAAGAGTTCTGATCATCTATTAATAGTGTAGCAGTCCTATTTTGAAAAGATCCCCAAGTTTGTGTGTGATGGCATTAAACACTAACCTCCTTAAAGATCACTTAGTGCACCTTAGTAGTATCTATTATAGTATATGGGATTTTAATTGCTTTATTATAAAAGAAAGCAATATTCACCCTTTTATGAATTTTGATTTAATGACTTTAGCACATTCATTATTAGTTCATTATGATTCTGTGGAATTGAGGCCTCCTGAGTTAAAAGGATGTCCCCACACTAAGCTGGCCTCAATTAAAATGTAATCATATTGTGGTTAATCTCAAGGACTTGCTCTCTGAGTGCAGGGGTATGTGAGAGAAAGAGGCAGTGGGGGGCACAAGGAGGGAACATGAATGTGGAGATGCAGGATTTGCACTGGTGAAAAACTGATTAAGTCCACTTCTGAAAATGTCCTGGGCTGTGATCTGAAATTGCTTTCTTAGCTTACTCCATAATACCACATGCTTAAAGCCACAACTGGAACTTCTTGAAATAAGTAAAACATCACTGATCTGTAGCAGTAGAGGAAACCCCTGTTTATGACAGTTAGGCCTGTTCCTCATCAAGGCCCGGCGCCAGCAAAAGTCCATGGCAGAAGGTCCCATTGACAGTCCAACAGATATTGGTGAGACTTGCAGGGAACTGGAGGTAGATTCTTCCACAAACTCACTGCTGGACTGGGACTCGTCTCTGTGTGCAAATGGGAAGAAGAGGGAAGCTCCTTGCAGAGGAAAATGCCTGTGTTCAAGATGGAATCTAGTGATATGTGGGTAGGAATAGAACAGCAATACTTCTGGGGAAGGCCAGCTGCAGAATTACCAGCTCTGCTTCCGTCCCTGTGTTGTTGCCTAGGCTGGGCACACAGGAAAGCCCTCTCCAGTTGAGTCCTACGCTTCCATGTTTGACCACAGGGCCATGTTAAGAAAACCAGCAAGTTGTGATGATCTGGAAGAAGATGAGAAATTCAGCTCAACAAGTAATTTGGTTGAAATATTCCTCCTTTGATGTTTTGCCATACTGAACAGTGTAATAACTTTTCCAGAAGAACACTCCAAACAGAGCTATTTTGGGATTACTTTTCTCCTTTAGCTTTTATCCTGTGGTTTTCCTGTATCTTCTTTTTATCTCCCACATCTCATTGAAAATGTCTCAAGCTCTCACCAACTACTTCTGATGTTTCAAGATTCCTTCAAGCTTAGATCCTGAGTATAAATAAGAGTTCTTGTGAGTAAAGCTGGAGTGCTTTGCAATGACTCTTTGAAAGGCTTTCTGTTCTATTTTTTGACTCTACAGAGGAGCCAAACCTGGAATCCATGAGGCCTAAAACTCAGGAGAATGGAGAGAGGCCAAATTGCTGTGTGTCGCAGAGCCAGTGTTTGTAATGCAGAGGTCAGAGGAGATTTCCACGATAGCTTCCCGTTTAGAAGAAAAGATCCTCAGTGAGTATAAACTTGAGTACAATTTTCAATTTCAGTTCATAATGTGATGTAATTTGAGCTAAATTAATAATTAAAAGGAAAAAAGTCTCAGAGACACTAGAATCCTACCTTCACATAATGTCCCTGTTTATTTAAAGTGCAGTAAATATTTTGAAGAACAGCAATTTTTAGACTCTAAAAGGAGATGTTTGTTTCTGTAAGAGCAGAAGGTAAATTAAGTCTAAAAGGTTAGTTATCAGGAACAACTGTCGCCAGATTTTGTGCCGTATTGTTCAGTTATTGTGAAAGGTGATTACTGTGGGAATATCAGTAATGCCAGTATTTCATAAAGCTTTTATAGATTACAGGAATACTTTGGAAAGTGTTGTATTTCACAAAGTAACAAAAGCTGTTTGGGGAAAATGATGTTTTCATGGCGATGACTTCCGTGTAGAGTTTTACACCATCTTTTCGGGCTATAGGAGACTCTTCATCAGTTTACAGCTGCAATGAATCTTCCGTTTCCCAAATTTCAAAAGTCTCCTTAAATCACCATTATGTGTTGCTGATGATCAAAGGCCAGCCCAGACCCCTTAGCTATGCCAAATGAAACTCCATGCTCAGCAACATTGACTCTGTACTCAGCGAGCTGTAGAGTTCCCGAAATTGAAGCACATCCGTTTGCCACAAGAAGTTATCTTTCCTATTTTTTTTTTCTTATGCCATTTAGGGCATTATCTTGTAAATGATTCATCACAAAAGACCCAGCCATTGAAAATACACAGCACTGGCAGGGCAAGGTCCAGAGAGAAAAGAGCTTAAAAAATTTCTTCGTTACTCTGGAAATATGTACATATTTATGAGAGGAGCTAGCTCTGGCACCCTTGCAGAACTCTGAGCTGTGAAAGCTGTAACCTTCAGAGCAGTTCAGTTCAGGATGGGCACAAAAGTGCTGCTGCTGACAGAAAAAAAGAACAACCTCAAGCAATGAATGGGAAGTGCTGTGTGATGTGAAACACCTCAGAGAGTAGAAACACATCGGGTCTTTGTCCAGGTGCCCCTCTGTAGGTAACTTCAACCTGTGACTTGTGAGTTCAATAATCTCTGCAGGTTTGCTTTTGTAACTTGCTGCTGCTTCTGTGTCAGTACAACACTAATTTATCACTCACATCAACACAACCTCATTGCCATTAATGTGTTTGTGTTCTGAACTGTAGAGAGAAAGGCACGTAGGTCAGAGTACAAGTCTGTTGGAAGTGGTTTGAATATTTCTTTCACTCGTCCAGCTTTTGCATGGTGATGTTTCGACGTCTGGTCGTGGTGGTTTCCAGTCTCGTGGCTTCTGATATGTCTGTTCCAGGCCCACGTGGTGTGGCTACTAAGGTGGATTCTTCTTCCTACTGAGATGTCTGTGCAAATAAGTGCATGACTCCTCTTTTTGGTATGTTGGGTTGGTTTTTTTTCTGAAAATACTCTTGCAAGGCAAATTTGGATTACATATATTTGGGTGGAGAAGAACCAAGCTTAAAAAAAGCAGTTAGTGAAGTTTCATAAATGTTGAAAATAAGAGATACATTTGCCATCTACTATGTGCTCTTTTGATACAGATGGATGTAGCTACTTCTAAGAACTTAATTTCCACAATGGAGCAGAAGGCAGCAAAGCCGACCGCGTGGCAGTTTTCTGCCTGCTGCTGTCTGGCACCTGGGAATCAAAATGGAGATGCATTTGCAGAGAACAGTTCCCCATGTTGAGCTTCTGTTTCAGAGGACAGGCAGACCAGCAGCCTTCCCCTGTGACCTGCCATACCCTTGGGCTGGGAACTGCCAACGGAGGCATGCTGGGCACCAGGAGCCTCTGGCACTAAAGCAGCTGTGCTTACACTTGGGCTTTGAGACAGAGCGGTGTCTTGCTTTCCAAGCCATGTATGCCTGTAGATACAGCACATTTAGTGACTGTGGTGGAGGCCAGCACCTTCCACGTGCCACTGAGGGATTGCTAAAGTCCTCCAAAGAGAACTCAGTATCTTGCACTGCGTGACGCAAAGCGAGCCGCCTGTGTTTGATGGGCTTAGAGGAGCACGTAGAGGAGATGCCGGTGAGAGATGGACACTGTCGAGCACTATCTCTGCATTTGATTAGTTTGCAAAGACAAGTAATTGAACCCCCCAACACCCTTCCTCCACTGTACTCTTCTTCATCTTTTGTCTTTCCCTGGGCATCCCTTCCCAGGTATGCACATACCTGCACTTTGCTCAATAGAGTACACCCCATAATTTTTAGAAAGCAATTGTACTGCCTTTTCTCCCAGTAAGCTTGAGAAAAGTAAAAATTATCATATTATGGGTGCTTTGGTCATGAAGAGGAAGTGATGCTAGATATGAACAGAAGAAATTCCTCTTATTCCTGGGAATTTATAAGCATTAAATTAATTCCCCTATCTCTTGGTGTGTTAATGGGAAGGCTTTCGGCTCTGTGTTAGGCAGAGGCCCCCATTTGCATTTAGATGGAGCTATTTTAGGGATTGTAGTATATACTTAGGGACCATACAATAGAATCTGTTAGATAAAATGAATATCTAGTAAGTAGTTGTTTTTCCAGTTTTGTTACAATCTGAACCAGTAGGTGAAGTGGTATAATCTGACATAATAAATACTGGAGCCATTCACTCGAGAGAGATCTTATCCACCCACAAGGAGGAACACTCTCCTTAACCGGTGAAGTAGATTATATTTTTCCCCTTTCACAAGACAACCATGAAGTATTGCATCCAGGGCCAGCCCTGCCAGCGATACCCAGAAGACTTTTTTTTTTTACTTGTATAAAACAACCTGCTGCCTCACGGAGAGAAACAATTTTTCTCCGCTGCACAGGAGAGCACAGCAGGGTGATGGTGGCTGTCAGGTGAGGCAGTGCAGGGACCTCACATCCTTCCAGTTTTCTCTGTCCAGCAGACAGGCATTTCTCTGACATGCAGGGGTCCGTTCTAAGTGATTGCTGCTGGATTTCCATGCTGCTAATTTCCAGAAACACCCCAAAATTTTGATTGTGTTAGGACTCAGGCAAATTCTCAGTTCTTCTCTGAGATACTGCCAGAGTGGGTTGCCATCTGTGGCAGGATGATGTGTGAAGCCCAGGTTTGGGCTTTCAGTCTGGTGTACAGCACCCTAAAACTGTTATTTCTCAGGCAGCTGCCAGCAAGGATGAAGGAGAGCCCCAGGGTACCAGGAGCGATGGCTCTGCCGTGTTCCTTGGCCAAGAGAGGGCCGAGGAGCCACGATTTCAGTTGCCGTGCCTTAATTCTGGTGACAGGGCTCCTGTGAAGTGGTGATGTAAAATCAATGGGGTTTGTTTCAAATCCAGGCCACTTTCACTGACATAAATTAGTCATCAGTGTAAAGCCTCAGCATCCAGTGACACAAGGTAGCCCTGAAATTACTCATTCCTGCAGCTGGATCCCTGAAAAACCACCGGTCATTTGATGGAGCAAGCACCCCAAGATGAGAAACACTGCTCAGGTGCTGCTGAAGGGGCTTTTCAAGGGGGACTTTTAAGTGACACTTCCTAAAATTGTCCCGTTGAGCTAAAAGGAATATTTTACTGATTTTACTGCCTCTGTTTTTTAAGTAAAACTCAACCAGAATTTCACACTGGAAATGGTATTGGTCAATTAAGGTTATTTCCAAGGCTTGTAGTAAATGGATGCTTTTCTTTACAGAAAATTCTTTAAAGCCTCTTTTAACCTTATGCAGAAAAATATGAACATCTGAACAAAAAAAATCCTGAAAAATGGCAATCCCAAAGCCTCTACACTAAACCCAGGTTTCGAGTGGATTGAAATTCTTTTCTTTGCAAAGGTGAAATGTTTCGTATTGGTGTGACTCTGCGTTTCATGCGCTGAGGTGTATCTTCCAATGGCTAGGCAATGAGAATATTTTTAATGAAGTTACTGTGATTTCATATTTCTATAATATTGAAAGACCTTTTGACTTTTCTCTAAAAATGAACGTGGGTTAAAATTGCAAAGTTGATGCGAGAAATTCCCCATACAGCAAGGCAGCATTGCTTCATGGAAAACCCTTGTGGGAGAGATTTGGAGTGTCCTGGGGCTCTGTGCTCCGTCTCACCAGAAATGACTTGCTTGATGGGGAGAATTAAAAATTTCTCTCCCAAGAACACACTAGATCAGTGTTACCAGTAGCTGCACCTAGCAGGGCCCCCTTTGCCAGCTCCTGTTGCTACTTCTCATGCCGACAGCGGTGAGAGCGCTTCTGTTTTAGAGGGAGAGCAAACTCACCCGTGTCCCAGCCTTTCTGACTGTCCCGTGCCTGCCTGCTGCCTGCTAAGACCCAGGATTCAGTGTCTGCCACCCCAGAGACCAGGTCTGAGATTGAAACCTAGATCAAAAGCCTACTTATTTTTTATTCAAGTGAACCCCTATCTATTAAGAGTTGGCCTAGTGAGCAGTAATCCTCTAGTCTTACATGAAAGATCAGATGAACGGATGGGAAAAGACAGATAAGAGGGGAAAAGCTTGTTTTGGGCTAGTTTCCCTAACAAGAATGGAAGGACGGTGAGACATGTCAAATTGACTTTTACAGAGCAGGTTAATGCTCGGGTACTTGTTTATCCGTAGAGATTCCTCAAATCCAGCAGATTTCAGCATTGCCTAATGAAAGCTTAGGGAAGAGCAGGAAATGGAGCGTGTACGTTTCAGAGGAGGGGCAGATGCAGATGAAAACAAATGGAAAGCCTCTCTCCTTCATGTTTCAAGTGCCAAATTTTGCTTGACATTTCAATTTCCCCAAGGCGCGCTTCCGTAAAATCGTCTTGAACTCTCCTCAAAGTGTTAGAGCTTCCATCAGCTCCTCCAGTGGCATCAAACAGGTCTGATTCAGTTCTGTCTGGGGTGTGAAATGTAATCATTGTTGGAGCACTGCACAACTGGCATTCAGAAGCAGCACCGAATGTCTCCAATATTTTTATGGATGGGCTTCACAATCGGCTTTGCGATAGGGCGTGATGTGAGCGCCCACGGTGCTGCTCAGGTGGGAGGTGGTCGGGTTTGATGACTTGCATGTGGCTTGGTTTGTACCGTTTCTGGGAGTCTGGGATGTTGACCACTTGCGTGTGCCTTGTTTCATACAAAGATCTCTGCGTTGTGTGTCTATAGCCAGAAGGCCTTGAATCCTTTGGAGATCTGTAACCAGTAAAATTGTCGTTAGTTCTCCATGTTCCAGCATTTTTAGGCAGTTTGAAATCCTGAATTTTTGAAGTGTTTCAACCATGTCCCCAGTGAAAAATATCAAGAGTTGGGAAATGGCAGAAATGCTGCATTTTCCAATCTGTTCTATTGACATGTTTTGTTTTTCCTTAGCTTGTTTTCTTCTAAAGGTCAGTGAAATTTCGAGTTCCATAAATTTTATTGACTTTACTCATCTCAGTCAGGCTTTTGAGGGAGACGCTGAGCTTACTGCACTGTCAGCGCCAGACAGTCAGAAGAAACCCTTCTCCTGCGTGAGTGGGAATAATGGTGACCCAGCTTTTGAGAGACCTCACTGAATTGAATTCTCTGAAAAATACACCCTTGGGCTGTGGTTGCTGAGCACTTGAGAAGGCCTATGATTGATGACATGGTCATTATGAACATGATTAAGAGCAGCCAGGATTTACATTTACCACCTTGGCCTTTTCCAGTGTCTGCTAAACTGTGGTCTCGAGACCACCACTGATGTACGCAACGTGACTGTGCGTGGAGGGGGAGAATGGGGGAGCTGTGATTAATTTGGCTGGCAACATGATGCTGGCTCTCTTCTTTGATTGCAGCTGATGAATAGTATTTTAAAAGCTAAGAATACATTAAACACTTTGCTATAGCTCGTATACAGTCTGAGGGCCAGAACCGCAGCTGTGCTCGGTTTACAATGGTGCAGCTGAAGAAAGAAGAGGAAGGAAGAGACAGCTCTTAGCTTAACTTGAGCTATGGATTCTGCTTAGCTTGAGAAGAGGCTGGGGGCACAGGCACTGATTGCTGATGGGGTTTCGGGCAGGAACAGGACCAGCATTCAGCACTTTTGACTGCTTTGTCGTGTTGTTGTGTTCCCTGGATTTGTGTTCCCTGCCCTCCCTCTAACGCTGCAATCGCTCCTGTGCTTGGGAGGCCTTTTCCCTCCTTGCAGAGCTTGAAGCTCCCCCGTGCCTGTGAGCATCCTGCTCCCCTCCTGACCGTACATCCCTGCGGGTCTTCGGGAGGTGCCGGTTCCCGCAGGGCTGAATGGTGTGTGTGTGTGTCCCTGGCCCCAGCACAGCCGGCACCCCTTCGGATTGCTCACAGTGCCGCTTTCCCTCTGCGAGGCAGAGCTGTGGGGATCTCACCATTGCCCCGATTCCCCCTAAACCTGCATGAGCTTCATATTTAACCCCTGCCTCTGCCAAATTTGGTTGAGGTGAGCTGTCTGGATGTAACTGTTTGAGGGAAAAGGCAGTGAAGAAGGGCTAGATGGAAAGCTCAGACTCACAAGCCCTGTTTCCTTCAGAAACCAGAGTCATTCTGGGGTGGAGAAACAGCAGCTCCACAGGTACAAGGAGCTGAGCAGGCTCCTTTACTGCACTTCGCGGCCAACATCCATGAAGTCACCTGGGTTGAGGAGTGAGCCACGAGTGTATCTTTTTGTATAACACAGCAACTCTTCTCCAATAGCTATTTTTCAATTCTTCATAGTGTTGGCTTTTAATAGCAACCACAACTTTCATTGCAGAGGCCCTGACTCAGCGTTCGTTGCAGGACATTTATTGCAATTGCCCTGATTCGATGGCAACCATTGAAGGAAATAAAAATGACAGCTTTGGAGCAATCTCAGCATGTGGCGTGATGACTCTTGGCAGCAGGAGACCTCCTGAAGATTGCTATTCAAACACAGTGGCTCAGCAAACAAGGTACCAAATAATTCTGGTTTTGTTCCCACTTGGGGAAGGCAGGAGTTCTGCCAGGGCCTCCCAGAAAGGGTGACCATAGGCAAGAGAGACTCCACCATCGTGGCAGGAGTTCTTCAGTGATGTGGCTGCCCGCTGGTTGCCAGCCAAGTCCCAAGCTCTACCCTGCTTGCTCTCTTCCACAGTAAAATCAGAGGAAGATTTGAGTGTGTTCCCCACAATGTGGGAGATGGAGAATTTGCTCCTTGCAGGAAAGCCTGGGATAATGCTTCTATTGCTCTCTAGCCATCCCTCTTGCTCCTAAAAGGTTACTCGACGCAGGTTGGCTTGGCACAGGGCAACCATGACAAATCTTTAAACTATAATAATAAATTATGCTTCATTGCCCGGTCCTTCTGGAAAGAGATTTTAATGTGGATTAAAATAAAAGAGGTTTGATAGATGCTGGAAATGTCTCCCTTTGGCTGTTAAGAAAAAAAAAAAAATCTGAATGCCTGTAATATTTCTGCCGAGAATTACAATAATTGGTATTTAAATAGTATTCCGAGCTGAGCTGCGTTTGCCTAGGAAAGCCAACCCCAGGAGCAAGATCTCTTGTCTTTAAGAGCTCAGCCAGGCTTGGGAACTTAAAAAGAAACTCAAATTATTGGGAATTTAAAACACGCCTTTGCTTTGGCTGGAATGCAACATCAAAGCAGAAGGCTGTATGTTCCTGAAAAAAATGGTTCTTTCCCCTCCCAGCTGCTAAATCGTGTTTCTCCACCAATTTTATTTGCACCACTCTCCCAGCATTATCTCCATCCACAAATGCCTTTTCAGGGTGCTCACAAGAAGGAGGCAGTTTTGTCCCCTCAAAGAATTACCCACAACCCAAACAACTAGTGCCAGAAGCTAAAGGTGCCTGGTGATCTTATAGATGGCACTGCTTGCCTTGGGTGAAACAGTGAGCACGGTGTGGAGAGGGCCTCTTGCAGGAAAGGATCTGTTAAACCAGTCACTCAACTCATGGTCATGCTGGATCCCATCACCCCGGCGGTACTTGTGCTTAGGACCTGCTGGCCAAGTTCTATCTCACCTCCCCAGGACCCAGCAGTTTCAAATGGCCACTGTGTTCTCCTCTACCTCCTGCTCTCATCTGGTCTTCAGTGCTCAGGAAAGTCTCTGGACACCTGTGATCTCCACCCCAGGAAGGCCGAGTCACTGTATCACAGTAAGTTGCTCAAAACTCATTTTATAAGAACAAAGTTTCTTTGAGATGATCCTGACTGTTTTTGTACGTGTAAGATGCTGCTGCTGGTCTGTCCTGCTCCTTCCCAAATCAAACATCTTTTAGTTGCACACCTTCCCACATAGATCTAGTATTTAAATCTCTGCAAATTAAACCTCTTAGAAGGTCTCCAGAGCTGGCCTTTTTGCTCTAATTGTTCAGCTCTCCTAGCGTTTGTGACCCCAACAGATGACTCCACTAATGGGAGCACACTGGTGACAAATGCCACCAAAAAAGCTCTACTTCAGATAAGCTGGGAGCTCTGAGGGTGTTACTCATAAGCTTCAGACCAACACAGTTCTCTGACCTGACACTGAATATATTCTGGTTTTTCTCTTCCCACTAAAATCTTCATTAATCTCAAATCCAGATTTGAGATTTAATAGGACTGAGTAGGTCTGTGAGTCTCACACAACACGTGGCAGTGTGGGTGTAACCAAACTAACGCGGGATGAACCGGAGCAGGCCCAGCTGAGAGCCCTCACGCTCTGCCAGAGCGCTGGACCAGCACTGCTGTGTAACTTCAGAGTTAGATGTGCATGTGTAACAGATCTCTCTGTCTGTGTGTAGCACTGGACGTTCTAATGTCAGCAATAACTGCTGTGAAAGGTCTCCCTTTGCCTCGAAATCAGTACAGTTTTATGTGACAGCAGCAGCTCTAGGCCCCAGCTGAGATTAGAAGTCCATTAAGTGCTTGAAATGCTGCGAATGCAACGTATGAGGACGTGCCCTCCTGACCAGCACCATATTGCTGGTTGCCCAGCTAATCCAGTTAACCCTGTCCCACTCAGATATCATTCCATCTATAGGTACCCCCCTGTACAGACTGAGATCTCCAGCAGGGTAGCTGTTCAGGGTAGTAGATACTTGGGCCACTCTAATCTTTGGATTTTGTTTGCATCCTCTGTTTTTAAAGAGTATTTAAAAGTGAGAGGAAAAAAGAAGTGTTTAACCTCATACTTAACCAGCTACTACTAGTTGGAGTTACAGATTAAATGTAGGAATTACGAGTCAAATTCATTCTTAGTTCAAATGGGAAATAATTCCACTGAAGACAGTGAAAATTATTAACTCAGGGAAGCAGTTTGTTATCTAACATTTCCTCTCTGAGGAAATAAAGAATTAAACCTTGTTTCTCCCGTGACATCTGTTGCTTTTTTCCCCAGTGTGATTTGAGTGATTTCTGCAGGGTTATTTCTGGGACTGAAAAACTGGAAATGCACAAATGCTCCATTCATGGTGAAGTGGCTTGTATAAACTCAGCCTAGAGTCAAGTGAACACGCAGAGGCGAAAAAAAAAAAAGAATTGTGTGTCAGATAAATAGTTCTGAAGAGGGAATGTCAATGAAGAGGTTTGTGAAAGTAGGTGCACAAGACTTAGCAACCCATTGAATTGTAGGAGATACTTTAGTTTCTGGCTGAGTCATGAATCAACCAGAGCCAGGGACTGACAATGGCTAGAAAAGTTAGCTACTGCTTATCGAAAGCTAAACACACATCGAGTTTTTCCTGATCACAACAAAGGAAAAAAAAAAAAAAATCAGTAACAGAAATGCTTCCTAGAACTGTTCAGCAGCTCAAGGGGAGGTGGGATTGTCACAAGAGAATGGCAACCAGTCCGTGCTTAAAAATACACACAGATCTCTCTTCAAATCTCGAAGATTAATTGCAGGTATTTCACTCTGCGCAGTCAGGGGACTGATTGATCCAGACCTGATTTATAGATCCCTAATCCACACGTAGAGGTAATGTATTTGTATGTCAGTGAGATTCCCAGTTCTGTTTTGTAATACTAGAAAATACCGTATTTTAAAGTTTTTGATAGTCCTCAGGGAACTGAGTCTCTGTAGCTTCATTAACAGCTTAGGAAGTTGAATCTCAGAGCCTCGGTGAAGTTGTTTCAGGTGGTCATGTTCACCAGTCAAAGTGAGGCTGTAAACTCGTACCTGGCAACCTGATTTCCAGCCCCATCCTTCACCTCACAGCGGATCACAGAAAATCTAAATAATGTCTTCAAACTCCTGAAATGTTGAGATGACCTTTTGCACGTGGGGGACATCCCATGCTCTGATGGCCATGGGCTCTCATTAACTCAGATCTCTCCCATCTTCAGTGTAGACCATCCCTGAGATCGGGATATCAAGCAAATAAAAAGGAAGAACCGTAGGATCATTAAGATTGAAAAAGACCTCTAGGATCATCAAGTCCAACCATCAACCCACTGTTATCATGACCACTAAATCATGTCCTGAGACACCACATCCACACATTTTTTGAACTCCTCCAGGGATGGTGACTGCACCCCCTCCCTGGACAGGCCATTCCAATGCCACACCACTCTTTCGGTATAGAAATTTTTCCTGATATCCAACCTAAACCTCCTCTGACATAACTTAAGCCAAATTCTTCTCATCCTATTGCTAGTTGCTTGGAAGTGTCCACCTCACTACAACCTCCTTTCAGGTAGTTGTAGAGATCAATAAGGGAAGCCCCACTGCCACCAGCCACCTAGCATTGCCCTGCCCAAGAGCCAAAAGCCGTGACCATAAGAGGCTTCAGATGCCGGTGGAGCAGCAGAGATCATTCCAACTGACTAGCACCATACACAAAGGTGGAAGGATCCTCTTAGCACTCATTAATTGTAATTTTCAGGATTAATGCAAAAGATTTAGCAGCTTGACAGAAGAGAGTTTTAACGCAGATAAGTCACTGCGGCTCACTGGATCTGAGGGAGGGGTCAGTGCCCCCTCCCAACCTCCCCAGTGACAGGTAAAGAGCAGGACAGAAAGCAACTAGACAGGGAACAGGGATATAAAGTACTCAATAGGACAAAACATGTATTTTACACAAGGCAGTGTAAATATTCCTGTGATTTATTAGAGCAGCAGACTTTTCAGTGATGATCATATTGAACTGAGGGTTACTTAGAAGCTGAGGGGATCAATACAGGAGCTGGGGGCCAAAGAACTGAAGGAGAAGTGTATTTTGCAGTGCCTCGCTGCTGTGTGAAGTCCTTTAACTGCCCCCTAAAGCTTAGTGGAAATGTCACCATCTAAATATATATATATATGGATGTATATTTTAGTGGTGGAGCAATGGACATCCTCCCAGAGGCCCAGCCCAAGGCTGTGCAGTGAGCCCGACTTCTGACAAGCTGTTGAGCCATTTAATTTCTGTTGCGCAGGGTGAAGTCCAGTCCTGCACAAAGCCCAAGGCCAAGCCCTGTAGATGTCCTGTCAGAGATCATAGAAGCACAGGATGGTTTGGGTTGGAAGGACCCAACAGGATCATCCAGTTCCAACTCCCCTGCCATGGGCAGGGACACCTCCCACTAGACTTGGCTGCTCAAAGTTCCATCCAGCCTAGCCTTGAACACTACCAGGGGTGGGGCATCTGCCACCACTCTGGGTAGCCTGTTTCAGTGTCTTACCACCCTCATAGCAAAGAACTTCTTCCTCATTTCTAATCTAAATCTCCTCTCTTTCACTTTGAAACCGTTACCCTTCGTCCTATCACTACAGGCCCCTGTAAAAAGTCCCACCCCAGCTTTCTTGTAGACCCTCTTCAGACACCAGTAAGGTCTCCTCGGAGCCTTCTCCGGACTCTCTCAGCTGTCTTCAATGCCGAGGTGCTCCAACTCTCTGATCATCTTCTGGACTCACTTCAACAGGTCCATGTCCATCTTGTGTTGGGGACTCCAGAGCTAGATGCAGTACTCCAGGTGGGGTCTCATGAGAAAGATCCACACATGTACTGGATCACGATTTAAGGCTCAAATCTTCACCCTCACTTCCATCCTCAGTAGCCAGGTTTCAGCAGAGGGGAGCCTGAGGTGAGGTACACCACACCTTTGGTTAACAACTCTGAGGTCTCCAGGCCTGCTAAACCAAACCGGTCTCGATATGAACACGTATGTCTCTTCCCTGACCCATTGCACCCTTGGAGCCAGGTGAAGATCTGTGACAAAGTCTTTGATGTCTTTGTGATGGGGAGCAAAAGACGACTTGATATACTTCCGAACAACCCGTTTTATACAATAAGAACTTCTCACCACCATCTGCCCACGGTTGATCTTGTGTGTGTTTCTAAGTATTGGTTTTTACTCCATATAATTTCTTATTACATTCATTCCTTCAGAAGGAAAATAACTCAAATGTCCCTAATCTTTTTAGCATGGAATTTTAGATTTTAATGGGCTTGTTTTAATTTGCACATATTCTTGTTAATAATGAAATCTGTTTAACGAGAGTTAAACCAAAAAGCCTGTAATGGTAATTCAAAACATAAAACTCTGCTGCATTTCTGTAAGAATTCCCTGTTAATATTCTTAAGGCTTTTTAATGGATATTTTAAGTAGGCATTGGTATTAGCAGAAACATCACACAAATTAAAATTAGGCTCTTGGTGACTATTTAAAAATGAATATTCAGAGACTCTTCAGCATGAAATTAAATCTAGTTACATTTGAAGCTGCTGGTATAGTTTAAGGAAGTATACTTTACTGAAAAAAAGATAGTTTTGCCTGTGAACTTATTGCTGATAGTTAATTTAATTTATGACAACCCGTTGACTGTAACAATCAGATTTTATATAGCATTGCCGAGGAGCCTGTGTCCGGCTTTAAATCGATGGGGATGGAGCCTGAGCCAGTATTTAAATGATGGCATTAGGAATGGGCACTTCCAGCTCTGGCCAGGCCTCTTGTTTCACTGGGGTAGATGATAAACCTGCCATGCTTACTCCACTCGTCACTATGCCCTAAAATGGAAAATCTGCTTTGAGGATTTGGGATTACCTTCCCCTCGGGCCCTCTTAGAAATTTTAGGTTATTATTTTTTTCTCTTTTATTTTTTTTTCTTGTTTAAACCCAGGACTTTTCAACGGGATCATCTGTTTCATGAGCACTTCTGGACCTTGCATAGGTACGTTCCTTCTTGGAGCTCTCTCTTTGCACTTTGTCACCAGCTGTGCTCTGACCTGCTGTTCAGAACTGGTGGAGCCTCCTCTACAGCTTTGTGCCTCTTGTTTAACTTGTGCTGGGATTAGCTCCTCTGATGCCAGTGGGCTGTACGAAACATCAGTGAGTGGGCTACGGTGTCCTTTCTTCACAAATCTTTGCTGCTCTTTGCTGAGTGATTTCCCTGTTCTCCTTGTCTCCTTCTGAGTATACAGGACTAAGCTCAGCGTTATAAAATCCAGATTATCGTCCCTAAGCAGCGTAGCAACAAAACGTGCGCTTAAAATTAACCGCATGCAAATCCAGTGAAAGTCCATGGGATTGAAGCACAGAGTAAAAATTAAGCAAAAAGCTAAATCCCAAAGGGGTAACTTTAAGAACGCACTTTCAGGCTGAAGTGATGAGGAGACATCCCTATCTACCACAAGATACTTCCATGATCCCCTGCCTGTTGCTACCACCACGGGATAGTCAGATTCAAAATCTGCCCATGGTTTTTTTTTTTTCTGGTTTATTTTCGCACTAACACCTTGTGCCTGCCTCCAGGCTCCAGGAACCAGACAGCACTTTCCATGATATATCTTGGAGCCGTTCAAACACAAATGCAGAGTGTCATCCTCCTGCTGATGTACACCGCAAGGACCTGTCACTCTCCTGATATAGCACCGCGTGAGAATGGTCTCCCTTCAAAATACATCACTGGGCCAATGGCGTTTTGAGTTATACGGTGCCGGGATGGCAAGTGTCTGAACCCTTCGCAAGCGTAGACAAGACAGGGTCGAAGCACATATTTAGTTTTTCGTGTGGGCAGCTGGACTGTCTGAAGTGATAAAAATTGGTCTCAATGCATTGTCATTTAATGGGCAGCAATGAATTGAGGCTGGTCTAAAGCGCTTGAGTGGTTTGGGTTCCTATCTCCCCAATGTAGGGCGGCTGAGGATGGCGCAGACCGCCCTGGGAGCTCCTGGGCAGGGCAAGATGGGTGCTCACACCCCAGGGTGCTGTAGCACAGGTCTGCTGGAGGATTAAACCCATGATGAAGGCAGTCGGGTCCATGTGCAAATCCCACTGCCGGTTTTTTCTACTATTAAACTCAGGAGCCAGCCACTTGCACCTCTCCCCTGCCTGTGTGTGAGGAATGTGCTGCCTGTGCTACACATTCCCATATTATTTGAAGACAAATGGTGAATGTATTTGCTCTGCAAGGCCTTAGCTGTATCCCCTGGCTCCCTCCACTGCTGCGAGCGGTCTCACCAGTGCCAATAACACCGCCTGTAGCAGCAGCAGTGTTCAGCGCTTAAATATTTGCAGGATCACTGTCTGAACTGACATTCTTTCCCAAAATTGTCTGGGCGTCACGAAGAACCCGTGAACTAAACGTGCTAGTGTGGGGCCAGCTCTTCAACTAGCACGAGTTGGCGTGGTTCTGTGGAAGCTAAATTGAGGATCTGCTCTTCCTTGGTGTCTGCATTAGATATGCAAGGAAAACAAACAGTGCCAGCAACTGTATGTGCAGTTCCGTGGTGAATTGGTGCATCTTTTCATTTATTGTTTTGATTTTCTGCTTTCTACTGCTGGGAAATTATGCGGATTCTTCTTGTGCAGGGAAAGAATACTGATAATTAAGAAATGTACAGCTTGGATTTAAGATAATCTCATAAATCCACACTAGAGCTCTCACACAGCAGCACATCAGTAGCAGTGGCAACTGCTGTCTGATACCCAGGAGCAGGTTCTCAGCCCTCCTGAAGGTCACTCTGCATATTTCTTGTTGAACGTGTCGGATGGGAGTGGAGCGCTTGCAGAAGAACGGGTCAGCAGAAAAGAGGGCCGGACCACAAGGCAGAAGGTCCTGGCCACCTTTCAGGGCAAGTTCTGCAGGTGTAGTTAAACTGTCTTGTCTATTTAGGAGACTACGTGTCTTTGGTAGTGTGCTGGCTCAGAGCAGAGATGTCGCTTTGTTGTCTTTGGGGGAACAAGTGCTGACTGGCGGGAATGGCAAACAAACCTTGTATTGCAGATAACCTCCGAAAAAGATCACAGCCTTTAGAGGTCAGGCCATTTCTAGCTACAGTTCAAACCTACTGAGATAACCTACAATCTTTTTTGAAAGGTTTGAGCTAGAAATAAAGGTGTCTGCATCCCAGGGGTGAGAGGCAGAGAACTCAGCAGCATTATAGGCCATCTTCAACTTCTGTGTAAGTGATGCCCAATCTACTCCAGAGGAGAAAGTCTCACCCCGGATGGACAATATCAGTAAGAGAAAAATGCTTCTCTGTTGTTAAGCTTCTTGGGTGGCTGTAATGGCTTGATTTGAATTGGCAGCTACCTTCATACCCATGAACAGCTTGAGGACCTCAGTCTGCTTATTTTTGACAGCAGTATTTAAAATAAACTTATGTACCACCATAGCTTCTTGATCTTAGAGGGTATCTGGCTTTAAATCCTCAAAGAGACACGTTAGCAAAGATGTGTAAGTAGATGTACTCTTGCAGCATGACAGAGACTGTCCTTGATGGAGGTTCATACTCCTCTCAGGACCGTAATCTAAGGCCATTTCAGCCCATAGATTGGACAAAACAGTCCAAGGGGTTTCTCAATTTGAGTTTTTGCTGCAGTATCTCACATGGATGCCAAGTCCCAAGTTCTTCAGCCCTTCCCACACCTAGTATTATGACAAGGTGCTAGGTTGAGCTTGCAGTCCCCAGAGAGCCGTGGGCAGTATGAACCTCAACTTTAAAACTAGCTGCTTGATTCTAGAAGGAGTTACTTTAATTTCCAGATATTGCAATTTCTACCCAAGGGAAAAAGCCCCAGAACTTCAGTTGCTTCTTATGTGGAATAAAGGAGATTTACTGATCGGGCTGTAGAATTTGAGGTGTTTTGAGGGCTGATGGTCAGGGTTGAGTGGTCAGTGAAATTCCTCTTCCATGCACCGTGCTGCCAAAAGAGCCTAACCATATTGGTCTGCAGGTCTTTTGAAAATCCAGCTGTTATTGACAGCTGAAAATCTAGCCCTAGTTATGGAAGTGGAGTAGGTCAAAGCTTAGCCCTAGGTATAATTAGCACAAGGGTAGGTTATTTTCAACTACAGCAGACCATCCTATTTGCATAGTCTCTGTACAATTTATTGAAATCTGCAAGAACCTGAACCAGGGAGTCGCATTAACAGAATGAATATTAACCTGGGAACCTCCACCAAGAAACTTCACCTCGACTTTCTACATATAGATACTTTCTGTATATAATTTTCACCCAATACACTACNGAAGCAAATAAAGCAGAGCTCACATATTAGCTGATGAGACTAAAGCAAGGCATTGGACGGGCATCAGGTCAGGTGAGTGCTGTCTGTCCTTGCCTGAGTTAGGATAAGGTCAGTTGGGAAGATCGGTGGCCATGTTAAAACTTGGTGGTGGTGGCCAGAGGAGGCCAAGTCAGTGGTTTTTAAGTGACCTTAAGTCAATCTGTTCTGAGCTTTGGGCTTCGGCTCTTAGATTCTGAGCATTTGGTGAGGGGTGGCCATTTGTATGTGGGCAATAAACTCTGTGACTTGGTTTTAGTGGAAGCAATAAGAAGGTACTAAAATCCTGAGAGCCACCTTAAAAACGCAGCGCCAGATCTTCACGCGATTACGCCTGCACAGCACCGATGAAGCTTCCCGAGTGCTATTGATTTACACCAGTTGAACATCTGGCCCATATGCTTTGTATTATTAAATACTTCTGCGATTATTATGTGAACAATTAAGATTCATGGAAATGAAAAAGCAGGCTATGAATTGTGCCTTCACTGCAATTCGGCAGGAGGAATTGCTCGGGGAATGAATGCACTGCCTTTTACTGGAGCTGTGCAGTTTATTTGTCTCTTTTTCTAGAAAACAGGAAGTAAATGGGACCTCCGGAGATTTTCCAGGCCAGCTTCTTCCTCCAGGGAAGGGTCAACTTTGTATGTTTTTAAAACTCTTGACACTTGAGACCCCTCAGTGTATCCTGACACTCAGTAGTGGTGCTGAAGTACTGCAGGAATCTTTTCCTTCATCCAGCCTACCTCTTTCCCTGGCTGCTCTTGAGCTCTCTTGTCCTCTCCACCACTGCCACAGAGAAGAGCTCAGTCTCTTCCCCTGCCCAGCAGCCCTTCTTTGTATGCAAAGCTTGTTATTCTGTTTGTTTCTTCTGTGTAACGTTCAGTCTGGTCAATCATGTTGGAATTCAAGGCTGAGAAAGCCCAGACAAGACCGAGTAAATGTTAACACTGGAAATTCTTTATTATTTTTTTTTTCCATAAGCCTGATTCCCTTTCGTGGTTTGCTACCGAAGTATAGAAGCACATCCAGCCATAAGAGAAAAAGATCCATCTTTCAGCATCAGGAGATTAAAGGAATAGAGTGAGATAACATCTTGCAAACCTAAAAGGATTTGAAAATCCCTCTCCTGCTATTTCTGGAAGGAAGTCAATGGCAGGGCAAGATTATCGTCATTAATAGTGTGAGAATGAGTGTTGGCTGCAAGTTTTGTTTAACCTGAAAAGCAGCATTCAGCAACTGGGTTTCCACATCTAAAATAATATCCAGAGAATCAGAAATTCTTTGCTGCGCATAAAATCGTCCTCCGGTTGTGTGTAATGGAGCTCAGCAGTGTAATGTGCGGGAGAGAAGGATAACCTTTTAACATCTCCACAATCCCCAGGGACTGGCACGTTGCTGATTAACAGATGGTTGGTGACTTGAAGTTTCCGAAGTTAAAGCTTTGCATGTATCGCACAAGTCACTGGTTTTATTGAGGGCTTGGGAGAGACATATTTTTTGGCTTTTATCCCACTTTTCAGACGCGGCATGATGTAAGTGACTGCTCTGATGTGAAGGCAACTGTTCTTCGGAGAGAGCGAGCTCAAGCAGCACTGTGGGAACTGCTCTGCAGAGCCTGACCTGTGGTATCCTGCCTCTGATGGGGGCCAAAGGCACCTTCCTCAGGAGGTTTTTGGGGGCTCCCTTCAGCAGCATGAAGCATGAGCAGGCACGGCCTTGCCAAAACACCCCTTCTTTTTAGCTATTCAGTGTGTCTGGAAGAGTATGTTGTTACCTGGGCTTTTGTTTTTACTGATTCCATCTGGGCTTCTATTTCTGCAGAGGGGAGTGCTTCAAAACCCTGCCTCCTGTGCAGCCTCAAGTAAGGCCTTCTGCGAGGTCTCTCTACATTTTAAAAACAATCTAACCATGCAGCTCCAATGCAGGACCGTGGTGCTAAGCTGACTGCGGCCAAGCCTGCGTTGCCCACCCACTAGACACCACTCTTCAGTTCCCTGACCACCGTAAAGCCCAGTTGGGCCATGGACTCATTGTGCAAACCTCAGTTGCTTTTTCCCCACTGAGATTCCAAGTAGAATATTGGCTCAAGTGAAAACCATACGTTTCTGCGCTAAAGACAAGGCTGCAGGTAACTCAACCAAAGTAATGCAGGTCCCTGGCAAAATTAGGACAAGGACCCAGAAACTGCCTAGGACACCCCTCATGAAGACTGAAACCTTCACTTGAAGCTATGCAAGGTTTTTTCCTACTGATTTCTGTGCCTTTGAATTAGGCAGGTCTTTCTGGAGGACTTTCATTTATACATCTTGAAGTCAGGCAGCTGTTATCTGCTCTCCTCCTGAAACCATCCAACACTTGGTCGATCACCGCGCCCCTGCCACAGGAGCTGCACGGAGAGTCAGGGCTGTGTGCGGGAAGAAGGTCTAATTAACAAAACCTACACTCCAGGAATTTGCTATTTTCAGGGCACCACTTCTCCACCTGCCAAGCTGTGCTAACGTTAGCGGTGCATGGCGAGAGGAGTTTTAAAACAAGTGCTGGAAAAAACCCAAACCCTGTCCCTGGACAAAATGCTGCCAGTTCCCGAAAGACTTGTATGACAAGACTGAGAGCCCTGTAGCTGTCAGTTCCTCATGCCCTTTGGGGGTCTGCTTATTATTTTTGAATCCTTTACCTCTCCAGTTGTTCTCCTGGCAAAAAATAAGGGTCTTACCGTGGCTGCCTTTCATTCTTGATATAAATAGGTTAACTGTGAATTCTTTTGTTATAATAATTTGCATTTGATTTACATTTTGTAGGAATATAAGAGGTGCATCTTAGAAGAAAGATGTATCGTCAGCCTCGGCACGTACCCCAGCAAGATGAAGAGATGCAGGTTTGGTGCCTTTTCCCAAGCCCTGGGATGAAGCAACGGGTGAGAGGTGAAATATTCAAAAATAACCAAAGGCAAAGCGAGGGCTGCAACACAGCCCTTCCCTTCCCAGTGCCGTCACTCACGCTGAAATCGGTGACATTTCATCTGCGAAGGGCAAATAAATACAGGAAAATTATTTGAAGATGGAAGTTCAGAGAGGTGTGGAGAAGGAAGGATTTGGTGAGTGAAGGTTTTGTGAAGAGAATCACTGGCTGGCACTGCTTGACAGATTTCTACTTCATTACTGACGCTTCACAGCCTTGATTTTCATATTTATTTGTGACTCTTCTTTTTTAAACCACGGGCTCTTTTGACATGAGAGTCATGCTGTGTAAAGCGCTATTGATTAGAGTTTCTAATTTCATGCCATTACAGCATGACCATTGGGGAATGAAATGTATTTTATTTTTTCCACCACGGCTACGCCAGCAGTGCTTGGGCCGCAGCCATGGCCCAGGCTGTCAGCAGCAGGCATTTTCAGCTAAAGATCTTCACTGTTTGAGCCAAAAGGCGAATTTGCCCAAGGTCTAAGCCTCAGCTCAGTGTGTTGTTCCTGGAATTAGAACAGATCAGTGGCAACGTGTATTTTGAGGCCAGAGGTTTCCAGAAGGATGGCTGACTTGGGGACTTTCCGTTTTTCACTCAGGCCTCCAAAAGGCCATTTTTTTCCTCCTTATAGTTGCTATTTTTTTTTTCTCTCCCCTTCTGGTTGCTATTTGCAGTAATACCTGCTCTCTTCCCACCATCTCTAGTTTGGCTCTCAGAAAAGTGAAGGAAATTGCTAAAGGCTTAGGAGAATCCCAGACAGTGTCTACTGCGATCATGTAACGTACGTAATGCCCGTTATGTACAACCTGCAAGAGTGAACCGATTGTAAACCCGAGAAAGACTTGTCCTAGCCGTATTGTAAATAGTTTTTTCCTCTTACATGCTGGATTTGGGCCTCCCTGGAGTTTCCCAAGGAAAGGGTTCATGATGAGACACGGAAGTTAGTGCACTAATAGAATATGACTCCGTTGGTGCTGCCTGGAAGCATCTTCACCTTCCGTCTTCCTCCAGGTATCCCCAAAACCCCTCAGGTTTTTTTGGCCTGTCCCGAAGCAATCTGTAAGAGGATTTCTTTAGCCTCTTGCAAAAAAAATCACCACCTTTTTTTGTTCCCTGTGTAACAAAGGCTTGCGCTATCCTGAGGTAAAGACACAGGGAAGATACAGTCAGCCTAAGTCTGCAGCTGAGCTTGGCTCTAATGAGTTTCCCCCACGCTATAACTAACGTGGCTTGTCTTACACTCTGGTTTTACCTCTGAACAGTAGATATGCACTCGCTGTCCTGAACTAATGAAGCTTTCCAGCAGGGAAGACAAGCTCTAACGGAGCGGCTATAGACGTGTGAACCCCTTACAAATAGCCAGATGAGAGAAGTGTGTATGCTTGAAATCCGTCAAAGGGGAACCAGCCGAGAAAGTTCTCCGACTTCTGCTTTATTCCAGGAGCTACTGACGCCCGCCGGCGGGTGATGAATTAGTGCAGCACAGCTGGAGCTGCTCAAGGGCTGCAGATGGGAATCCCAGAGCTGTTCCGACACGTACTGGAGGTACAATAGCCAATTTGGGGCTTCCCCTGCAAAAAGACAGCAATGTACTGGGGTGAGGCTGAGAAAAACTGGGAGTTTGAGGAGGCAAAGGAGGGGACATCTTATTGCTGTCTGTGGCTCTTAATAGGAGGGTGTGCAGAAGACAACTGGACTGTCCTCGGAGTTACGCAGTGACAGGACAAGAGGCAACAGGCGCAAGTTGCAGCATGAGAAATTCTGATTAGATGTGATGTTAAAAGTGTCCACCCTGAGGATGGTCAAATGCCAGAGAGGCTGTAGGATCTCCAGTCTTGAAGATGTTCGGAACTCAAGTGGATAAGGCAACCAGGTAAGTTGGCCTAGCTTGGTCTGGAGGTTGTGTCTTTAATGGTGGGTGGTGTAACCTCTGTGTCACACTGGGGATGACACTGCTGATCTCAGTCTGTAGGGATGCAGTAGATTCAAGCTTTCCAAGTAGAAGCTTAGTCCAGCCCTAGCTAAATCTGCCAGGTCAGTCCACTCACTTCTAAATGACAGAGATCTGATTCAACATTGCAGGATGTGACTTGCTGGCACCATCCTTGCTCTCACCGGCAGTTACAAGGGCAACCCTTCGAAACAGGAATTGGGAGTGGGACACAAGGTATAGTGCTCTACCAAAAAAACCCTGCCCAAAGCCAGGAGGAAGGAATGGATGTTGGGCAGCCAGGCTGGGCAGTTCACTTCAGTGCCGTGCTGTTCTCATCTCTTTGTTTCTGGAGGGTGCTCCAACTGGCAGCTGTATTTTAAAATTCAAAACGCCGTGTGTCTTCATCAAGTGAGCAAAAGGCTTTTTGGCCTCAGCTGGAGTACAGCCTGGTCTGCAGAGTCTCAGAGCCTCACTGGAAAGGGATCATCCCTGTGCTGTTCTCATCACTTCACACATCTGTCCCCCCGCTGGTTTCCACTGTAAAGCAGAGGCTGCAGACAAGAGTCTGTCTCCGTCTCCTGCACAGGTTTGGCTTTGCCCATCACCTTCACACATCAGGCTGGCAGTGCTGAGATGCCGTCACTCACAGTCCCATCTCCTGCCACTACCCGGTATCTGGCTGCCCTGAGGAGTCCCCTCCAGCAACCTGCAACGCAGCCAAGAAATCCTGGGAAGGAATTGCTTGGCCCCTTCTCCAGCACGTGGGTTTCAGTGTAACGGAATCCCAGTGAACTCTGCACCTACCTGCTGCCTGCAGAGGCCTGTGGGCTTTTGCTGGCTTGCTGACATTTATATACATTTCTAAATACCACGGAAATATTGCTGGGAGAGGGAAATGTGGAATGAATGACACAGACTTGCAAGCGGCAAAGGGGAAAAGGTAGTTGAGAGGTTGATTGTACTGTGCCAATACCCCCCCGGAGGAGCGAAACCTCCTGCAGGCAACGGTGCCTTTTCCAGGAGATGAAATGAACTTCTTCAGGTTTAGCCCTAAGTAAACGGTGGTCCAGCTCGTAAAACATCCTGAAGTGCAGAGCTGTTTACAGACTTGATTTGTCTTGAGCCTTGAGCTTTGTGAGATCAGAGGCAATTTTATTACCTAACTTTGTGCAGCCTCATTCCAGAAATGATCACAAATGCCATGTGAATGTTGACCATAATGAGGAAATACATTACAGCCCAAAAGCATGGCAGCATCTAATAGAAATATACTCCTAGAGCAGCTGAGGGCCAATCCCGAGGACGGGCTCTTCCCTGCTTCTTTTTACTCCGATTTCTACGTTCTTCTTAGCTGGAGCTGACTGATGGCACATAGAATCATAGAATGGTGGGAATTGGAAGGGACCTCTGAAGACCATCGAGTCCAACCGCCCTGCCAGAGCAGGATCACCCAGGCCAAGCCATGCAGGAACAGATCCAGATGAGTTTTGAAAGTCTCCGGAGAAGGAGACTCAAGAACCTCTCTGGGCAGCCTGTTGCAGGCTCCGTCACCCTCACAGGAAAGAGACCTGGTGCTCCCTGACATCCTGACTCCCTCTTTCTGCAGCTGGATGCTCCCCACAACAAGCAGGGCAAAGTGAAAGGGGCAGGACTGAGCCTTCCCTGCCCAGTAAGGGGCATTGGTTTTGGGGAGCCGTTCCCCACGGTGACTTAGAGCCCCAGCTGTGGGGTGGAGGGGGGGAGCAGTGGCGATGTGCAGCCAGCCAGAGTGGATTGCACGTAAAGTGAAGCTTGGTCAGCTTCCAGTATTGGAATTTAGCATTTTATTTGCCAAGGAAGATGCAAATAATTTGTCTTTAGGATGCTATAAAGGCCCCTTCTAGAATATCATATAGTCTGCTAATGCTACAGGGAACCTCTTAAAAACTTAATTGCCTGTGTCACCAAATGAGAAGAGAGTAGTCCCTTGAAAGATGCTGTGTTTTGAAAACACACAGTCACTTCTAAATACTTTCAAACCGCACATGCTTCTTTACTCCTGCTGACAATAAGAGTAATTGCTAAGCACAGAATAAAGGAGATTGTCTGAAATGTTTCAGCACTATTTTCTTATTCCGTATTTTTTTCACAATGCAAGAAGACAGTGGCATTCTTGATCTGTGACCAAACAAAAGGAGAGGTTTTCTTCTTGTGCCAAGAGACAAGCAAGACGTAGAGATCTGAATAACAAAGCAGCTCTTTCAGTTTGAGAACATCTCAGTTCCCATCCCCAGTTCTCTTTGCTCCTTTCCTCACCAGCTATTCACAATCCTCTGATGTTTTCAGGATCACCCAAAGGCAGATGAACAAAACCAAGTAACCACAATTACAGCCGTGTTTCAGTATTGACGCAGGGCGGTAGGACCCCAGAGTCCTGGAGACGCCAGGGCTGCGTGATCCTTGCACCACGTCCAGGCACGGTGAGGTAGGGTACAGCCCCCGCTTGAAAGGCCCAGACATTGAGCACTGGGATGAATGATGTGACTGAAGCCCCAGAGCAACTGGGGCACTGAAATCTAGGTCTGATTGCCACCAGAACACACAGCCTCTCTAAAGGAGAGAAAAAAAAAAACAAAACATTTAAAAAGCAAAGGCTGCTATCCATGCTTTAGAAGAAAATGGGCTTCAGCAAGCAAAGCTTCCACAGAAGAGAGGTCATCGAGCCGACAAACTGTCGCTGGAGCCAAGGTGGTTTTGGCCGAGCGATGCCTTCCAGTTTAGGCCCCTGCAGGTGTGATAGACACAGCCTTGGTTCCTGCTACAAGTCTGCTGCCCATAAGGGTGACACAGAGCCATGCTTCCTCCCTTTATTTATTCATTGCACTGACTCACCAACATCTTTTAATTCTGGGGAACAGGACACCTCAAGCATTTCAATCTGGTCAGTCACTCATTGCTTTTATTTTACTTTGGCCACAAAGTTTAGCATACAGGATTCTTTCATCTTGGCCTGGCCGGAGCTAACGTAGGTGTCTGCTGTTGTTGGGTTTGTTCTTTAAGGATTTGTTTTGCTCTCTGCCTTTTCCAGTGTGGCCTGTGATGCAGCACAACCCATCGCAAAGCAATATCCACTGCAACATGATGTGACATCTGAAATCTCAAAGGAGACAAAGGTACTGTTGATATGCTTCCTTTGCACCAGCTCTGAAAGCAGGAAAAAAAGAGTGTGATCTATAGCTTTACCACCTTTTTGTTTTTTAGACATAAGCATACTCTGTTTGTTTTGGTTTTTTTTTGTGGGCAAGCAGATACACACAGCGCAGCAGATGTCTCAGACTTCAAGAGACAAGGGAACGTTTCTCCCTGGTCCTTAGATGAAATGGACTGGGCTTTGCTCCAGAAAACAGGAACGATTAATCCATCACTGAACATGAACTTAAATGAGCTAATATTGGGTATTTTAGCTCTGATGTATGTGCTAAATGAAGTAATCATTCAGGGCATAAAAGTAATGGCTTTGGGAAAACGTTCTGAAACACAGTGGCTGAGGCACTTGGGGCTTAAGCGTCACCCAGCTGGAGCGGGCACCAGCGCGGACAAGGGCACCAGGGCCACACTGAGCATCCCCTGAGCACAGGATGAGTAAATGCAGCTTAGCCCAGGCAATCTGCAAAGCAGACACGTGCCTCTGGCCGCAGCCTCAGCCGCTTTACGCTGAAGATGCCTCTGCACTGAGCTTTACACGCCAGGGTGAGTCCTGCCTCGCGTCATCTGCCATCCTCGCTGCTCTGCTCTGTCAGTGCCACTAACCACAATTACACCCTTAAGCAAGAGACAGCAATTGATATTTTATCATTAGAATTTATTTTTTTTTTCCCTGTGACTTTTGTACCCACCTGGAGTGAACAAACTATTACAAGTTTCATCCAATTATGTGAAGTGCAGTTGGACATACTGTGCCGAACACAATCGCTTTTCAGTGGGAGAGAGGGGCAGTCCGTTATCAGCTCGAGGCACCATCATTCATTAAGACATCATTTGCCTCTCACCAGCAGAGCCGAAGCAGCAGATCTATAGGATGTCATAATAAGGTGTGCTATTGAAAGATAGGCTGAACAGGATTAACAAAGGGGTCCTCGCCGCATTATACCTTCCTCTTACTACTTTGCTCAGTCCCTGTCTTTTATGATCTCCTGAGGGAACGTTTCAAAGGGGTGCGTGGAAGTGAGGCCCACAATTCCAATTAATTGCTGATGTGGTTTGTGCCTAGAATCACCATGCACCACTTAAAAAAAACTGCCTGAGTGCAGCAGACTATAAAAAGGAAAATATTGGGCATGCAGTGCTGTAAATAAGCTTCTTGTCCATCCCTGCCTGTTGTTCTTGCTCTGGGCTAAGAAAATCTTTGATAACTAGTCCAGTTACCTTTGCTCTGGTGGTCCACTTCATCACGTAAGACCACCTCTGCCCATCTGGGCCAGTTCAGTCAAGATCTTATTTTTACTGGGATTACTTGGGAGAAACAGCCCATTTACATCCCAGGCTTGCAGCTCCTTGGTCTCAGGCAGCCAGGACACACTGGCTGCTTACAGAGGTCATCCTTCCTGGAAAAAGTGCAGGGGAGGTGATGGCACGTGTCCTCTGTTCTCTCTTCCTACCCAATCCCAAACTGACCATCAGGACTACGTCCAGGGAAGAAAACCAAAGTTAAAGGCTGCAATTAGCTCCTTGGCCTAATCAAGGTGCAACTGGGATTCAGCAAAATGTCTTGATAGCAGGATTCTTCTCGGGCAAGTCATTTGGGGCTACACCTTCCATTTTATCTGTCTATAAAGCAGACCTTTTACCTTTCCTGACCTTCATCACTGGACTGAGTGTGGACAGCTTGAGGTTTTTCTGAGTGTGAAGAGAGGATGCATCAGAGTTCAGTTTTGCGATGTTCGCAAACTACATGGTGATACTGGAGTAAATACAACTATGGCATGTTCCTACACTTACAGGTCATTGTGGGGGAGGAGGGAAGACCTGCTTTACCAATACAGTTCTACCTTCGTGAGTATAGCCCAATATGGAACTCTAGTAAATACGCTGTGATAGTGATACTGGTGTTGAAGATGCGTCCGTTAGCATCGTGTTGTTCACGTGTGGGGATAGACTAGAGTGGCTCTGAAACCAGTCTGTGGACTCCAGAAGTGCCACCTATGAGCTTTCCCTGAGGTATCAGAGGAACCAACTGGTGGCAGAGTTTCCAGAAACCAGACTTCAGAAGTCCCATTGCTCGTGGAATAGGAGGTGGGTAGGGCACTGTCACTGATTTAGTGGTTTTGCTAACACTTTCCTTTTAATTCTGTTACAGTAAAGCTCTTCCTGGTATAGAAACATCATAAAAATTCACATCCTAAATCACTTTGTTCTGACCTGGCCATAGTCTGTCCCATGAGTTACTCATAGGAGGTGGTGGCCAAGACCCATGCTCCTGAACATTCTGCGTGTTGCTGGAGAAGGACTGAACCACTTATCTCCTTACATTTCCCAATCCAGATCCAAATTTAACAGCAGAAGCTCTCCTTTTCTGTACCACTGTCCAGCTGGGTGAACTGGGCCACATGGACAGGAGGGAAACAGGGCGGGCTGGCTGCCCTCATCAACCGACCAGCACCTCGCCGGCTTGGTGGCAGCCAGGGTGAGCGTGAAGCCCTGCACGCTTTGTGTGCTAACAGGCAACAGCCTGTGTGATAACGTGCTTAGAAGTATGCAATGATAGAAGAAGTGAAGAAGAAGTGGTGATAACATTAACTTGGACCTTTTGCAGATGATTAGTAACGCAGGTTTCTTCCTTGCCTCCTGCGTATACAGTACGTAACGACACACATTAAATTTAGCCTATTCCTTGCAATTTCTTCTTCCCGGAGAACAGCCACTACCTGTGGCACTGGGGACCCAAAATGCAGCTGAGAATCAGCTAGTCAAATAACTCTCCTACACAATACATCCCTGGAGAGAATGAACCAGGAGTCTGACCACGTGAGAGAATCTTATTTCTATCTATCTTCTGTATTGTTATGGCTTTTATCCCATTATCTGACTTTTTACCACCTATAATGTGTTTTTCTTCCCAGCATGCCCCAAAGAAGCACTACACTCAGTTGCCCAAACGGGAATTGCTGTAGAGATGGATGAAGTGACTTGACTAAGGTCACCCAAGGCCTGCGTTGCAGGAAGGAGCTGAACCTGAGGCTCTGCCAGCAAGGACTGAGTGTTATGAGGTAGGCTCTGGATGTAATTTAAGGAAAAAGCATTTCACAGTTGAAGTAGGGCCCACTGTAGTAGTCCTGCCCTGCCTCTGAAAACAATTTGAACAACAGGTCAGCAGAAACATCTTCTGATATTTCCCTTCCCAGTGCCTCTGTACAGCTTACCAGGAAATGCACGGCATGGCCACAGCTGGACCAGATGTGCAGCTGGTCCCTCATTTGCCGTTTTGATTCCCACTCTTGTGTTGTACGTGATCAGTCCAGCCCTGCACTATCGAGCTGTCTTTTCACTATTCCCAGAAATACCATTTTCCAATGATTTTTCCATTTCCAGAGCTGGTCAGCCTGTCACGGTCAGTGGCTCCGTTGTGGTCTGTAAGTGAATCAGGGAGGTGATGCGGGGCTGCAGCAGAGCGGCGTGGCCAGAGCGCTGCCACCAGCACAGCAACAGCCGGGAACTTAAACGTTGTTCACCAGAGATTGCTTCAGGATCTGTGACCCAAAGCAGATGCTGAAGTACCATTTCCTATAAAGAAACTCCTCTAGAAAATCCAGAACTGAGCTTGAGCCAAAAGCACAGGAGATGATCTTGTTTCAAGCACTCTTAGAAGACGGTGTCTTTGCCCAAAATTTCTTTAGCTGTTTTTCTGCACTCGAGTAAACCTGGCTGCTGTCTCCGTCCTGGAGATGACTTCATTTCACCAGATTTCTCAGCTCAGGCTCTCTGTGCCTCAGAAGCAATTGTTCGTGCTGCCATTGGAAAATGTGTATCATCAGAGTTGCCTTTTTTTTCCCCACTGCAGAGTAATTAATCGATACTCCTCATGGATGGCAGTCAATTCTCATTACACTGGGCTTTCACAAAGCAGGGTGGATTTTTTTCACAGAAGTAGAATATCCAAAAGATGCTTCACGTTCAGGCTGAGGTCTCTGCTTCGCACCCTTGCTGGCTTTGGGCCGTGAGAGTGCGAAGGCGGCGCGGCAAGCTCCACGTTGCGGAAGGCGGCCGTGGTTGCGGAAATCTCTTCTGGTGTCAAGTGAATGAAGGTTTTCCTGCAAATTTTTCCATGCAGCTCCGTGCCATCTGCCGTGTGCCTGCGATACGGTGCCAAGGCCTGAGGGGGGAGCAAGGCGGGGTGAAGGTTACCAGCCATCAGCCTTTTGCTGATGCAAGATTGTGACCCTCTGCCAGAGGTGGAATTAGGATGGCACCATCATCACAGCACGAGGATCCAAGGGTCACCGTCCTGGCAGCGCTCCCTGCTCTGGAGCACCAATGTGAGTCAAATCAATAGATGATCAGTCTTCATCTGATGCCCTGAGGGGAGGTGGATACCCTTGCAGCACAAGGAGAACCAAACGCTGAGCAGCACCACCAAAACCCTATTTGAGTCTCCCATCAGGCTCACAAGTTCCTTCCCGACTCCGTGTATTTTACTGTGCAATACAATACTAGAAGTCCTTATTATTACAAAGAATCACGAATTCAATAACTCCGCTGTCCCCCATGAACAAACTTCCATCCAATATTACTGCGTTTCCCCCTCATATTCATTGCAGAACGCAAAAGCTGTTAACGGAGCACAAGTCTCACGGCAAGGACGCCGGCAGTCGCTGTTACCCCTGCGTCGCTCACGCTGAACTGAAGCTCTGGAGATGATGATTGCCAAACACGTTTTTGGATGCCATTCATTAAAAAAAAAAAAAATGGCTAAAAGTTAAAACTTGAAACAGAAGTAGGAAAGCTGCCTGGCGTTACATGATAACGTGGCACTTGATTACTCCTCTTCGATTGTTTGACGTTTATGCCTCTGTTTAGCAAGTCTGTTCGTTATCGTTCTCCAATTAACAGAGACTTTTTTCAGATTATTTTTATGAAATTCTCGTTTAATTAGCAATACAGCTGGGTCTCAAATGGCAGTTTTAAAAATATCCTTCTGCCGATCGAGCAGCCAAATGGTCTTTCTGAGATATTTGCAGAATTGTAAACCTTCGTATGTCTGCTAATTATCCCACCGCTTAGATGATGGGAATGCGAACACCTGACAATCAGGGGTTATTCACCGGCCGCTTTCATTGTGCGCGGTGTGGAAAAATACCAATTTCACTTCTTAAACCTTCTCATGGGCTTGTCTTAAAGAATGGGATTTATCAGACAATTTTCAGATTCTGCACAAGAGAGGGGGAATTAAAATAATGGCAGACAACTAATAGAAAGCAGGTGTGGTAGGAGACATCAGGCGTTCTACAGGCACAGAGCAGAATGGGAAGAAATACATTTATAGGACAATAGCGAAAGCAAAAAAAATCAAAAAATGAAAATAACATCAACAGTAAAATTTCGGTGAATGGTCCCTCCTGCTATACAGCTGGAGACCATTACGGTATTTAGCAATGAATACAAAAATAAGCTTCAAACGCGTTTTTGTCGTATAGCGATGGGTGTATGTAGGTTGGGTAGAAAAAAAGAATCCCTTGATCTACCACTGAACTGCTTCCACATTTGCATGGGAACGTAGCGGCTTTCCAGGTCTCTGCTGCTCAGCTCTCCCATCGCACCGTGCTCCGTGTGACGACGCTCGTTGGGCTGGGGGAGCGCACGCACCTCATCGCAGCGCGACCAAAGGGTTATCATTAGCTGGACAGGGGCAAAATTCGTGTTTTCGTAGCACACGGTTAACAGGACCAAATACTCACTTTGAGAAGAAAGGAAATATCTTATGTTTCAGGTTTTAATTCTAGCAGGAGAGAATGAGACTTCTGTCCGTGCCGGAGGTGGGGTTTGGAAGCTGTTGGTGTTTGGAAGCCCAATCCGAGGGCACCGCTGATTCAGCCACTGTGGCTTTCCAGTGCTCCTGATCTCGTTTCTTTCCGAACCATCCTCTGAAGCCCTGCCAGGTAGGAAGCAGGTAAGTAAGATACCAATGCAGCCCTTTCAGGTGGCTGAAATGGTGTTCAGATTTTCAAGGCCCCACTGCCCATCCTCACCAACTCTAATACAGCTCCAAGAAGTGCTTCCAGGCCAGCCTTTGGAGGGGCAGGGAGAGAAGGCACTAACACCTCCACCCAGGCATTAAAGGCGAGTAAAGCCGTAGTCTGCTGCTGCCAGAGGAGTGGAGAGGATTCCTCAGAGAGTCGCTTTGGATCTCCAGCTGCAGTAATACGTTGTTATGAATCTCTATCAGTGCACTTGTAGTGCAGCTGGAGAGTATGCCTGACATTGCCTCCAGTGACCTATCCAATATAGTCCAAGTGCTGCAGAGCTGGTGTTTCAAGAGGAATTCAGATCGAATTTACTCAGGCAGAAAGGATTTGCCCCAGGATAGCCCCTACCACTCGCTTCGCCTTTCTCCTTGTCATTCTCATGGAAATTGCAATTCTTTATGCATGATGCTTCTTCCCAGTGCTGCTGCAAACATGTCCCTTTAGACGACAGGAACAGCCTCTGTGCTGGTACGGGAGGGTTCCCCGTGGCCCGGCCGCCACGGCCGGGCTCTGCGGGTGAAGGTCTTTGGAGGTTGCAGAGGTCAGAGGCTGAAGGTGTGAACACAACCTGTCAAAAGGTCACAACTTGGGGCCAGGGAGCAGCATCTTGGTGCGTAACGCTCTGGGGATGAGGTCTGTGCCCTCCCTGGGCTGGAGTACATGTCTTTGGGAGGGGGAAATGTTGGGGGTTTTCATGTGCTTGCCTGGCATGGTATGATTACTTCATACGTGTCTGTATGAGGTGTTTTAAAATGTAATTTCTTTGATTAATTTGGTGTCTGTGTTTTCACTGGTTTGTTCGCTCCAATTTATGGCAAAATTGAACAAAGTGGGTAACAAAATATAGCCCTGTCAGGCTCCTGTCTTCACGGATATAAAGAAAAATGTGAAACTGTCAAGCACACAAATGTGCCAAACCCCAAGGAAAATTATTACATTCTGCTTGACATTTACTTTAATTTCACAAAATTCTGTAATACCATTATAAATAATAATAATAAAAAGCGGCATGGAAATATTGTTAAGTGTATTTATTTTCATTTGCTAGCTTTGTGATTTATGGGTTTGGTTTATTTTATTTTGTTCCTCTCTCCGCATCAGAAGAGCGAGTGAGCGCACCTTGAGCACGAGCGCTGCCACCCGCCTCTCTGCGGACCAGGGGATGGGGTAGCTAAAGTTGGGTCATCCAAGGAGATGTGTCCTGCTCATAAGAATAAGGGAAAGTAATGGGACATCCCTGCTTCCAAAAGCTCTGCAACTCTTTTGTCGGATGCCTGTAAAGTGCTCTTGAAGGAACTGGTGGCTGGGTCGGATCCGTAACTGCAAATACCAATCCAAGGAAGTTAGTTTATACCAGCTAAGGGTGTAACTGGGCGTGATCCAGTGGTGTTGAGTAGGAATGGGAGACAAACACCCAAAATGAGTGTGGGAAGTAAGTAGTCTAACCTCAAAGATGAGTAATGAAAGTAGAGAGGTAGAGAAAGAGCCTAGAGAAAAAAACTGTGCAAGAAGATGGAAGTCAGCAGCACTCAACTTCCAAGAAGAGGATGAGCAGAAGCTATTTGAAGGAGATCCACATGGGTGATGCTGAAGCCTAACCCTGGTTACTCTGCTCATGTGAGCACTGCCGTTCTACCCTTTCCGTGGGATCAGGGTTGGCTCTTTAGGCCATCCCGTCCTTGAAGCTCCTGTAAAGAAGCCCCATAGCACTTGTTTTTTAATCAAGAGGCAGCTCTTCTGTCTTGCTTATTGGTGGAGCTCCAAAGGCCATCAGGGCTTGTTCTCCCAGCTCACCTAATTGCTTCTGAAAATCCCATGTTCTCCTCCCTGCCAAGCCTCAAAGTAGAGTCGCACACCAAAGGAAATGGGAGAAGAAAACCACTTCAAGGCATCAAGGTGACTTTTCCTCTGACAGATGAAGGCAAAGAAAAGTGTATGAAAATAATTGATGGGATGTAGCGAGTGGAGCTGGCATCATTTACATACTAAACTGACAGCGTGCGCCATTCACAGGCCCTTTCCACTATAAATAATGCTTTATAGTGACACAAAAAAGCCCTATTTATCTTGGAAGTTAAAAAGGCACCATCTGAATGGACAGTCGGCTTCTGGACTCCCCAAGAAAATGTTTATATAGGAGACCGTGCTTTAAATAAAGATCTATAACCCGGCTGATACAGGCACAGCTCTGCAGCCAGTGAACGGCGGCGCTCCAGGGATTTCCAGCCCACATTCCCGATCCCTGTTCTCACCCCAAGGGCTGATGCATTGCCTGGGACACAGATCTAACCCACAGCCCCCTACAGTCCAGAAACTTCAAAGGGCTTTGAGTGGTCGCTATTTGCTACCTTTCCCCTCTACATCTCCTTGTCTCTCATTTCCAAGGTGCTTAGGTCTCCTTAACAGGCTCCATCTGTGCTGGCTGTGGAGGTGAGTGCTCCCAGCTGCTCACCACCAGCCCCTACCCTGCTCACAAGAGCCCACCCTTGTCTAGTGCCGTTAAAACAAGCTCAGTATAAGTAGCTGCACTTTGGTAATCTGGCTTCTCTTGACAAGAGCTAGTTAGGGAGCACTCTGTCAGGCAGGACATCCAGGGGGTAGGTGCCCATGAATAGATGAGTCTGGTGACCTCTGCAGCCAAGCAAGGGTGAAGGAACAAGTTCTTGTACAGCTCCCACTCGGATGGTACCTGATGGAGAAGTGCCCAGGGGCCACTGCATCTCACAGGAGTTTGTCACAACGTTAGTCCTCTAAATCCCAGGTGAGCCCTGATGTCCTTGGATCATTTTGCTGGCAGGAGTGGGCCTCGCTGAGGAGTGGGATGCTTCTAGAGGAAAAGGATTTCCTGTGTGGTGAGAGGTTTTGGTGAGCTTGGCTCTTCCTTCTAGCTTGGAAGGTTGGATTTGTTTCTGCCTGTGAGGGATGGCTGCTGTTGGGAACTAAACCCCGCTGAAGTGTGGAGGCTTTAGTCATTCAACACAAGTAGGGAACGTCTTTCCTGGGGTCTCCAGGAGCTTGGCTGTGCTGCCAAAGGCCATGTTGGTTCAATGGCCAGCAAACCTGGCCCCCTTGGTGCGTGTAATGCAGTGAGGAGTGCTGCTCCCTCCTACTAACACCATCCATCCGTGGCCACCTCGGCCTGCCGGGGCTGCGCTCTGGCAGTGAGCAGGTTTCCACACAAGCCTCTCCTTTGTAAGGCCTTTCTGGGAAGTGAAATGTGCAGCCCGCTCAGGAAAAGGCGTTATAATGAGCAGCTACCTTTGGAGGAAGATGGATCACCAAGTCAGAAATCAATCGAGAGGTTGTGATGGCATCATAAATCAGGGGATGCTGAGCATTAAAAGAAACCCAACGCTTGATTTATAACTTGGCACAAGCCATTTGTCGCTCACCAAGATTTTTAGAAAGAGAAACATTTTTGTAAGCTTAATTTAACATTATTTTTTCCACTGCGCTAAGCGTTTCTGTAGGGTTTATTTTTCTCTCCCCTCCCTGATAAAACTCAATTTGCAGATAAAAGCAGCCAAACAACATCCGAAGATTTTGTTTCACTTTGAAACGCTTGATGGGTTTGAGCTCTCTTTTCCCTAATCCAGGGTCATTCTTCTCTGAGCCTCAACTCCTTTCCAATGTCTTTTACTATTGAGTCTCACTGGGAGTCGGAGGCTTTTGCTGGTGGATGGCTGGTGCAAATCCACCTCATGCTGCTGGAAAGTATTATCAGTTAATCACCACTTTCTTGCTCACGTGAAGGTCATTTTGGTATCAACAGCAGGTGGGCGGCTGCCTCACCTAAACCAGTCACTGTCCTCCCTGGGAGCTGTGCGTCTGGAGGGAGCTGCAATTGGCTGCTATAGAAAGTGTGATGGGATTTTACGGGATTTTACTCTGGAGCTGCAGTAACTCAGTGGAGGGGATGAGCTTGTGCTGCTGCTGCCCAGTGCTGCGATTGGGAACCTACAGTCCCTAGTGCCTCCAACTGGTTTATCTGTCCTCACATCTCAGCATCTTGATGAGGGCATCTCCTGTGTTAGCCAGCCACTAACGTAACTGTGGGTTTGGAAATGAGGAATGAAAGTGTTGTTCTGGTGTGAGATTTTCTTTTTCTTTTTTTTTTTATTTTTTTTTTGTTAGAATTTAAGCATCTGTTTGATTCTAGAGTGCTCTGAGCAACAGCAAGATGTGGTGAAACGTGGACAATACTGTTCCCAAAGTACTTACCTTCTTTTTTTTTTTTCTTCCATAGTTTTTTTATTAGTTAGATTTTGGAATGGATAGCTTTGGGTGCTTTAAACCAAGGTGGACAAGCACAAGGGGTTGGAGCCATTCTGGAGTTTTCTGTTTGCGCTGGTAATGATGTGCTTATGTACAGGTTGTAGGTTGGATGTGTGTTTTCATATGGGATACTCTGAGACTGTGTATTCCTGCCTGAGGTGGCTGGACACATTTCCCCAGCTGCCTGTTGGTATTTCTGGGGGACCATGAAAGGCTGAGGGCTTGCCTGCCTCGTGGCAACGCGAATGAAGAGGAGCATGCTGACTGCTACCAGCACTACTGGGAGGGGGGTGTGAGGGCTGCAAGGAGCCCATCAAAACCACCTCTGCTGAAGTGCAGAGCAAGCCCAGGTGTTGGTCCTGGGTGTTCCTGGTGTAGGTTGTGTATTTACATTAATGTTTTTGAAAGGTATTTGCAGAAGCCTGTTTCTTGCCTGATGGAGAGATGCAGTTTTCAGCTTCTCAGGGAAGAGCTGAGCTGAGGAGGCCATGATGAGGTGTTTAGATTCAAAGCTGGAGAAACCTCTTGCTCTGCTGTCCCCTGCTGAGGTTGAGTGTTTTCCCCCATTATTTTGACTTTCTCTAACTCAGTCCAGACTTGTTGAGAAATGTGCGAACCTCAGGGAAGCTCTCTGGCAAAGCTGATGTGCGTTTTGCCTGGTTTCAGATTTCTTGCGAAAAAAACACCCAGCCCCCTAAACTACAGGGTTCTTGTTTCAGCTGAGTTAAAATAATGACCAATTTGTACAGGCCCGAACCACAGGATCACTCCGCAGCACTTTTGTTAGCACTATTTGTCCATTTGACAAGCATATAATTGTGCTGCTTAATTGGAAGTATTTCAGTGCAAAGCATCATACACGAGGCCATGATGGGAGCAGCCTCAGCTGTGTGCCTGTCTCAGTCCAGTGTGTGGCTCTGACAGATAAAAAGCGACAAACTTTCACCCATGAAAGGTTAAATTGATGCCCACCTGGTCCCCTTCTCCCCGTGGGAGGGTCTGCTTAATAATAATAATAGTAATAAAATGCTGATGGTGACATGTAAGGCTTGAAGAGCTCTCCAGTGTGCTCTGCAGTTGCTGTCACGTTCTTGGTAAACGTGGATTTAGCAGAGGTCTGTGGTGACGTTCAGAGGGATCTCCTCTGGCAAAAGAGGCCTGAAGCAAGATCAGGACAAGTGGAGCATCCAGCGTGGGCTTGCAAAGAGGTTCTGAACAGGGGGTTTAGCAATGCACCGCTCGCTGCTCCACTGAGGAGGTCTGTGACAAACTCCTCGCCTGCTGGGCGTGCAGGGCAAGATGCTCTTGCTCTGGCCGCTGCAAATTTCTCATTCCTGTGTGGGGTGAGCATGGCTGACCTGGAGCAGGTCGTGTGGGAGTCCCCAGTCCCAGCTCCCTGCACTCATCTGACCTCTTGGTCCCCTCTGCCTCTGGGGATGCCCTTCCCCATCAGCACTGGGCTTGTTGAAGGCAGCAGTGCAGGGCTTCCCTTTCTGCTGATACACATCAAGAGTCAAAGGGCTTCGGTGTCCCTCCTGTCGCAAGTCCTTCCTTTCTCCAGAAAAAGCCTTTTGAAGAAAAAGGTGGTTTCTCTGCTCCAGAGCAGCCCTGGCTCTCGCAGTGGTGAGGGGAGCACCATCCCAAGCTGGAGAAGCCGTCTATCTGCAGAGCCGGTTCCTTTCCTCTTTCCCACCTTGTGAAATTACCGCTGTTGCCTCCCCGGGTCAGCTGGACAGGAGGAGAGCTGTGCAATGGCAGCCAAACCTACTGCGATCGCACTTGGCAGCTTCAGATTTGGTGGGCTCCGATTTGCATTTTTCAAGACCCCTTCAGCCTCCTCTTCTAATGGAAAGGCTCGTGTAGTACAGCAAGGATCCAAAATGGGTCAGAGCAGCAGGCGGGCTCCAAAACAAACATCGTTAACGCCAAACCACTGAACCATGTAGCGCGAGCTGACAGTGCCTCTTTTGCCTGCTGACTTTGACCACACAGACGCCGTCGTCTTAAAGAAACAGGGGGGGCTGCCCATGCCGGGGCTGCGGGCACGAGGGAAGGGCGAGATGCCACCAGACAGGCGAAGGCAGAGGTCCTTGCTCAGCACAGTGGAAGGCTGAGAGGTAGGAAACCCTCAGCAAAGCTGCAGTGAGGAGTTCAGTGCAGCCAGCGTTGCTCTTGTTTGAAGGAAAGGATGCTGAGGGATGACCTGGTTGTTCTCTACAGCTTCCTGAAGAGGGGATGCAGAGTGAGAGGTGCTGATCTCTTCTCCCTGATGTCCAGTGATAGTATGCGTGGGAATGGTTCAAAGCTGTATTGTCCAGTCAAAACCTCCATTGGGAAGCATTTACCCAGAGGGTGGTCAAACACTGAACAGGCTTCCTAGAGAAGTGGTCGATGTCCTGAGCCCGTCGGTGTTTAAGAAGTATTTGGACAATACCCTTAATAATATGCTTTAATTTTTGGTCAGCCCTGAAGTGGTCGGGCAGTTGAACTAGGTAATCGTTGTAGGTCCCTTTTGACTGAGAATTTTTATTCTGTTCTCTCTGTCTGCTGAGCTTTCCTCTATGCCTTTCTGAGTTCCACAGAAGTGGACCCTGCTTTAGGATTTGGGTTTTCATTTGTGTTAGTTTTTGGCAGATAGATAGGTCAAAAAGGAGGGCGTGGCAGCACCATGCCAACTGCTTTGCTTCCCATTTCTTCAGTTCATCTGCGTGACTATGTTGAGTTGTTCTCACTGGCATCTCCTGGAGGGAGGTGTATCTGCCTCCTGTCACTCTGCAGCCTGGGCTGCGGGTGCAGCACTGTGCCAGGGTGTATGTCCACCCCTCCACAAGAAGAAATAAAAAAAAAATAAATAGGAAATTCAGATATCCTCCACTTACAAATGGTGCCTATGGTCCATTTAGTTTCATATACACAAAGTAATATCTTTCATAGGCAAAATCCCGGGAGCTTCCCAGAATACAGAGAAGATCGGTGTTGCTTAGTTACCAGCGGTACGCTGGCGTGCTGAGATAAATCAATACTGCTCCAAATATTAAAGCCTTTAAAATAAAATCAAAGCCATGTCTATAATCCCCAATGCTTCATCCTTACCTTCGAACAAACATGGCATCGTGCTGGAGCTGTGTAGGAGGCAGCGAAGGACCTGGTTACAGCACAGGATGCTGTTTCTCCTTTCTTTCTTTCTTTCATTCTTCTTCATTTCCCTTGACTAAAAGCAGAGAACAGGCTGTGCCATCCCAAGGGAGAGAGCGGGCTGGAGGGAGGGGGGGGGGCAACCACAGCTTTTTAATGGACGTGGAGGTGATAGTGACTTCTTGCTGCTCCTCAGCCGCAAACTGTGACTATTTACTGCTCTGAGCTGTGATGCTGTTGGGAAGCCCTTCGAGCGCCCATCGTTCCTGCGCAAGCGAGTGTTCAGCCTCAGACAGACACATGGTAGCAGCAGTGTTTGGCTTCTTGGGCTTTGCAAGGTTTACCCTGAGCAAGGTCCTCCAGGCTAGTCCTGAAGGGATGGACCACAGAACCCTGAGCAGAGTCACAATGTGTCCTGACAGTGCTGCCTCTGCTGAGAAATAGAGGGGAAAATACCTATACAAATATCTACAAAAAAAATACCAGAGCAGTCTGTTTCCCCAGAGAAGCCCCTTGGCCACCAAGATCATGGGTCCCTCCTCACCCCAGGATGGACATGTGAGTGCTGTGGGTGGCAGGTGCTGCTGGTTCCCAGTGCGGGTGGGACAGTGTTGTCCTTGGAGGGGTTATGGAAGTTGGTAACATTTAAGTGTTTAAGTCCTGTTCCTAATTAAGTAGGAAAGTGGGGAAATCATATCTCAGAGATTGAAAGAGAAGCAGCAAAGCACAGGAAAGAAATAACCTTCTTTGGCTTACTTACCAGAGTGAGTAAAATCAGTGGGGAATGGTGACTGACCCAACTTGTTTATATAAATTCATTTGCTGAGGCTGATTTTTCTCACGGATGTAGAATGGCAGGGGAAGGTCTTGCTCCAGAGTCAAATGCTGGCAATGTCTGATGCCCACAGCAATGGGATGGGCTGCCAGGATCAGGTCTCCAGGCTCGGTAATTCCAGAGAACTGGAGCTCAGGTTCTGAAATGCAAATTTAAAGCAGGTTGGAGACCTTGGTGCATGGGCACAGCACTGAGATAAGTCACTTACTGGCGCCGGAGAGTGGGTTAAGCTGTCTATATAGACACAGCCCTCAGAATTTCTGTGACAGTAATACCTAGAGAAATCTGCCTGGATTAGATCACTTATATTAGATTTGGTAGATATGCATGTACAGCCTCCTCTCCCAAAAGATTGTAATGTAAGTAGACAAGTCAAAATAGTGGTGAGAAAAGAGGCTGTAACCTTACTCCAGCTTGTAAAAGGCAAACTAAAGCACAGCGAGTTTTAGTCGCTTGCCCACAGGGACAAAAAAAAATAAATAAAAATGTGTTGCTAAACTGGGAACCGAACCCAGATTTTCTAAATTCCAACCGCAGAGAGTGCTGGAAGTGCCAGGACCTCTTGGGGATGCGGAGCTGATTGTTTGTTGGCACCGATGCTGTGGTCCCAGCGGCTGCAGGGCTGAGACAGCTCAGGATGAAGCACCGGCCCTCGCAGGCAGCACAACGTGTCGATACCTGCGCTCGGCAGCTTGCGGGCCGTGTCAGAGCTGGTGCTGTTCTCCAGCAGCTTCGCAGAGCTGGCAAGGACGTGTTGCTGCTCCTCAGCGTGGAGGAAGGACCGTAAGTCCTGGCTTCTCCATGGGCTCCCTGGGAGATGTTCATGAGGGCTCATGGTAAAGCAGTGGGGCAAATATCCCTGATGGGGAGAGAGACGTGTCTGGAGGAGGATTTGGAGATGACTGTACTGGCTTGTGCTCTGAGTTACCCTCCACAGGAGCCAATCTTATGCCACTGTGGGGCGTTGAAGCTGCCTGGGCTGAGCTAGCCATTGTGGGTGACCCACTACCTGCTGTGCCTCAGTGGCCCAGTGGTGATGGGTGATGGCCCAGCCTCTTGGGGTGCTTCAGTGTGAGTAGTGATCATAAAATCATTTTGGTTGGAAAAGACCTTGAAGATCAGAGTCCATCTATTAACCTAACACTGCCAAGCCCACCACTAAACCATGTCTCTCAGGACCACATCTCCAAGTCTTTTAAATCCCTCCAGGGATGGAGACTCCATCACCTCCCTGGGCAGCCTGTAAGATCCTGGCGAGCTGCTGGAAGTCAAGTTCTGGCAGATTTCCAAGCTCCTGGGGAAAAGCTTATGCTTTCATGGCTCCTCTCTTCTTTCCAGGGCTCTGGGAGATCACAGGCAATCAGGAGAGTCTTAGCAGGAAGGCAATAGCACTGGATGAGATTTCTTCTTTTCCCTACTAAGTCTCAGTGTCTCCCTGCACTTTGCTTGCAGCAAGCAGCCCAGCAGTACCTCCAGCCTCAAGGTATCTCTGTCTAGCTGAAGTGAACACTGGGACCTTTCTTGACCATCCTGGAGGACTTTTATTCTAGGGCCACTAAGAGCAGAGGGAGGTATGAGACTCTGGGAAACCTTGGATCAGGGGGTTGTTCCCCTTCTGCACAATATCCCTGTCCTTCATTTGTCTCCCCTCTGTGAAAAAGAGTATTGAAAGTTGCCAATTTCTCAGAGTTTTCACCAGTCCTAGAGCTACTTGTAAAGCATGGCCTTTTTTTCCAAGAGGTCCTTAAAAATAATCTCCACTTTGTTTTCCTTTCTACCCAAAAATGCTGGAAAGTCAGAAAATTGGCAGTCTCTGGCTATAATCCACACCAACTGACTTTCTCTGGATAAACTTTGCCCTTCCACCTTTTCCCTATGTTGAACAGAGCAGTACAATACTGTCAGAAGAAACCAGACCATTATGATACGTAGCTTGGGAGGCACTAACAGCAGAGGAGAAGCAATAAGATGCGCAGGCGTGCGCCACCGGCCACATTGTGATCTTTGTTCCAAGAGAAGGGCATCACGTAGGTTTTAACTGATGTGGTTATTGTCAAGTTTCAGGAGGCCTTCTCTTTTTCCTATTTACCTTCTCCATGAAGAGCCACTCCAGTGGAGGCCTGTTTGGAGAGGATCTCCAGGTGGAAGAATTCAGATGCTGGTTGTCCAAACTGAGTTGAGAAAAGCCATTTGCACCGAGAGCAGCCAGCTTAGATTAGCAGCCAGCGGCGTGGGATGTGAGCAGAGAAATGATTACAAGCTGATAAAGACAGATGTAAGACATAAACAGCTGAAAATTGATTTAAATATTTATAAGAACCCAGGGCTCTCTTACAAATGTTATGTTTGGGAAGGAGATAGAGTGATTTATAGCTGCCGTTTGCACTTCTTGCTCTACTTTTGTGTCTCTGTGGTCTGAGTTAACCTGATAGTCCCACAGAAGAGACACAACTTTAAGGTCACGTAAACATTGCATTGTGGCAAGGTGCTGTCCTGTCAATTCCCTCAGCTCTTCCAGCTTCTGCTGTGTATCCAGCATCACAGGACTCTGTCCATCTTGGGGCCAGGGAGGCTTTTTGCTGGGAGCCTTGGTTGTTTTTCCAAACACCTCTTCTAGTTCCATGCTGCTGTGACATCCATTTACAGTCTGGAAAGCCCGTATGGTGGTTGGTGGAGGTTGGGAAGGTGCCTCCACCCTACCCAAACCACCCTCCTTTGTGAGTCCTACTGAAGCCCAGGATGGTCAATGAGGGTTACAGTTTAGTTTACAGCAGCTCATTTCTTCCAGCCAGATCTGTTCAATATAAAAAGGGTCTTCATCCCAGTTGCTTCAAACAGGGCAGGAGCCAAATCATACAGGTGCAGGGAGCTGAGGAGATGGAGCTGGTGGCACCCAGGACTGAACAATGTGATGGGAATGGATGAGTTTGGCAGAAAGGAGTGAAGGGGGTGCAGTATTGGTGGGAAACTCATGGAGGGGAGGTGGACAGGATTGGGCTCTCCAAACTGGGACAAGTGCCAGGCAGGGAGATGGGGCTGGCATAGACGAGGACTTGCCCCTTCCTGCAGCCCTGTGCCTGTTCACCTCACATGGGTTTTGCAGTGGCAAACACCACTCCTCCGAAGGTGAAAGCAGTGAACTCCCACTGACAGTCACTCGGCGACCAGAGTTTGTCCCCACATACCCCTTGGAGGCTGCAGAGCCCCCGAGCCTTTGGCTGAGCAGAGCTGTAGCCCTTGTGGAACGTGTTTGGGTGTGACCTCCAAAGACAAAAGCTCCTGCTTGCTGAACAGAGGAGAAAGAGCTGCTGCTATTAATTATTAATGAAATCTCACACACAGCATTAAAGACACGGGTGATTCTTTTTGGCAAGTGTAATGAAAAAATTAATTGAATAATCTTTCCGTGTAAATAGATTTAGATAAGCTTCTCTTTTAGTTTTTCTTCTTTTTTTTTTTTTTTTTTCCCCTTCTCTCCCTCTCCCTAACACCTTCCACTTTCCAGTAGAGAAACCACTGTGATTTATTGCTTGGAATATTGTTATAATTCAGAGCATCCTGTGGTGAGCAGTGGCTGTATTGGCTGGAGCCTCCAGGTCCCTTGGTTTCAGACAGTCTTATTTAGGGGATACGTAGTGGAATGAGGAAAAAAAAAAGCTTTTAAAATTTACTGCTGTTAGAAATGTTTTAAAAGAAATCTAAACACTTGATTTACAGGGTGTTGGTTTGTTAATGGTTTAGAGGACCTGATACTGTTCATGTCCAAGAATCTTTCCAGTCTTCAGGGGGATGTTGCCCAGGGGGTGTCCACAGCAGTGTGAGAGCCCATGGGAGACCCAGGCCAGGGACCATGCGACTGTGGAACCATTCCCTGCCCCGTCGCAATGATTTGGCATTTGCTAGAAGTGCTTCTTGCAGATACTGCTGTCTGATGTTGCTCAAGGTGTCTGTTGAACTTCATCCCTTAGATGCTAATGTTGGAGTAGGGAAAAGCATGCCAAACTTTCCACATTTTTATTTCTCCCTTCCCTCTAGGGAGTTTTTAATTTTTTTTTCCATGGAATGAGCCTGTATGTGACCCTCAGGCAGGGCTGGACATCCCTATATGTTACTTGGGGGTGCACAGCTAATTGCTGTGGGGAGGGAAACAGGGCAGACACAATACAGCCCTTCCCAACAAGGGCCCAAACACTGAATTCTTCTCGAGTGCAGGAGCCTGGGGCTCTGCTGGCTCCTGTGAAATGGGTGGAGAAACCTCCTTCTTGTGCCGCCTTCTGGTTCCCACCTCCTGCCCCCCTGCAAAGCTGGGCACTAGAACAGCAGTCTGGCTTTTTCTCTGTGTTTTAGTGAAAAATGTCTTGCATTAAGTTTAATCTTCAGGGTCTCCAGCATGGTACTCAGCTCTCCTTCCCTAAAGTGAAATATTTCTAAAGGTAGAAGCTTTTTTTGCTTGTACCCCTGAAACCGTTCGATTCTCATTACTCTGTAAAGTGGCATAACTTGAGGAGCCAGAAAACAATATCTTTTCCTAGGAGTTTTTTGGCTTTAGAAAATAACGATCACATCATTTGAAAAACATTCACACAAAAAACTACCCCAAATCCCCTTTCTTCCCGACTCTGTAGGGTCCTGAGTGCTCACCAACACCCAGCACCCTCACAGCAGAACTGGGAGGAAGGGAAGGGGTTCAGGACCAGCCCGTGCCGTCACCATGGACTCAACAGCGCACATCCCCTTTATGTATTTTGAGGCTTAAAATGGCCAAATTCCTCCAGCTCTTCTCAGCCCCATATTTAAGAGGGCATAGACTAATGTTGACGATAACTCTGCAGACTTTCTGGGAACTGTATCACGATACGCATTCCCTGGAGTTGTATCACAGTTTGACCCTGTGTCTTTTTCAGCTCCTTGCCTCGCCTGACAGTGAGTTTCCAGCTTTCTTGTTGTTCCCTGCAGTTACAATTAACTTCAAACAGTGTCTTATCATTAAATCAACCTACATTGAACCAGGCAGTTGCCTTAAAGAGAGACTGCTCGTACTCTTTCTGCTCTTCCTCAGCTGCTGCATTACTCCTTTTGCAAAAAAAATTTAGGAAAAAGGAGAAATAAAAAATTATCTGTTGAAATGAAGCAAGTGCCTTGCTGCTGCTTGCCATTGACTGGAGTTTTTGGGTTTCTTTGCCTTTAAATGACAACTCTGTGTGCGACTGTCCCTTGAAATGGCAGGAGAGCTTGGCTTGTTGCTACCTTGGGATCTAACTGAGCTGAATTTTACAGCCTGTGGACCTGAGTCGGCTCTGTTGGGTGTCTAAGAGGAGAAATGAGAGCTGGTTCTTTCTCAGGTTTGGTTTCAGGGCTGGCAAAATACCTATAACTCTTATCTGGGGTATTGATTTCAATGGTCGGATAGGCATACAATTGTAACATTCAAAATGTGAGTCAAACCCAAATAATTACGATTGCATCTCATTTGTGCTAAAAGACACACCCCCTGCCCACCCCTATAGCAATCTACTGAGTTGAAAGAAGTTGCCTTGAGAGTTAGGGCAGCCCCATCGCTCAACCAGACTTAAGGAGCAGTTGCCGTTTCGCTCGTAAACTCCGTTTTTTTCAGAGCTTTACAAGGGTCTTCTAATTTGCAGTGCGCTGAAGCTCCATGTGTCATTCCCAGCCTTGTGTGATCCGGTCTAAAATCAGCAATATTTGGTTGCTGGAGGGTGTTTTGTCACCCACTCCCACCCCTCTGTAAATATCCCTGGTGAATTTGGCTCAAATACCTGTGGATGGCGGTTAAAAGTCCTTTACCCACAAATAAACAGCCTTGGCTGCTGGGGTTGGTGCTCAGCAGTGGCCAAGCATGAACCCTTTCCTGCAAGCAAAGTCCTGAGCTTCTGTTCCAATTATACCAGTAACTCCGGATGACAACCAGCAAGCAACGCACCAGGATAAAATAGGGTCAAAGGCAAGATGAGAGTCTACTCCTAACAAACGCTACTGGGTTTTTCACTGATGTTTTGTTGCCATTACTTATAAATCAGGTCTTTCATGGTTTCTAAGGTTCGGTTCCATGTGGCTACCCTCTGCTGAAGTGTCCATTATTAGGTTTCAGGGCTCTATTTAAACTTTTAATTAAAAAAAAAATAGTAATCTATAAACAATGTAACATTGTGGTGGGTTGGGTTTTTTCCCCTCTTTCTTTTTTTTTTTTCCTGTGGTTTTGGTTTTTTTTTTCCTCCCCTCCTTCCTGCATGAAAGCCACCTAAGCCTAATACCTGTCTTGTATATGGCTTTGCAGCAGTTCAGGACTGTTCTTATTTGGTTTATATGCAGTTTGGCCACCTCTGGCTTTTGATATTGGTCATCTCTAGCTTCATTTGACCCAAGTTTCCCAGGACATACAGCGCAGGTGAGGAAGGGCTGAGCTGGGCACCCATCCCGACAGCGGGAGGTTGATACCTTTGAGAATGAGTCGTACATATCTCCATGAAAGAATTGCAGGAAAGGATCCTTACGTAAGGAAAGGGAAAGCTTTGAAGGTTGTCTGTGGAATAAAGCCTTTTTCTCATGGTAGGAATGACCCTGTCCATGCTGATGTTGCTCTTGCCCTAACTCCTTCTTCTGAATGGTCCTTATGGATAATACCCAAAATCCAGGCAACCTTTTCAAAAGCATTCAGCTCCCACCTGCACTGCTGAAGAGAGCTTCTTTGTTTGGAAAGAGGTTAGTGCTGCCATCATCACCTGATCGTCACTGGGAGGGCTTGTGGGGGTTGCCTAACATCCAGGTTTCAGATGGTCAGGCTCCTGCAAAATGAGCTCATGGTCTGGTTAAAAAATGCCAGAGAGGGATTAATTGTATCAACTTCTTTTGATGATTCTGGACTAGGTGAATTTTGCTTTCTGCCAGTCCTGCCACTCTGCCAAGCTCTGAATCTGTAGCACACATCATGCCTCCAAAAGCATGCTGTTAAATAGTTTACTTGAGTCTCTGTGTTTCTATTTTCTCTGTCATAAAAGAAGAATATTAGCCCATCTCGCAGGGTTGTACTACGGAAGATTGATTAAAATCTTCACATAAAAAGTACTAGACTTGTGCAAAGTGTTTTTGTCAAGGCAGTAAGAACCTGGCTAAAGGCTCTTTTGCTTTGTTGGAGTCAGTGGATTTATCACTTGAAAAAAGAATAGCTTAAAAAAAAAGCCGAGCCTGAGGTGAGCAGGAGAAACTCCTTGGGGAAAGCGCGGTGGCAGCAGGGGCTGCTCCCCCTCCTCAGTCCTTCCCAAGGCGTCGGAGCGCCGTGCCGTGAGCCACTTGCTTTCCCAGGAGCCTGCAAGGTGAGGCAAAGGATGCTGCATTTGAAGTGCCACATCATTTTTCCAAGGTTGTTTATTTATCAGACATCTGCCTCCGCTATAATTGATGTCACCCTCTGCCAGTGCTTCTGCAGGGGAAGGGGTTTGTTCGGTCCCGTGCTGGGGAAGCTGTAAGTCGAAAGTCTTGGCACCCAGGAGTGGACAGCAAAATAAACGGGTCGTTCTTCGCTTCTGCAGTGGGGTCTGTGGACAATGCTGAGCTCCACAGGCAGCGTTGTCCCTTTTATGTGTTGTTTTCATTGTCTTCTCATGGGAGTCCCCAAAGTTGAATGACAGTTTAGGATGGGAGATGAAGCGTAGTCGCTGCTCTGAGGGAAAAGCTTGGAAAGTCCATCTCAATAAGGGTGGAAAGGATCTTGAGTCATCTTCCAATGACTCTGCTGTAGCTCCAGTCATTTTCAGAGGGCTCTGCAGCCCTCTAACTTCATGGAAAAGAAAACACATGGGCTCAGGATGTAAAAGAAAACAGGCTGGTACCCAGATAGGACATGTCAGTACTAGAGACTTGGGGAAGGTTGAGCCACTGCTGCTGTTGACCTTGGCCAAATAACGGTGCCATGTCACGGTCAGCTGGCAGGAGGTGCCAGAGTGCTTGGGGCTCTACAGCCTCCTCCCAGGGAGCCTTAACTGCAGGACAATCAAGCAGTTGGTACCTTGCCAGCACAGCATGCGGGGGGCTCACGGGTGCTCCTGCGCAGAGCTGCCGGGCGCAGGAGGAGGACGAGCTGCAGACATGTGGCTCAGAGGTATCTGCTTGCAGGAGGGACACAATATTTCATCTCCATTGATTCTTGGAGGGCCATCTCCCTGACACTGATGGGAGAGGTTTAGCTTCAAATGAATCCAAACTTCAGATCAATGGGGTAAGATTGATGAATTCAGGATAAACCATCCTGATACAACTACAAGCTGGTTCACCATGCAACAAGATGAGCTTGGTTTGGCTGCTGGAGGAGTGAGAGTTTGGAGAGCGCTGTGGCTTTGGGGATCAACCTGGTGAGATCTCTCTCGATCTAGCCGGGAGAGTTGGACCAAAGAGTTGTTTTGCTGCAGCTTCATACTAAGGCTCTGCAGCTTGGCATTGAGTGCCCAGGAGGGTATCTACAGCACGAATGTCCTTCCTGGTGGCATTTCTGCGGAATATGGGAGAGGGACCGATCCAGCTTATTATGGGGGTTATAGCTGATAATGTAAGTTGCCATGGTGAGTAATTAAAATCTTCCCACACGTCCCGTTCCTGCGCCGCAGCAGGTGCCCTGCACAGCAGATGTTCTGTGCACCACATGCTCAGGAGCAGCTTTTGTGCACAGGAGAAACCCACGACACGGTTTCACCTCTAGCTGTCTTGGTCAATGAAAATGGTGCCTGACTTGAGCTTAAATAACGCTCTCAATGCTATTTTGTGCACATGGAGGGCGCAACCTGGTTGGTTTACTGTTTACCTGCAGGGCGCAGGTTGTAAACTGCGGACACTCACCATCTTTGATAATGCCGTATATTGTTCATAACTGTTGTAAAATGCGTCGGATAATTGCATTAAAGAAAACAACTTTGAGGAAGGCCATGTGCCTTGTCTAGTAGGAAGCAGAGGTCGGGCAGCTGCCTGTTCTGCAGGTGCAGCCTCAGTTACCTGCAGGAGCTGTTTAACAGATGGTAGCTCCCAGGTTCTGCAGCCTTTCAGTCTCAGTGCCAAAGCCAACTCTCTCCTGCACCACTGGAGTATAAATGGCATTAAGATTTCCTTCCTCTGCTTCAGGATGTCTGTGGAAAGCCCTGCGATCCAGGGCGTTGAGGTCAGAGCTCTGTGTGCTGGAGCAAAGACCTGCTCTTGGGTTCCATCACCTGAGAGGGTCCATCTGGCAGTGTTTGTTAAGAGGTGCGGGGTATCCTGGCCAGCCAGAATCTGAGAGGTGATGGGTTCATCCCCAAATAGAAAATACAAGATCTGTCATGTCCCAGTTCTGGCTTTACTGTAACTCACCAGTCTGCTTCTTGCTCCATTTCAACGCTGGAAAAAAAAAGTGTCTGCCTTTGCTTTTACACATTTTTTTCTCTGTGGATTTCTTGCAGTGTCTCTGTTTTCATTGTCTAAAGGGGTTAGGAGGAAACATGGACTCTGGCATTTCTCAAGGGAAATCTTTGACCTGAAGCTCAGGCAGCTTCTCCTGCTTCCCCGTGCCTCTCTGAAGAGCAGGGTGGTGAGCCCAGCTTTGGGTAGAAAGCTGGAAATCCAGCAGGCAAGGGATACACCTCTGGTGGATGGGTTACAGGGGCAGCCACCAGCACTCTGAGATTTTAGAGAGGAGGGAGCTGGTGGGAGCAAACCTGCTGTCCTGTTATCCCACCGCACCCCTCGGGCTGGGCTGTGGCTCAGACGCGTCGCTCGAGGTATCGATTGCCAAAGGAACAAAAGCAAAGCAGGAGTAAAGTGCAATAATCATGTGAGAGGAGAGAAACTAGAGAAGTACACCACAGGTTCACTTAACTCCTGCTTGGTCGATAAGCTGCTTATTGAAACGCATTATTCTTCTGTTCCTGATTCCCAGAAGTGTCTGAGCTGCCTGGAAGACCATAACAAACCAGGCTGCCTCCTATGTCTGCCATTGATTTTAATGGAGAAAGACAGAGCGCTGCGTAATAAAGTGTAAAAAGATGATTCCCCCAAAATGAATAGCGCGATGGTGTAACGGAGACGGTGATTAGCGCCGAGTTGTTTCATATTCTTGTCTTTGCACAACGAGCGTCTGGCTGGCTTCTTGACATCGCTGTTCTTTTTCATGGCTATGATGCTAATTTAGGGCTAGAACCGAAGCAATCACACTGGAAGACGAGCTGATCCCCGTGCGCAGAGAGAAATAAGATCTTTGAATGTTTTGTCTGGTTACGCTGATATTCTGCTGCTTAGACTATTCACAATTTAAGATCAGGTATTTCCTTTTTCATTCTGTTGTTTAAGGTAAGAGCTCCTGTTAAAAATGTGTGAAATACAGATTTCTTTTGGATTTACTGGCTAAAGAAAATGTAAGGGTTTGAATGAAATGTCTTCTTTTTTTTTTTTTTTTTTTAGTTTTTCTGCCTGTGTAAATGAGTAAAAAAAAAAAAAAAAGGAAAAANNTGTAAATGAGTAAAAAAAAAAAAAAAGGTAACTACAGAGGAACCAAAAATGTCATATTCAATGACAAATTAAGTGTTTTGGTTTGGGGAATGGAAGGGAACGGCAGTCAGAAGAGCTATGTTTGAAGTTAAATTTAGAGAAATGTGAAAGAACAACAACTAAAAACCTTATGCCTAGAAAACATCTGAACTGGATCGTGAGTTTAACAGTAATGCTTATGTTGGTGTTGCCATAAATTTTTAGATTTCAACATTACCCAACTTGGATTTTTTTTTTTTTTTTTTTTGACAAATGGGTCCTTTACTCAAGAGAATTTGCATGGCCTTAGCCACTATGTAACAAATATTAAAATCTAATTTAAAAAAACCAAGATCGCTTTCAAAAAGCAAGATCTCAAGTATATATGAAGACCAGATGGATTCTCTTTTCAATGATAGTTGGAGGGGATCTGTTTTTTTTTTTTCTTTTACACATTGTTTCAAAATGAGCTTGAATAGAAAAAAAAAGGCCTAATTGAGCCTAGAGGAATGCAGCAGCAGAAAAAAAGCCCAACATATTTTTTTAACTCAGTGGTTCCTATAACTGAACCACAGGCCGTTATTTGCCATAGGGCTGTGAGGTTGGCCATAAACCAAGGAATATCCAGTCAGGACACTGAGGTGCACGAGCCCTGCACCCTGCAGCAACGGACGTGGTGCCGAAGCCCATCTCGCTCAGCTCGGGTCGTGCTGCGCTGGCGGGTTAGAAACCCCCAGTTACAGGAGTGCGTTGGCCATCGGAGCTGCATCTGCCTTTACAAAATCCAGGAGGATTTTAAGAGCAGGTATTTCCTTTTTCACTCTATTATTTAAAAGTAAGCTGTGTGAAATACAGGTTTCTTTTGGTTTTACCGGCTAAACAAAGCAGAATGGGTTGAATGAAACTTGGGGTTTTTTTTTCCCTTTGGATAAATGGGGAAAAAAGTAGTTGCAGAGTTACCAAAAAAAATCTCATTCAATCCAGGAGGATTTTATGACGTCGTTTTATAAGACCAGGTTAATATTTGCTGTGGCTCTGGTGCCGAGTGCAATGGAATCGGGGCGAGTGCCCCATCCTTGAGCAGGTGTGGGTGATGCCGGGGTGACACTGGGACAATTGCCAGGGTGATGCTGGGGTCGGTGTTCCGCCTGTCACTGCTTTGCCACGTCGGCTCTGCCTGGGTGCCGGGGAACGCGCTGCAGAGCCCCCCATCCCTCCAGCAGCTCCCGTATCGATAGCCGCCACCATCAATCTGTCCAGGCTTGTTAGTGCCGTATCGATCACGTGCCACAGGGCAGGTCCTCCTGCCAAAAGGCAGCCCTGAGACCATCACAACAGAGGCTTTTTTTGTTGTTTTTTTTTTTTTTTCTGCACATTACTGTATTTAGGCAGAAGTTGATGCCAGTAACCCCATCATTAAGACCTTCCTGGATGTTTGCTCAGTTCCACGCTCACCCAGCCATTTAAAATCAGGTGTGCCCTGTCCGCACAGGCCAGGACGGCTGTTACTTCAATCTCTTCCCAAGGACGCTTCTTAAAAACTGTTTCACGATGCTGGTCCTTTGCCAGCGTTGATGGATGCAACGCCCCAGCTTACTGGAAATTCAGTGAGTCAAAGCGTGGAGACCGAACAGCAAAAGGCAGAGCGGTTGGCTCAAGTGCCTGCACCTCCCACAGCAGAGCTAAGAGCCCCTCAAACCCTCAGCATCCGCACCAGTCCCCCCGGCATTGAAATTGGGAGACTGAGATGGGTGTTGGGGGAGGTCTTGGCTTCTGGTGTTCCACCATTTGGATAGGTACTTGAGGAGTGAGGGCTGGGAGTCACACATCTGTCTCTGCCTTGAACCCACAGATGTTTCCAAAAGCAATTGGATGGCCTGAGGTCTCACTGGTGTTGGAGGTGTCCCATGTGCCTTGATCTCTGGCTGTCAGAGGTGGGCACAGACATCTCTGGAGAGCTCTGGACACTCCATCCTGTGTTTGTAAACTGTTTGGAGAGCTTAGACCTGTGTGGAGGTACAGGAGTAGCCTAAAGTCTAGCCAAAGCTGGGAAGCACTGTGTGTCTCTTTCAGGCCGTGGCTGTCACCCCTCATGGCCACTGGCATTTTGGAAAGGGGTGCATTTTCAGAGCTGCTGTGGGGTCCTTCATCCTGAGAAGCCCCAAGGTAGCAGGGCACACATGCACCTTATTTTTGGCAAAAGCTGGACATCCACAGTCCCTCCTCCCAGCCAAGACGCTGAGTGGAGCTATGATGGAACACCCTGCAACCTCTCAGTTCACCTGGGGTTTTAATTTCCTGGAAAATCTTCAGGCTTTTCTTTTCCAAGGGTTTACCAGAAATGCCACCTTAGATTATACTTTTTCATCTTAAAAGCTTGTCAGATCCCAGGTAGAGCTGGCCTGCCCACAGCCAAGCACAAGGTGTCAGCTGAAAAAAGACACACGGGAGTGTGGGCAGACAGAGAGGCCGAGACAAAATCGTGGTGTATTGAACTTTTTTTTTTCTCTTCTCTGTCTCTCCTCAGGTTTGTGTCCCACCACCCCCACCTTCCCAGGGGCTGGTGTCACCCACAGGAGCTTAGTTTTGAAAAGAAGGTGGATAGGTAAAGGAGAGAAGGTATAATTATGGGTGGAATCTGGGAATTTTTTTATCAGATTGTGACACTGTCGAATGCTTTCTGCGCAAAGTATACCGTTGAAAAGGCAGCGATTGTGCCTTTCCCACCACCATTATCAAAGCTCCAGTCAGTCAAATCCTCCCTGTTATTAAATGCTGCTCTGCAAGTCTGCATTGTGAAGCTGAAGGATATAATCACAGGTGCCAGACATGGGGAGAGAGCTGATCCAAAGGTGTGAAAAAAAGAAAACACAAAGATGAGCTGAATAAAAACACATAAATGAGGTGTAAAAAATCAGATTACAGGGGGCAGAGAAGGTGGGAGTAAAATGAAGCAGAAAAAAAAACCATTACTTAGGCTTCTTTCCCCCCCCCCCTCCCTTTTTGTTAATCTAGAATAAACAGGAGGAAAACTGCAAGCCTGGGCGCCAGCCGCTTTGCCAGTGTTTGTTGGCCCTGCTCAAGATGTGAAGTACTTGAGATAATTCCTGCACTTATTGGCCGTTGCTGTCAGTATCGCGGGGCCATCGGCATCTCCATCCCGCAGGTCCCCTCCCAGTGCACCGATGTCCTGCAAGCGGCTGGATCTGCTGTGGATTCGGCAAAGCCCGGCACCAGCAGCATCCATCTGGATGGTCAGTGTGGTGTTCAGGGCATTGGGTTGACCAGACAGCACTGGAATTGGCAATTTCATCCAAACATTTGAAATTAAAAATATTAACACAGATTTGGGCTCTAGGTAGAATATTTCCAAATTTTTCTGGCAGAGGGAGTTAGAAAGGGGATTAGGTCTATCAGAGCTTCTGTCTCAAGGGGACCAAACAGCTGCACATTGCCTTCAGTGATTAAAACAAAGCAGACCCCGGTGGGAAAGCCAAAAAATAATTTGGAAACTAGCTCCAACTGCTCTGGACCAGTGATGTCAAGCTGGAAGGAAGGATTTGCTGCCGCCAAGCTTTTAATTTCAGGGTGTTTTCAGACTCGGCTCTTGTTGAAGTGGACACGTTCCTGCAGAAAATTTCCATTTTGATGAACTTGCATTTTTAGAAAACTTTCAAGCAGCGTTAGCTCTGTCTTTTGAAGACAGCAAATACACCAAGAAACCCAATCAGCCTCCTTTCCTTTAAGCATGGCTATCTCCAGGGAATAACTCCCAGTCCCTCCCCTATCTCTGGCCTGCTTTTGTTACACGGTACAAATACCTCCGTCTTTTAACCGGGAACTCGACCACCGCAAAACTGGAACCAGTTTCCCTGCACGCAGCCGGCCTTGTGCGTAGCCTCCCCCAACATAAGAGTACTCATTTCAGCTTAGGCTAAGCCTGTTTGTGGTCGATGTCAATTAGGACAAAACTGATAGAAGTACATCACGCAGCTGTTCTGCAATGGGTTTGCACAATCCTTTGAAAGATAACACTCCGGGGTCAACTGGTGCAACTCGGAACAGAGAAAGCCGGCTAACTTTTTAGCTGGCTTATAGAAACATTCCTGGGGAGAAGATCTATTAACAGGCAAAGCAATAGGTCACCTTTTCCGCACATAAAATGCCGATAGCATATTAATGGAGCTCACACAACCAAGCAGCCCCTGCTCGCTGGGCAGGGGGCAGGGATGCAGTCATGCTGATAGCACGGAAAAACATAGATTTATTTTGTTCTGCCCCAAGGCACCTTGGAAATTTGGCTCTATTGAGGTCAATAGGATTTTTTTATTTTTTTTTTTTACTTTTTTTACTGGATTTTGTCCAGACTCTTATCAGAGGTAAACTGAGCTTAGGGAAGTGTGGATGATCTCACTGGAGGGATGTCAGAGTGCTGTTTGCTGGCCTGTTTTACACATGAGGATAGGTGAACTGATCATATGGCTTCCTTCTGCCCTTCATATCCACCAATCCACCCGTGCAAACATTTTTTTTTTTTTTGCTACTCCGAATATCAGGGGTTCAGAGGGTCACTTGTAAACCGAGCAGCACATGCACTGGGTGAGGTTAATGCTGAACACGGCAGGTCATCTCTCAAGCTAAAGCGACCTTGGTTCAAATTCTACTATATTTCAATTGCTATGGATTTTCAGTGCCTCTTTTCTGAATGGGAACCTCTGAAATGAAATAATATGAGGTGCTATAGATCTGTTTGCCGGCAAGGTTATCACAAAGGCAGGCAGGACGGTTTGCCTCTGAGAGGATGCACTATAAAGCCTCCAAGGTCTTCCCATAAAGTCTGTGAAATACTGCCGCTAGAGACGTGCGTCGTTGATGGTTAGGGTCAAGTTTTCAACCTGACCCTCGGACCAGCTGAAATATGCAGCTTTATTATCGTGCGATCACTCTATCGTCCAGGCAAGCGATGCATGAAAGCCCAAGCAGCCCATGCGCAGTGAACTGGTGCGTAGGGGGAAGAAGTGCTGCCCAAGACAGCGTTTCAAGGACGCGCGAAAGTCTGTGTAAAATCTAACACTGGGGTTTTCTTTATTCTCTCGGCTGCAGACTCACTGTAGGAGAGGGCAGAGGTGTTCTGGCCCAGAAACCAGCTGCCACCTTCGGGAGATGGCAAAGAGCAGCGCTGGAAATCAAGCGCTGTGGAAAAGAGTGGAGAACCTGCAAACCTGCAAAGCCCAAGTCGCAAGAAGATAATACTGATAGCTGGACTGGTTTTGTGTTTTTTCAAGTGCCAAATGGGATTATATCCAAGTTTGCAATGGAACAACATAAACCATACGCTCACCACTGATGGAGCAAAATGATTGATTTTTTTTTGTGTTCGTTTCCAAAATATGTTGCTTTGGGGCATTTTCTTGACGTTATTTGCAGATTCAGCAGGTTGGCTGATGAGGTGAAAATAATCATCCAGCTAGTGCTTGCTTGGCAAGGTTTACCTGACCTTCTGGGAGATACAACCAGAGGAATCAGCAGTACTGCCATTTGTTGGTGGATGTCTAAAGTCCCATGTGGATAAACTACGTGGCGATGGTATAACCACTTGGTCTAACCAGGGAGGGAAATACAGCAGAGTTTTTGTTCCAGATGCAGACTTCTGCTATTTAAAACCGAAATCTTATTTCGCTACAAGCAATAAAGAGCCCGTTTCAAATCTTTAGGTCTGACTGTATCCAGTGGAGATCAGTAACGCAAGGAACATTTATATCCCAGGGTGTTCATGCTCATATGTAGGAGTAGCTAAGATTTCTACATTTCCTTTGAGGTGTTTACAGCTGCGGATTTCAGGGAGAAAGCTCTTCACCAGCTTTAAAAAGAACAATGAAACAGTGTAGTGAGGGGTTGATTGCCGTTCCGTGGGGAACTCCTGCACACATTATAGACTATCTGCCTCGCACGATAATGACAGACAAGTAGATGACCTTTCTATGCTAATGATTTGGCTCCTCGATGAATTCATCCTATGTGATACAGGCAACTTGTCTTTACTCAGTGATGGATCATGTCATGGGATCCCAGAGCTTTCGTGTGTTAGTTAATGTTCTGTCAACACAAGCCCCTGAGAGATCGTCCCAGTTGTCCTGGATGACAATTAAACTCTCTTGAATAAAAGAGATGGTGCCTAGCGAGTCTCCAGGAGCTGATGCAACCTCCTGATGCACAATTGGTCATACCCCAGCAGAAATCTTTCCTACGTCTGCTAGTTTACCTGCTGCTCAGAGTATGGAGCTCAAGTGCAACAACAGCAGAGTTAAAAATCTACAGTAAAATGAACTAGAAAATATTGATCCAATTTAAAGCAGCATTACAAATGCCCAAATCATTGCATCCTGGCATTACCTAATTTTTAAGTATCTAGCGGCTTTATCTACTCTGCTGCACTTCATAAGGACAAGCAAAGGTGTTAGTGCACACAGCTATTCCATCGCAGGCATTTTGCTTCCCTAGACCAGATGCAGACCCTATATCTGCCCTATCTCACACTTCACAGCCCTGCAATTAAATGCACCCTGTGAGCGAGCAGGAGTGGGGTACATGGGTTATTTCCAACAGGATCTGGGTGCCCAGCTTTGTACTTGTCCTACCCAAGGGCTAGTCTCACCGCTGCTGGACATCAGGGCAGCACCACACGCCTCCCTAGAGGGAAGTTGATTTAAGCAAGTTGAACCTCAGCCCAGATATTACAGATTACACTCGTGTTTGCGTATTAGTTGAAGATGAAAATCAGAATGAGGGTGGTAGAAGACACGATAAGAAATTTTTGATGTATAAAGACTTTCGGCGTGCCATGTAAGTCCTTTGCAAATGCTGCAGAGAACCATGTTTATAACCTGCAAGGGAGGCAGGTTAAAATGCCTCCATGTTCACAGCAGAAATGGGTGTCACCACCTTTCTCCCCATGCATAAGACTCTTAATACAACCTTGGAACTATGAACTAAAACAACGGGCACGTTGACACACATTAAACCAACACAGCCCTGCTTTTTTTTTTTTGGTCTCTGCTTTTTTTTTTTTTGGTCTCTGTCAAGTTCTGCAGCTTTTTTATATGTCTTTTTAGTTCTTAGAGGGCTAATTTGCTTTGGTAGCTGCTAAACCCTGCCTCAACTTGGTGACCGCTGAGAAGCTGGTGTTGATCAAACCACATTTCATTGTTCTATAGCAAGAACCTTCAATCCTCATGAGGTCACTACTGAATGGCTGGAGATGCCAGAGGGGTCAGATCATTTATCAACATGCAGCATCAGACCACATCATGAATTCTTGAAGAATCATGGGCACTTCAGTAGTAAAAAGCCTTAGTTTGGTGGTCACCCGTCAGCCCTTGTTACAGGTCCTCACAGTAGTTTTAGAGGTTCGACTTTATGGAAAATGAAAGCTGCTCCTTACATCACATCCCAAGCAATGACAGAGCATGTGACACCTGGACTGTGCTGTTTTATGTGCTGCCTGAGAGATGTTGATGGACCTCCACTTGTGTGGGTCCTTTATGCTCCTCGACTCATTTCTGTGGACAAATCTCTGTCTTCAGTTTGCTCTTGAGTCTTATAATCACATCCATCCTTTTTCCATGGGATCCAATAATCACTCAGTTTTCCATGGTTCCCATGTCTCTACATCAGCCTCTCACAACCCCTCCCCACTTCTCTTCATGGCTCCTCTAGCCTTGCCCTCCTGCATCGAGCCCAACTGCCTTGCCTGCTTTCTGGCTCCCCAGAGCCATTTCTGGCTCCCTTTCCAAATTCCTGCCCATCTCTTCACCTTCCTGCCCCATGTCAAGTCCCATAATGTCCTCTGGAGTCAGTGTCATAGAGGGTGGTGGAGAAAATGGACTCATATTGCAAAGCCCAGCAGGGAGGACATCAGAGTGGTTCAGCTGATGTCCTGCTCATAATGCACTCCTCTGATAGTGCCCTTTCGCTGCATGGAAAACAGCATCCACAGAATTATCGTCTCTTTATCGTTCTCACACTGCATTTCGAAGAGGTTGTAATGAGATTAGCCCCTCTCATTGCATTACAATATACATTTTTATCTGGGGGTATATATAGAACAGGCTTTTCAACTGCATAAAGGTGTCACGGGGAGGTTCAGGCCCTAATGTATGACATTATCTCCTCTGACGATCGCAGGCCGTGCCAGGCTATGCACAGAAAAGGCTGTTAACTGGCGTGCGGCGGTCGCTTGCCAAAATGAGATGCACTCACCTGGTAAATGCAGGCAGCAGCCTGCTCCCTGAGGTCAGATCCTCGGGTGCTGCAAACCAGTGCAGCTCTGTTAAAACCAGTGGAGCAGTGCCAACATACACCGGCTGGAAAGCCAGCCCAGGCGCAGGCGAAGGTGTTGCTGAATGGCTGGGATTCCTCCTGTAGCCAAGGCTGTGAAAGCTGATGACTTTCTTTACATCCACTCAGCAGATTTAAATGAGGCACTAGTGAAAATCGTGGAAGCAGCTGGAGTTTATGCTGAGTGACTTCTAGCTTGAGTGTTTCTGAAACTCTGGTTTCGACATAGTCATTCATAATATGGCTGTGAATTTTTTTCTTTGATCGGGTGATGTGGAGAGAGAGAAAAGCTCCAGGTTTGTTCTGAGGATGCTGATGGGCTCAGGCTTGCAGGCAGATCCTGGGGCTTGCAGCATCCCCCTGCCCTTGGCGCCAGAAGGGTTCGGTCCCTCAGCCCAGGCCAGAGCCCCTGACCCTGCCGAGCCTGCTGGTCGCCCTCCCTCCCCTCAGCCCCACCAGCTCGGGGGATCTCAGCCTCTCCCCTCACCACCATCCTGGCTGCCTGTAACAGGCTGCTCTCAGGCAAGTGCCTGAGCTCTCTGGGTGCCTTATAAAAATTAAAACTCCTCCAAAGGCTGATTAGTGTCAAGTAATTAAAGACCAGCCCTAACCCCAGCAGTCGCTAGTGAGCTGGAAGGACAAGTTCTCCTGCAGGCTCTTGCAATGACTGCAAAACCCACTGCCCACCCAAAGGGTTTGATTAGCCCAGCTCTCCTTTAGATACTAAGTTTAGAGCTTACAGAGTAGGAATTTTTTTACTCACAAAAATCCAGAAGTGGGTTTTTTCCTGCCTCACAAACACAGTAGGATGCATAAACCCCTGGTTTCCCTCATAGATAAATAACAAATCTTTGCTTTAGTCAGGGGGGCTTTGCACCATTTACAGAAGAGGAAGTGTTATGAGGCAAAAGCAACATTTCAAAGAGGTCTGTGTGTGCACTGGGGAACATTGGGCTGGGGAGATGAACAGTTGCTCATTGCAGCTCTTTGAAAGCAAGCACAATAACTAACAGTACTGAAATAAGCATCACCTGACAGGAGTGAATAGTCACATCTCTCATCTCCTACCACCAAAGCCTGATGTGGGAAGGGCTTAGTAGCAGAGGTCCAAATGGTCAAAAATGACCAGGGTTTGTTTAGAGCTCATCCAAAGTCCTGGTGGGACAAGTGGGTAAGCGCTCCTTGGGATACAGGGTCTTTAGCCCAAAGCTGGAAGCCTTCATTGTTAAAAAAATACTGTCATTACAACAGCAAAATGTAGTAATGAGGTTCTCTGAGAGAAAAGATTCAGTTGCTCTGGAAGAATCAAAATTACTAAAAATGTCAGAAAAGTTTTCTAGCTTCTTTTTCCCTGAAGTTTGGGGAGAATATTTTAAAAATCAATGAAATCATGTGTATTATACTGATAATTTCATTTGTTCAAAAAACCATTTCAGTCCAAATGAAACCCTATCCACTTTCTAGAAGGATGTGGCATGCAAAATATTTATTACCCCTCCATAATTTTTGTGCAGCCCTTGTTAGTGTTGTCAGCACAGACCCAGGAGCAAAGAATAAGGAAACTACTTCTGTTTCAGATTTGGACACAACAGAGGAGCTTTTGTCCCCAAAAGTTTGTCTACTTCTTCCAGCTCTACTAGCAGGTCTACAAAAAAATAACCCAAAAGAGCTCACATTTCTGATGGGAATTGGGGCATTTTCTAAATGATGCTGCACCTGTTTAACTGAGGGTGTGATATTTAAACTAATTAGTTCAATTTACAGGGTAAAACCGTGCCCTTATTCCCCTTTGAAATAGCCTGTTTTGATTTAATTAAGATTAAATCCTTATTAATGCATTTATTAAAGGTCCTGACTCCGCGTAAAACCCAAGTCAAGTCACTTCAGCCAGCTGCCCCATGAAGCCCAGCGGGAACCACTGCTGGACTGAGTCAGGATTAATCCACCTTGTCCCTAAACTTGTCCGACACTTGTTTAACTCTGTGTAACTTAAACTTCCAATCTCTCATTCCCCATTTTTTCCCTCTCCGATTAACTGCTGAGTGTCAAAGCGAAGGTTCCCACGGAGCAGCACTAGCAATGCCTGGAGCCAGCTGTGCTCTAATCGCAGCCTCACGCAGCACAGCTGGATCTGGGGCAGACTCCTTAAATAGGGGCTGTAGCAGCTCAGAGCTACCAGGGCTGGGAGAAGAGGCACAGCAACTTCTGGAGCTGCTGAGCTGGGACCCTGCAGAAGTCTGGAATTATCTCTTAAAATCACAAAATCAAGTCAAGGTAACACCCGAGCTGGTTTCTGTTCAGGCAGACTCACCAAAACTTGCTTCTCGCTGCCTGTTGTGCCCCTGGGGAAGGCAGGCTTCCCTTTGGTTTGTGCTGCTACAGGGCATTTTACAAGGAGCTTCAAATTGTTTGCTCCCTTAGGAGGTGTCCCCTCTGCGTTGTGAGATGATGTGTTGTCTGTGAAATGTCCCCTTGCAGGGGAGCAGTGACCTGCTCCAGGCTGTGAGGAGCATCTAGGAACCTGTGTTTGAGTATCAAGTATTGAATGGTTTCCCTGGTGGACAAATTGAATTTGATGGCTGTGGTCTCTTTCTGAGTCTAAGGAGTGAAAAACCACTCCAGGCAAAGTAATTATCACAAATATTTGTTGTGTGTGTTGCAGCATAGCTATTGTGTTTTGCAGCCAGGGAAACTGAGGCATTGAGAGCTGTACAGAAATAATGTGGTGCTGTTTTCCGGGTTTGTTGTTGGTAAACTGTTCCTTGTAATACCTCTTGGAGTTCAGTAAGTACTCTCAGGAATGAAAGAGTTCCAGAAAAAATGTTCACGTGTCTTCTAAGGGTTGTTGTTAAAAGCTAGAGTATGCTTCAGGCCTCGTAACCGTGAGTGCTGAAGCACGGCTAAGATAGCATGGCAGGCTTCTTGGAGGGTAAAACAATGCAAACCTATAATCCACGTTATGGGGTCATCAAAAGGACCAGTCATACCAAATACAATCAAAAATTGGATTTCTCTGGTGGAAAAAATTTGATCTGGCATTTTTTACAGTCTTGGTGTCTTTCCTTTGAAAGACTCCTTTGTTCTGCAGGTCTCAAGATTAAATTAAATCATGCTTCATGTAAATACTTTTTTTTATTATTATTTTTTTTTTGACTGGCTGGGAGCCACTCCTGTATCCTGTAGCTACTTATGCCCCTTACCCTGCACATGCTATGTTAAACTGCTTGCCCCTCCCCAAACTGAGACAGATCAGAGGCATTTGTACTTCTTTGGAAACCTTGTGAGACAAATGGGAAGATGTGAAGGGCATCCTTACAGCTCTGGTGTGGGGTGACCCTGAACCTTATAAACATGGCAGGAACTTATAGACCTCTTGGGGATTTGGGTATTGCTAAAGCTGAGAGAGTGAGCTCATGTGCAGCCTTTGCCTTGGGGAATTGTTCAGGAACCACTTCTGACCATGGGGTTTTTAGGTGTAATTATTCTTCAGACACTTGGACTGGAAAGCTGCTATCCGTGGGTGGGTTGTGACGTGTCCTCTGCGCGTGCTTGGTGTTTGCCGTTTGGTTTTATGTGGTCTGTGACTGGTCACCAAAGTCATACAGGCTGACTCTTGCTGGCATGCCCTTTTAAATTAGGGAGCAATGAATAATGGGCTGTGAGAGTTGGGGTGAATGCTAATTCTGCTGACTTGCATGAAGCCTTTGGGAATTGGAAACGCTTCCCAGATGCCCTGTGGTTTTCCAAATGCTTGTGAGTCCCAGCCAGGCACTTCCATTCACCAAAACATTTATGAGATTGGGGGTTTAACTATTTAATCTGCTCTGTGAGAACTGGAATTCTGTTTTCTGACTGAAATTGCTGGAATTATTCACACTAATTTCACTGGGGTGTGCATCTGGCCTAAGTCACTGTAACAGCATGTAATTATATACAAATGCAAATAATGCAAAGTGCATTAACTCAGAACCTTCCAAAACTAAAAGCAAATGCTCAATTAAGATGAAAAAAGACCTGGCCTGAAAATGGCTTGTGAGACCCTCAAGCCAATGTAGTTCTGGCTGTGGATGTATCTTTTCCTGAGACAGAGGGACATTTTATGTTGGAGTTGTGTTTTTTCTCCCCCTCATTCCCAATAGGATCTGCTGGAAATTGTTCAAAGGATTGGGATTTTGGAATAAGTCTCAGGGGAGAGGGATTAATGGGAAGTGAGTTGGTGAGGAGGTCAAAAAGACAGCCTCTCACTTTACTTTCTGCACACTTCTCAGCTGTGCATCTACACATGTATCTATTATACAGCAGGGTATTATGTAGATACATTTCTGCTTTAGGAAAGCTCTGCTCTTGTGTGATTATACTCATCTCCTGTCAGTCTCTGTCTAGGAACCACTACAGGTAATGAGTAAGATTGACTGATACTGAACATTTGGGATTTTTTTTGCTCGAAGACATCAAGCTCAAAACTTGAGTACCCTGGATTGAATACCTCAGCTGAGAGCTGGGGAGACAGATGTGGACAGAGGATGGGCAATTCCACTAACCCCTCATGGTTGTGTCAGCCCTGGGTGAGCCCCCAGTGCAGGTGAGCGGTGATGCTGGTCTGTGTGCCAGGTTTGGGCAGAGAAGGGATGGAGCTGCTGGCAGGAAAGGTTAGTGCTGGCTTTGGCACCTTAAATACTCAGCGTAATCGAGGCCTGACACACAACTGCAGACAGCTTAGGGACAGCACCTTGCTTGTCGCTAGGAGGTGGTTAGTTCCCTGTCATGCTGTGCAGGGGCTGCTGTCCTCTCTCCAAATCCTCACCTGGTGCTGCAGCAGAAAAGCTCGTCCTGTTTGGGCAAACAGCAGGCTCACGAGCTTTATTTTATTGAAACCATCAGGCTTGGCTAAAATCTCTGGTCTCAGAGCAAAGCCAATGACTTCATCCTTGGAGCTGCCTTCACGTAACCTTTGCTTTCACAGATCTATTAGGAAGCTCCCCGGGAGGGAAAGCCCAGCTGCCAAATAAATCATACCTTCTCAGCAGAGAGGTGCGAGATGCTCAACAGGAACCCGAGCTGCCTGGAAGGGGAGAGACGGGGGATCTTCTGCAGAGATTTTTCAAGCTCGTCCAGGCGCCAACAGGGCCAGATCCTCTGCTGGAGCCTGCCGATGTAAAGGCACCGGTTCCTGTGGAGTTGTGTTGCTCTATTCCTGTCGAGGATTTGGCCAGAGCCCATGTGTGTGGTAGGTAGGAAGGAGACTGTAGTCAACTGTGGGACTTTTTATTTTTCTTTCTAATTAAAAGCAGATATATTGTTCAAAACATTTGCAGTGGGAAACTATAATTTAGTTTTAGAATTTCCCATTTAATACTCCCTTAATGCCTGTGAAAAGCCTTGAGTCGCAGTTCATGATTTGAATCTTTATAGGCAATTAGCTGGAGAAACACAGGTACAGATTTGCAGAGGTGAGATGATGTGGGGAGAAGAGAAAACCTACAGATCGAGAAGCTTTTCTCTAAGATAGAGGGGAGAAAAGCCTCTATCTCATTTTTTTTAAAGATGCTTGAGCATCAGTGTTCCATGATGCAGGGGTCACGTCAGCCACCCATAATTCAGACTTGACTGGGCCAGAAGCCAGAGTTCCACACTCATTTCTCTGTAGTGCACATCTCCTTGTATCCTCTGCATTTCATCTGCTGGATCTAGCAGAGCCTGCATCAAGAAAAGGGACCCAGGGACCTGAGACTCCCCTCCAAGCTCTGCCTCTGTGGTCCAGCCCCAGCGAGGGCAGAATTGGAGGTGAGGGTGCTGCCATCTGCCAGAAGGTGCTGTGCAAAGGGTTTCTTTCTGGAGGACAGAGCAGGGTTTAAATCCCTGTTGCTGTGACTGCAAAAGACAAAGGGCTTGGCTGGAATTACAGGGGTTGTTTTACATCTGTCTCCTCCTGAGAGGAGACTAGGGGAAGAAAAATGAGATGTGAAACTTGTCTTATTTGTGCATCATTCAAGACTGATTTCAGAAGGGTTTGGACAGTGGGATGAGACTTTCAGCCTGAGGCCTCTATTAAAACTAGACCAGGTTTTTTGCATAACAGAGATGTTGCTGGCTCAGGTTTCTGCTCCATTGTTTTCTTCAAAGACTTGCAATCTCCAGCTTCTTCAGAAGATGATGCAAAAAACTGGAATGATCTGAAACCAGCAATTAGTGGGGTTTATATCTCTCACCCCAGATCCAGTGAAAATGTTTTTGCTTTTGTATCAAAAATGAGAACAACTTCTGGCTCCCACAATTTTCCCTGCCTTAGATGTTTCACCTCCATGAACTGTAAGTACTAAAACACTTCTCATCCTCTGGGTTTTCTCCACACCTGATTTTTTGCCCATTCCTCTGAGCCCCTTCTGCTGCCATGGAAGAAAATGAATTGGGGGCTTCTGTTTAATTCCTCAAGGGGGGAGGGTGTTTCAGTCCAGTTTGCTGTGATCCTAAAGTACTTACAGTGCTCAAAGATTGTGAATGAGAGGTGAACAAAGGGAAAGAAAGGATTATTGATGCTGTTGAACATAGTAAAACTGGTGGCTAGTCGGGCAGGTCAACATAATGCTTGTCTTGGCATTAGAGATGTGATGCTGAAGCTCCAACCATCTCTGATGACTTTGTGTGTGACTCCTGTCAGGGCTGGGAGGTTGGGATGCCCCCAGTGCTGCAGCAGATGCTTGCTGATTAATGGCACCCAGGTGAAATCAAGGCTACCTGAGCTGGTCCATATGCTCTTTATAAACCTGCAGCTGTTTTGCCGTGAGTGTCGGCACAGCAACAATAGGAGCAACGTGGACATACTCTCACAGCTGAAGTGGTGACTTCTCCTGCTGCTCATAGGTTTTCCTTGCAAGTCTGCTGTACAAAGCTTCCCATTCATGTGCCTTGGCTGTGCTGTCAAAGTATAAGTAATCACTTTCATACTTACTGAGCTGCATGGTCACCAAGGTGTAATATCTGATGGGCAACAGATGTCTGCTTTCTTCCAGGGCTTACAGCATTGTGTTATTGCTGTTATTTGCTCTGGCTCCATGCTGCCAGGGAGAGGAGGAGGGGCAAGTACTAATGCTGCCCACTGAATGAATGGCACCTACAGGCTTCCTTTGGCTTTGGGGGGAGAGGGAGCTGTATATGTGTCTATTTTAAGTGCTTGAATAATGCCCAGCACTCACAGATCCAGCATATCTCCTCAGAAAGGAAATTGCATCTCCTGCAGTCTGAATTTCTAGTTTATTCAGGTCGCCTTTGTCCAAACACAGCGGTGCTCCGCTGAGGGAGATTTGTTGTGTTTCTCAAATGTCCCTGTGCATGCACAATGCTGCAGAAGATAAAACAGCCTGTGAGTAGGATGAGGACCACGTCTTCTGAGGAAGTCTCTCGTGAAGCTGGCACCATTTTACCTTCACATTAGCTGTCTGTACTCAGGGCCTAAGCAGGGAGTCGTGCCTCCCGTGGTATTCAGCAGCAGTTCATGCACAGAGTTTGGTGGTTTAGTTTCCTTGATGGAGGGAGTGAGATGGTGCCTCTGACTCTGCTCCAGTGGTGCTGCATCCTTTTTGCTTTTTCAAAAGTGCTGCGCAGCCTGAAACTTCCACTTCGATACCCTCCAGGAAGCCTGGTTTAACGCCTCATCTGAAGGACATGATATGAGTCATTAAAAACATTTTTTAGAAGTCTGGAGGTGACCTATGGGGCTCCAGGAGACTGACTCCCATGTAGCAGCCAGTTTGTACTTGCCACCTCTGAGCTGACAAGCTGCTTGAAACAGTGGTTCTGACCTCTGTGGGGAGGACTTGGCTAATCCTGAGCTGTTTCAGTGAATTCCCAGGGGAGCTGCTGGGAAGTGAGCTATGGGGACAGTCATGATTTAGACAGCCTAAATTCAGGCAAATGCTTCCCGCTGACTGCTCTTAAACAGCCCCCAGTCAATACCTTAAGCTCTTTGCCCCATGCTTCAGAAGTGTTCAACTGTACTCTGATGGCACAGAAAGTACATGAGCTGTCTACAGCAGGACCCCTGACCTGTGGACACAGTAGCTGGGGTAAGACTGGAGACCTGTGGCCTGGCCTTCCTCACCCCAGGTAGGTCACAGACCTGATGTGCTGGTGGCCATGAGTGCTCCCTGCATTGCTGTGACCAAGGCGTATCTGAATGTCCCCAGCAGAGATACTCTGGAGGTGGCTTGGTCCTTTTTTATATAGTTACTGCTGGGATCACAGCTGCCAGACCAGCTTTAAAAACTCCTCTGCCCTTTACTGTGGGTGCTGTGACATCTGGGATCTGGTCACCCATTGGTGACTCTTCCCTGTTTCCTTTGCAGTTCAGACCCACACCTGGATGACCTGTCCCATCCCCAGACCTCCCACCCACAGCATTATCAGCATGGCCCTGAAGCAAGAGGTGAGTCAATGTTCCCTGTCACTTTGCTACACGGTGAGCCACAGACACTTTATTTCAGCAGGAATTTGGGCTTTAAAACCTTCAGGAGACTGAGGAAAACCTTCAGGAGACTGAGGCTATCATAGAAGATGTATCCCCCTTGATGAATCTGATTCAGTCATTAGAGCTATAGAATGGAAAAAGAAATACCAGCTTGGGGATGTAATTTGGCTCCATGGAGATACTGAAGCCTTGTCTGTGCTAATACTTGTAGTAATAGGTATTAAATTGGCTCGTGTAGACACAGCCCTTAAGGGTGAGAACAACTTCACATCTTCTTTTTAACCTCTCTCTTTTCAAGTCAACCTTTCTTCAGGCTCCAGGCGTAGGGTGTCTTTACTGCTGTTTATGTTATGCTGTTGCCTGGAGGTCTTGGCTGGCCCAGCAGACTGCTGTGCTGAGAGCTGTGTCTGTGGTCGGGGAGGAAGACCCACCGGGAAGAGTTTAAAATCTATGTAGACACAACAGGAAAAGGAAGCATTTCTTCGTTTTTGTAGAGTGAGGGGATGGCTTGAGGCTGCAGGGGGTTAAATTCAGATGGGAGGTGGTTGTGGCCCCCAGTGCTCTCTCTGCAGAGATCTGAGTGGTGGTAGCACTTGCTGCATGAGAAGCAGCCCCCAAAGCACTTAGTAACAGAGGACCAATACTGTGCCAGTGCTAGGTTACTTCAATGTACCTGGCTATAAAATGCTCTTGTGTTTCTGGAGTAGCATCCCAGGGCAGAAAGAAAAACCTTGCCTGTGGTATCAGGGGCCAGAGTCAGAATATGAACCTACCTCTCCTGAACAAAATCTGGTGCTTTGACATAATTTCATTAAAGAGCTTTTCCAGTCCAGTGCGTTCATCTCTGCTGCAATCTATTCAAGGACAGGCATCCATGGCTTCTGCCTGGCAGGTGGGTCTCATCCTGCTATGGAGCTGTACTTCTCTGGCTTCATTATTTTTCAAGACAAAAAGGCCTTTATGCAGACTTTGAGTAGCAAGACACTGTCTCAAATTCTTGTCATCATCCAAGTCAGCCTTTGAAAAGCCAAACGCTTTGCCCATTGTCTTTATAGGTAAAACAAAGTGCCATCTTTCTACAGTCTCTGGAAGAGCAACCTCCATGGGTTGCTGAGGTGCTGCTCAAGTGGCATCTCAGCTGAGAGCTTTCTTGCAAGCCTGGCTCCCCAACAGTTCAGGAGCTGTGCATCTGACCAAGCTCTCTGCAGCAGCAGATTAATACTGTCAAACATAATGAAGGGAGGAAAAAATATCCCTGAGTCAATAGGGGTGAGCTGGATCAAATGGTCTCCAATTCAGGAGATGAGTGTGCCTGTCTCATAGTGGGCTTTTAGCATTTTGTCATTAAAAACTGCAATAGTCAAATCTTCTTTCTTCCACAGTCCTCTTTTAGCAGGAGAAATGGGCCCCAGCTCCTTTGGTCACATCCAGGGCTGATTGTGCATCCATGGTATAAAGGCACTTGCATCTGGAGTCCCGTTGTGCCCAGATTAGGTGGTCTCCAAAGCACAGAAGTCTCTTGGTCTCTCTTCTAGGTCAGGCCCATTTCCAAGGTAAAGGCGAGTATTTGCAGACAAGCTGTGGCAACGAATGCCTTACCCGCTCTGGGGAAGAGGAGAGAGGTCTGGAGAAATATTATTACAAATTCCTGGCTTGAATGACTATGAATGACTATTCTTGTCTTTTCTGGAGGCTGTACCCCCAGCAGGACAGCACTGAGTGATTTCAGTGGCATACTAACAGCGAGACTAGTATGTCAGGTATTCTTCCCAGCAGGACTTTATTCTGAAGGATCTCTTTTAATTGCTGCTGTTCCATTTTTGATGACAGATTCCTGAGTGAACAATAGACTGGGGGAAACCTTGGGCCATCCTGTCTCTGCTGTGTGTCAGCTGAAAAGGAAATTTGCACATCTGACCTGTCCCTGCTTAACAAGGTGACTGGGGAAGAGCTGTTTGCTACTCGTTAGGACAGCACAGCTCTCCTGATGGCTCAGAGCAAGGATGAAAAAAATCCCAGAACAGGTGCAGACAATCTATCCTTCACTGGCACAACCACTGAGGTACTGAGTCCCTTTTATCATCTTTATCTAGGCTACTGGACATCCTTTTCAATAAAGGAGAGGAAAAAGTCCCACCAGCTCTCCCAAAATGCCATTAAATCTGCACATGAGGAACCTGAAGCAAGGTCTTCATAGCTTTTTCTTGTAAGAGTTTAGAAGCAGTATAGAAAGTCAGTCAGAAATACCAGAGGCGGGGGGGAAGAATGAGAAGGTGTTGTCTTAGCACAGATCAAGGCTTGGATCAGCTCCTGTCCAGGTCAGATGTGCGCTCTGAAACTGGGGGCATCTTCAGGTGCTGAATCCCAAATCTTCTGAAGGTTTTAAGGCGCTGGGTCTGCAGACCTGGGGCTGCCGCTGTAGTGAGCCAGCTCTTCTGCTGCTGGCCATGGCCTTTCCTTCGCACAATGTTCAGGTGGCACTCAGGAGAATGATGTTGACTTGCTGCCGTTGGGTGTTCTCTTCCAGGTCCATGGATAAGCTCTCTGCTGTTCACCATGTGTTGTGCAGCTGCTGTGTCCAGCCTGCTGTGAGCATGAATCATCTACAGGGCTATGCACAGAAATTGCTCCCAAAACCAAAATGTAGAATCCTAAATCACTTAGGTGGTGAAAAAATAAAGACAGTCTCCAAATTCTTATCCTTTTAGCTCAAGATACTTGGGTCTGGAGTTTCTAAACTCAGTCCTGTTTTCAACCCACATGTGGTGCCATCAGAGACATGGGCAAGCAGATCTTTTCTCCCTAAATCAACAAGACAAATCTTTGAGAGCAGTGAACAGGCCATGCATGTTTCCATACTTATCCCTTAGTCCTCCATGACTTGGAGATGGCTACATAATCTTGCATGAGTCTATTTGAAAGACTTTTTTTTCCCCACATTTTACCCCTCAAAAAAATAAGCTGTTCCATTGTATTTTTTAGCAAATATTTTTAGGTTATTTTGAGATCTTGGAAAGCACTCAAACAGCAACAGGTTTGGTCCCATCTCCTTTAATGAATAATTAATTTCTGCTGCTGGTGCATATGGCAGATGAAAGTGGTTTGGCCTGGTCTGTGAAATAGATTCTGTGTTAATCTCCTGCTTACCTGTAAGCTAGGTGAAAAAGCATACACAAACTATTTGATGGTTTTCCTCCAAATCAAAAAAAAGTCTCCATGGTCCTATTATCTCCTCTTATTAAGTATGTTTTCATGCTGTGCTTTTTTTAGTGCCCACAGTCAATAACAATTTAAATGATACTCTTTGATGCCCTTTGTTCACATCATTTATTTCCATCTCTTTATCTGATTTTGCCAACAGGACCTAATTTGAAAGAGGCTGCAGTTCAGCGGCAGGAGGGATTTAAACACTGTTAAGACTGACATTTTCCCTCATCTCACATCCCATGGGGTACCTGATTGCAAATTTATAATACACCAGAGGTCTTGCCATCAGAAGACACAGACTTACAGTAGCAGCAACTAATTTAAAAAAGATCTCCAGTGCATCAGTGTCTGGGGCTGGTTTACACAGACTAATTAATCCTTATTTGACCTGAATTAACTCTTAATCTGTGTGAAATGAAAGAGCTTTACTGGGATACAGAAAATTTTAAAAGATGGAAAATCCTTTCAGAACAGGAGGTTTCTGCAGCTGAGTGACTTGTGGATTAAAATACTTATTGGCTGCTGCTGTGGAAAATTAGCCATTTCATTTTTTCGTTCCCACTCTCCAGTTACTAACCAGGAAATGCAAGACGGGGCAGAAGATTCTTTGCCAGCAGCAGTTGCTGTCCCTTGGCAAGTGATGCAGAAGCAGAGCAGGACTGTCCTCCCTTCTGTTTCCTGCTGGTAGATTGGATTGATCAAAGAAATCTGGAGATGGCACAAGGGAGAAAAATCATTATGGAGCAGATCTTCCCCTTGATGTCCCCAGACTGCACAATCTCCAGGTGGGAGATGGCTTCTCTGCTTCTTGGGAGCAGTCGCTGTGGTAAAGACTGCAGACATGAGCACTGGGTCAGTACAGTAGGATTGCGGAGAATGCTTCCTATGTAGCCTGCTCAAAAGTGGGGACACGTCCCCAAACCATAACTTTGTGAGAGGGTGGCCTGGGACAAGGGGACTTGTACTGTTAGGAAAAAAGGCAAAAAAAAAACCACCCCACAAAACAAACTTTCAGGCTTAATTTGCTTTGTAGGTTTAATAAAGGACAAGCTTGATCATATCTCTTCTCATGCCTCAGAGGACTCTGCTGAAGCACAGGATGAGCAAATGGCTCATCCAAGATGATCTCAAGAACGTGAAGGGATGAACACATCCTTGGGCACAGTACACCATGATGCAGAGCTAAATGGGATATGCTGGGTTCAAAGTGAGATTTGGAGACTGGAGCCAGAGCAAGGATAAGTCAAGACCACCCTGGGTGTGAGTGAACTTTCACTGCTCACCCCTGAGAGGGATCTTGTTCAGTGTTCATGGACATGTTATGGGCTAGCTGGGACTTCTGGAAGCTGTAGGAAAAATGAATGGCTGGAGAAGGTCAAATCTGCACATGTAACCTGGTATTTTGGTTAGATTGTGGTGTGCTGTGCTAAATTCTCCTACTTGTGGAAACAGGCTTTCTCAGACCTCATCTTTGTTTTGCCCTTGTTTGTATTTCACTGTGCAAAAGTAGTTAAGAGATACCTGGGGAAGATCAGAAGACTGTCTGTAACGGGGTGAGTAGCCAATCATGCCAGGTGAGACCTCTCCCAGAGCCAGAAAGGCAGCAACTTACCTTTCTTCTATGTTCTTGGCACATTTAATTACTTTTTCCAACCTACTGTTTACTCTATTTGAAACTCCAGCCAATATAGGACTACTGCACCTCATTTAAGTACCTAAATCAAAGGGCAGGACCCTAATCTCCAATTCCTGATGTGTGGTGCTCTCCAAAGTCATCCAAGATACCTGAGCCCAGAAGCACGGTGTGAGCCCCAGCCCCCTGTATAGTAAGACCTTCTGTGCCGTGGCCGGTAACATTGCTGTGAATGCTGTTATTACTGCATTAAATGTCCCCTGCCCCAGCCATGGCAGAGAGGCGTTGCAAAAGATGCTACCACATTACGCAGAATAAATGTCACCCTCTCAAATCAGCAAACTGTCGAAGGCTTTGAGGTAACCATTTAAAGGTTATCCGGCGCTGCTTGTATCTCTATTTTCAATTGCCCCCCCACCTTGTTGGCTTTGGAGTCTTTAGTATGGAAAATAAATTGTAGCTCGATGTGCTGTTCCATCATTCACTAATGCCTGATGTGACAGTCTCAGCAGATGACAAGATTATAGTGATAAGGGTCTAGTCTTAAAATGTTTACCATTTCCCAGTTGGATCTTTGACCTCGGACTGCATTAATGTTGTGCCATTTTTAGGTCTAATGCCAATCTCTGTCTTGCAACATATCATCATTTTAATGCCTGATTTACACTCTGAATTATGGTAATTTATTGTAATAGTGTGATTTGACCTTTTCAGTATTTCCTGTTTTTATTGGCTAGATGTTTTGTCCCTTTCCCCAGAGGTTAGGGAGACTTTGGGGGGAGCGGAGGTGGCGAGCGAGCCTATCAAAACACACAGTGCTGAAAAGGGCAAAATGCAAGAGCATCCTGCTAATTCAGGGACTGGGGAAAGCGTGGAGATTTAAAGGTGACGTTTGTGACAAACCTTATGCCAAGACCAGAGATGACATGTTGTCAGCCTTTGAGATGAAAGGGCATCTTCAGGAATGGCTGATCCAATGTCCGTGAACCTCTGTGTACGAAATGGAGCTTGTTGTGCCTTCATAGAGCCAGCTTGTGCCTCACCGGTGTGGAGGTTGCTGTCGCAGTTTGAAGCTGGTATTTATGATTCCAGCACAGTGAAATGCCCTTGAGAGTGGATGGGTCTGTTTTTAGAGGAAATTGGCTTTGGGAATTGGAGTGTGCCCTGACAAGGGAGCAGAAATGTAAAAGGCCGAGATGGAAAGTGAAAATATAATCCTAATTGTTTCTATTCTTATTGTCCTCTGCCCAGAAACACTGCTTCTCTAAGGTTGGATTTGCAGGCATACAATGAGAAAAAGTGATAGCTTACTATTAAAAAAAAGAGAGAGAGAGAACACAGAAACACTAAAATAATCCCCTGCAACAAAAAACCTTTGATAAAAGTAAAGCTGAGCCTGAGGGTGATGCTGCTTCTTCACCCTGTTCTTCAGTATCCAGTTTGTTCTGGAGAACCCAGCCTTTCCTTTCTGTTTTGGAGTGTTGTTTGGGGTTTTTTTTAAGGACTGCCCTTGGGCAATCCTTTTGAAATAAGTATTTGTGCCTAGCTCTGGAAACAGCAAAAGCAAGCAGTCAGCTCTTCTAATGGCCATGCTGCCTTTCTGGGAGCAGCATCTTCAGTCTTTGCTCTCAAGGAGAGGGAAAGCACTGCTGAGTTGGGCTGGGACTTCAGCCCTCCAAGAGGTATATTCAAACTTTAGCTAATGAAGGCTCAGACAAACACGGATCTAATCCTATGCTGGAGGGGTGGTGGTTGCTGTTATGAAGCTTTCATAGGAAATGAGTACAGGAAAATAAAGAGGCAAAGCAGGTCCTGAGAATTTATTGCTCTCAAAAGTGAGGGAAAGGTGATACTGTAGCTACTGCAAGTGGAATAGATTGGAAATGTAATGGAACTGGACTCATCTCCTTGGGTTTGTACAGCACCCTTAGGATCTGGTACCTCCCTCGGGCACTTTTGGCACACCGGTCATGGATTACAGAAGCATGAATTTTGTCCAAAACCAGAGGTAAAGCTCACACGTGTGCCTGGAGAGAGCATGATGCCATCTTGGTCCTGCTTAAATGCACAGACTGAGGGAGTGCAACAGCCAGGACCGCAGCGAGTGCATGAAGCGCGCCGCTACTGCTGCGATGCGGCATTGCTGACCCCCAGGCAGCAGATGTAGGCCAGCGTGACCTTAAGGGAGATCACAAAATGTAAATTGTGCATACACGAAATTATATTTTCAGGTGACTTGTTTTCTCTTGAGCCATCCAACTCATGTCCACCAAAGGGTTAATTTATGGTGATTACTCAAAGTGATCAGTCCAAGGCTGTAGCTGCTTAGTTAAAAGTCTCCCTTCAGCTTTAGCTAGTGGGCACACAATTGTTCTCGCTCTGTACCAGTTGTTCTATATGGGGCAAACATCCATCCTTTCCAATCCATCCCAAAGGCCATTTCCATTACTCCTTGATTGGGCTGATGAGAAATAATAAAGCTTCCTAGTGCTAAGCTTCAGTAAAATACTCAGAGTATCCCATATGAGATGACTCCTAATACCAGTGAGCACTTTGTACCTCACAGGCAATGTTTTAGTTCATCGTCTCTAATGGGATCATACTCACGGAGGTTGAATTTGGCTGGTGGCTTTTCCCAGCAAGCTTGCTCTTGACAGTCACACAGTGCCTGGGCTTTAGCTGACACTTTTCAACAAGCCATGCCCCAACTTACCACACTGGTAGGAGTTTAGTGCCTCTGAGACTTCTGCCCCTCTGTCAAGTCTAGTTAAAATTGCCCACAGCTCCTCTCTCCTAATGAGCACTGGAACCTATGGGCTGTTCCCTTAGGCACACCCAATGCATTTGTCTTTTTAGCTGAGAAAACCAAACCAACGATGTTCTTAATTGTGACCACACTGAAGCCCTTGGAAAAGCTCGTTTTTACCTGACCTCCAGAGACAAAGGCTATTTCTGCCCTGTAAAGTGTGTTTTGGACTTGCACTGCGCAACAGCACATCTCAGCAAGAAACAGCAGCTGAGCAGGGCTGGTGAAATTCAGGATCTGAGTTATTTGCACTGATTTCCGGGATGGTTTGAGACAAGTTTCCTTCATTTTGATGTTCATTTGCCATAACTGTAACCAGGCCAACAACAGCCAGCTGGGATTTGACAAGGTCAGTCGTGTTTGCACAGGTCCCATGGGCTCCTGATTGGGGACTTAACAAGAAATTTGCTGGTTAAAAAAAAATAAAGCAGTTTTAGATATAGACAGAAATTCTCTAAGTCCTTCTTGATGGCCAGTCCATACCTAAAGGATGACTAATTTAAATACAGTAGATGTATCCTGTACTTGTGCACTGACAAAATCATCACCTGTTGGAAGGGAAGCTAAACCAGAGATGGCCATTCCTGACTTGTCAGCAGTTTTTAGAAAAACCTACATGAAGTGTGATTTTTTTTTTTGTTTTGTTTTGTTTTTTGTACATTTTTAATCCTTTCAGCCAATTCTACATAGTTACAGCCAGACATATAGAGGCATTAGATGCCTGCTTTGTACGTACAATCACCTTCATTAGTTTGATGTGCAAATGGTTACTTAGAAATACTAATATCTGCGATGAGTGGTTTCAAATGACTCCACAGGCAGGCGTGTGGCGCTCTGAACAGGTTGCGTACCCTGGGACCTTGGAAAATGGCTCCTTTTAAGTTTCCACTCGCATCCTGTTACTGAACTGAGATTTTGCAGAAATATTTTGAAATTATTGTTCGAACATTTTCATGCTTGCTTTTAAAGTAGATCATCCTCTGTGATCATGGATAATGGAAACGATTGTTCAGTGGTCTCTTACTCCAATCGAGTCAATTTGCTTTGCTGGGATTTCCCTCTTCCCTGTGTTCAGTGGTAGGACCGAAGAGTGAAGCGGATCTAATTAACTTCTCTCAGGGGTATTGACTGTCTGCAAAGGAAGAGGAAAGCAATGAGGAATACATTAGGAGAGCCTGTTGGTTGCCAGCTCACACACGGTAGCACATCTTCCCCTTGCAAAATCAGGGTTCACATAAATTTCCTTATCTGATTGTGTTTCCTGTTGCATAAAGGCAGGGGAGGCTTTGTGAACTCCTATGGTTTCTGAAGACAAAGTCAAAAGGAAATAAAGCGAAAGTGCTTTGTATAAACAGTGGAAATTGGAAATTAGAAATTCATAATTAGCCTTCGTTCATTGGGAGGTTGAAAAATGAAATATGAAGTAGGTATTATCTTCTCTCATTTAAGGTGTACCTATATGCAGATACAGAACACGAGCCTGACTGCAGATCAGGTGCTACCTTCATCTCTCTTGAACACCTATGGGAATAGCAAAGATTTTGTTAGGATGGTACCTGTGGTGAGGCAAGCAGCACACCTGTGAGATGGCAATAGCCTTCATCTTAGAGAGCATTTCTCATGAAAATGACCACAAAGGTGCCACAGACATTGTCACCTCAGGCTGATAGAAGTTCATGTTTGTAACTGAGCAATCATTGCCACCCACTGATGCAAACTTAAAAGGTCTTTCCTGGTATCCTTGAAATTCTGGTGGGAGTGTTTTGTTTGCAGGACAGACAGTGTCCTCCAACTGTAGCGTTGCCACAGGTTCACCTCTGTGTTGGAGACCTGGAGCTCTCGAGGCAGGGAGGAATGGAGTGAAGCTGAAATACTCTATGAAGTAGAAAGGAACCTTCACACGTTTCTCCTCTGAAGCATTAAGCAGTTAGTAAGTCTTTCTGACCATCATACTAAGATGACATAAATGAGGATGGTGTGTCAGGCCGAGACTATCTGGGAGCCAATTAAAAAAGAAAATTAAGCTAAGAAAATTTTTCACCTTGAGAACAATTAGACACTGGAATAATCTCCCAAGGGAAGCGGTAGATTTCCCTGTATTGGACGGTTTTAAGATTCATCTTGACAGGGTGCTGGACCATCTCATTTAAACTGTATTTTTTTTACCTTGAAAGGTTGGACTAAATGATCCTTGAGGTCCCTTCCAACCTGGTATTGTATGATTCTATGATTTTCAGATGTCAGAAGGTAACAAGGTGCTGGCTCTTCTGCTAAATTGAAATCGTTTTGCAACATCCCTGCTTCTGACACAATCTGTTGATTGTCATCTTTATTACACCATGTGCAAGGAAACACATAATAGCATCTTGCCAAAAATGTATTGCCATTCAAATTGCACCCATAATCTGTATGTCTCGTGCAATCTCAGTCTTTCCTAATGAATACGTTTCCCTACCAATTTCTGCAGGATGAGAGCCTTGGTCTTGCAATTCACTCAGCAGCAGGGCTGCAGACGCGTGTGTGCCTTTCGAAGGGGGAGAGTATCAGGGGTGGGGAAGGAAGAGGGAAGGGACGTGGTCAACATCCCTGTCAGCACAACATCAAATCAGATGATGAGAAACATTAAAGGTATAACCTTAGCAGAATAACCCTCTTCTGAGCACAGCTGTGAGCAGCAGCATCAGTGCTCTCAAAATATGTTGCTGGTGCAGAATCACTTAACAACAGGTTATTTTATAAGCCTTTAAACTCCCTTCTGTCTTAACACCTTCTTTTAGGAGGACTAGGCTGGGTACTTGTGAGCTTCAGCTGTTGCATTGCCAAATGCCTTACACCAAGTTCGTGGGGACTCTTGGTGCTTCCAGTCTTCTTTGCTCTGTTGGGTGATGTCCTGCTCTGTAGCCCCGTCGGGCTATTGCAAAGATAAATAACGGCTGTTTGCTCGGGCAGTGGAAAAACTAGGAATCCCTCACACTGGGATACAGAGAGAAGTGATGAATTGAGGTGGCTGCGTGGTGTTAGTGCAGCAGAGTATTTTGCAGGAGGGTGCTTCAGCGAGGTGATGGAAGGCAGCCTTCCTGCCCTCGGTGAGATCTCCTGCTGACTGTGGGGTGTGCCTGTACCTCCAAAACCAACACATGGGCAATCACTCAGAGCAAGTTTCCTCCAAGGACAAAGGTAAATAGCAACAGATCATGCCCCCGCCTTTCCTAAATAAATGCAAAACATATTGGCCATCAGCGAAGTGTTTTATGGTTCCCACCTCATTCTTACTTGTTTGATAGGTTTTGCAACTCAACCTGCAAAGGGACTGTGGTGGGAGAGCCCTGTGAGTGAGGGGCTCAACCACAAAGGCTGAGTTGTGGCCCTGGGATGGTTTAGCAACAGCAGTGACTGGTGCTGGGTAGAAACATTGGGAAATGACTGATCTAATGGTGAGGGAGCGTGAAACAGTGTCTGTGTTCCCTTCCCCTCTGCTGGGGTAAAAGGGATTCATGTGCATTCACAGGAGCAGTTGCTCATGCCTCTGTGTGTTTACACCCTACTTTGCCTTCCCTTCATGTGAGTGGTGCTAAATTCATCTAAGATCCCTATAGAAGCAATAGTTATTAAATGCAATAATTACCTGTATGCTAAAGAATGTCCTATTTAGATTCAAATATATTCCATTCAATACATTGTGCCACTGCACTTCATAAATAGAGCAAAAGGTGGTTTATAGGCTAGGGCTATGCTTGTATCAGCTTTCTGCTGTGGTCATCAATTAAATCATTAAATAATGAATGGATTGGCTCAGCTCTATTAAATGATAATCTTCAGTCCCATACATCCTGTAATTTCTGCTGTGTGTGTTGGGAGTGTGCGAGCTCCACTCTTTACAGGCATCAGAGCTGGGTAAGAGCTGAGTAAAACGAGTCTGCTGCTTGGCAGAGCCGGGGCCTGGCATTTCTGTACCGTGAGCTCCTCAGTGCCTGGGTAGCACGCAGAGCTGCAGCCCCACTCTTCAGACTCTGTTTTAATAAGTGTTTTGCCCCAAGCAACTCTTTGGATGCCTTTTGTCCCCTATAGGAACTTAAATCCTAACACCAGAAAAAGCACACTGGAGAATCGTATTTCTTCCTTTGTTACCACTAAATGCAATGAGGCTGTCAGGGACCAGCACAGTACGGGGACTTGTTGTGAGTGTCTTATAAGATGCTTGGCCTTTCCTTGCCTTAGCTGCCCTTCTGGGTGAAGCAAGGTGAGCAGGACTTAGCTGAAGGGTTATGAGGAGAAATCGGTGTTTCGAAAATAGTACTGTAGGGTACCGCTGCACTTTGCTTGAGGGAAGTATTTTGCACCAAGGCTAACAAATTAAATCCGTGTCCAGAGCTGCTCTAGGGCCCAAATGCGTGTCTGCAGCCTGCAAAATGGAGTGGTGAGTGCAGTGTGCCTGGTGGGAATGAGCCCTGCAACCTGCCAGCTCCAGGGTGTGCCAAGGTACCGGGAACATGCTGAGTGGCACAGGCACGCGAGCGGCTTAACCACAGCCATGGCTTAACTGGAGTGCTCAAGACCATTCCTGTCCCTGCTCACCTACTACTGTGAAAGGACCCCAAGGACACAGACCAGTGGAGATTTGGGTACCAAACTCCCCTCTGTCCCTTAGGCTCACCCAGCTTCACTGGTACAATCAGACAGGCATCCTTTTGGCTTAGCCCATAAGCAGTACAAGACTGATGCAGCAAAACCTGCTTGTGAGGAGGCTAGTGCACCAAAGGTATGTTTTAGAGAGCAAAATATTAATTCTTCAGAAAGAATTCTCCTTCGGAATCCGATCATCTCCTACTGGGTGAGTGAGAGCAATACCTGGCACTTGCTGGGCTGGCTCACTCGGACGTCGCGCTGCCGGTATCGTCTTGCAGTTCTTTGTAAAGCACTTGGGGATGACTTGGCAGGTGGAAAGGTGTTTCTTAAATTGGAAGTCTCCTGATCCTATGCCTTAGAAAAGCTTCATTAATTAAATTGTAGTTGCCAACAGAGAGGGTATTTTTCCTGGCAGTTAAATGGTTGGAGGATCTGAGGGCCCCAGGCAAAGCCAAAGGTACTGGATCCAGCAAGACGTTAACTGCCAGGAAATATCCCAACAAGACAGTGTTATTGCTGCAATATGCTTAATAAAACATTCTGGTTTTCCTCTGGCACTGCAGGCACTGAGAAGGCACAGAGACACCATCCAGCTCCTTCGACATCTAATTCAGCTTGGCAGGCAAAGCGAGCAGGAGGTGCAGGGCTCTGCCACCCCGTAGTCCATCAGCTTGGACACGCTGCACAAATCGGTGCATTTCCATTCAGAAATGCATTTGGGAGGCAGGCCAGAGGAAACCAGTGTTTACTCAGCCTCTTAACACCTCTAAGTCCACAAAAGTGTTGTTTCTGATGCCAAATCCAGGGTGCACTCGAGCAGAAAAGGGGCTGCTCTTGCAGTTGGTGATGTTTCTTGCACTTTGCTCTCTACATGTTTTTTCTGCTGTGACAGTATCGGGGTGTTTCGTTGTTGCTAATTATAGAGAGCAAACAAAAGTGTACTTTGCAATCCGTTGTGGATTAATGCAGTGTAATGAGCTAGGACTAGAATTTCTGTTTTGTAATAGGAAGTGGGATACGACCACATGGCCAGTCAGTGTTAAAAATCCTAAATTACCTCTGCCTTGCAAAGAAACTCTCTGCCACTTTGTGGGGAAAGAGAACTGTGGGGTTCAGCTGGCTTCAAGGATTTCCCAGACATCCTCTATAATCCTGAGACTTCTCTCTTCCCTGGCTGCAGAACAGATTTGTAAAACCCAGTTTATTTCTCCAAGTTTTGTTCCCCTCCTTTCTCCACAGTACAAATCCCATCAGGGAAGGAATCTGGGTCTTACGCACCGAGCACAGCACAACCCTGATCTCCCCTACACCCCACATCTTGGAGGCTGGAGCTAAACTAATGTTTCCCTGGGCTTGCTTCAGACAATAGCAGTGCTCGTGTGAGAGCAGGCTTTATCAACCCACATCACACCAGAATTAATGGCTCCCTTAATAAAAGCGAGTGAGATCATCAGTCTTGGCTTAATTTTTCCTCTTTATTGCCTTTTACATGTACAAGTAATGATCAGCTGCTTAAATATCTCTAAAGCCAACATTTCAGGACATGTTCAAATCTCTCACTCTCTAATGAATGGCAGAGTCATTTCAGATGGAGTTTCAGCACTTTTCTGGATCAAAAGAAGAGGCTTCTTGTAGGACCTGCTCCAGTGTCATATCCCATTCTTCAAGCCTCTGAAATGTGTCAAGGCCCGCTAAAATAGCGAGATGCGCCAGTCCTGCACTGTAGTGCTCAGTGCAGGCTCAGGTCAGAGATCACACACAGGTTTGAAGAAAAAGGCCAATGTCTCTGTGCTGTTCATGTTAAAATAGGACCGTCACAAAGCTCCAGGAACAGTTTAAGAGATTCCTTGGATTTCCAAATAATCTTTCAAGAGAAGTCACCACATTATGGATCAAAGGTTTTGTTTCCCCTTGCTCCCCAGGATTTCTAGATGCTGTGGGCTCTCCATTTGCCCACTCCATCCCAGAACAAACATCAGAATCAGCTTCTGAGGTGTTACTTAGATACATAGGAGCCTACATGCAAGTGAGGTTCCACGTGATTTTAATTCATAAATATCTGTATCACTTGAATAAAAAGTAGTTTTAGGCTCTAGAGCTCTTCTGAAAACCATCTCTCTCCCTCAGGTATTTCTTGTGCACAGAAAAAAAAAGAGTCCCTGATACCTAGCGGTGTTTCTGCTGAACTCCCCAGCAAACATAGTTTAAGGGGAGAGATAATATTTATCCCTTCACTTGGCCCTGGTAATTTTTGTAAAATATGTGTGTGTACAGGATGTGCAGCCCCTGAACTTGCTGCCCTGAGGTGCCATCCAGCTCACGGCTCCATCCCAATGCCCGGAGGAGCAAGCGCTGCTCCGAGCTCGCGTTGAGAAGCGCCGAAAGGTTTGAGGCATTATTGTCAGCGCATTGACTCCTTCCTCCTGCTGTATGAAAAATTGATTTACTGTAGCTGTAAAGAATTTGCAATGTACTTACAGAGGTGTAATTGGTTAGAGAGCTTGCGGAGAGCCCCAGCAGCCCGTCTCACCGTGCCCTGCCACGTGCTCGTGTTTGCAGCAGCGAGTGCAGGAGGAGATCGCTCTGGTAGGGCTGAGGTGGAAGAGCCTGCTCGTTGGTTGTGGCAGCACATATACAAAAATGAATAGTTTTTCTTTTTTTGTTGTTTTTTTTTCACCTACCATTAATCTGCAACGTGCATGAATTGTAATTAAGCTCATTTAGAACAGGGCATTGTATACAATACACTAATATCAGCAATAGAGCCATTCAGAGTAGCTCCATTTGTCAAAATAATGATATGGGGGGAAAGCGTGTTGCACGTAGCTCTGAGTGTCAGTGAGCAGTGCAGGCTTCAGATGCTCCTTTGAAGTGGGTGGCGAGGATGTCACACTTCTCCAGGCCTCTGGAGAAGGTCTGGAAACTTTGTAGAGGTTTATGTACAGTGCATCATTTTTGAGGGAGCAATCAAAGGACATCTTCTGAACTTGAACTCCCAATTCAATCATTTAGAAAGGCTAATGCTCTCATTCTGAGTTATTATATGATCAGTTTGTAACTTTGACTCATAGTTGAAATAAATGGTTTTGGTTGGCCTTATTTGTAGATTTAGCTGAGAAATTAGGAAGAAGTTTTTCACTATAAGAGTGGGGAGACACTGGAACAGGTTGCTCAGAAAAGCTGTGGATGCTCTATCACTGGATACATTCAAGACCAGTCTGGATGGTGCCTTGCACAAACTGGTCCAGTGGGAGGTGTCCCTGTCCATGGCAGGGGGGTTAGAATTAGACAATCTTTAAGGTCCCTTCCAACCCAGCCCATTCTATGATTCAATAAAGCACATCATCCTGAGAGCACCTACAAAAATCTCACTTAAATTAGTGGGGTTAATGAGACTGCTGCCTGACATAGTATTAGTGTTGGGGTAGGATGCTCTGGAAATGCTTAGGGGTGCAAGCAGGAACCAGGTTACCCAAGAGCTAGGACTTGATGTCACAGAGCCAAAGCTCACCCTGCTCAGAGGGTCGGCAACACCAACAGAAAATGGATGCTAAGCCCTCGTGCTCTATTAAACTACCTTGCAGAGCCTTTCTGCTGGAGAGGGAGCTGTTTGACTCCAGCTCCTCTGGGTCAGCTGCACCATTTAAGGTAAAACCTCCTGTGTTTGGGTAATGGGGCCTTTAACAGAAATCAGGGAAAGGCTTTAAAGCAGGAGGAGCTAATTAGTTGTTGATTGCCTGGGCTCTGCAGGCAGGGGTGGAAGTTTAAGCAGACCAGAAGCTCTGAGTTCTCTGTGTTGATTGAGAGAATGAGACAGGGGATGGCTTTCAGTGAACATCTCCTGTGAGGATACTTCCAACAGTGAGTACCTTGAGTTGTTTATTTGTTGTTTATGGCCTAGGTTGCCCAGAGAAGTGGTGGAAGCCCCATCTCTGGAAGCCTTCTAAGGGAGGATGGACAGGGCTCCGAGCAACCTGCTCTAGTTGCAGATGTCCCTTCTTCCTGCAGGAGGTTTGGACTAGATGACCTTTAAAGGTCCCTTCTAACCCAAACCATTCTATGATTCTTTGGGAGGGTAAATGAGGGGCTGAAATCTCTCCTTCCTGCCATGAAATCCTTGATTCTCAGGCAGCTTCTGAAGTTCATACCATGCCGCTCATGGTCTCTGAGGTGTGCTAAACCTCTCCAACATGCTCAGATTCAGTGAACTGTCCCTGTGCAGGCAGGGATTTCACCCCTCAGCTTCCACCACTCACTGCACAAAAAACAGGAGAGGTGTTGCCAGCTCTGGGGTCTGCCTGCGTCTGTGCTGCGAGGCTGATGCATCCCAGCTGGGTCCCCGTGCGACACCAAGTTGCTCTGCGCATTTGGAGACTGTGGGGTTGGGGCTTTGGGACATCTGGAAAACCAAAAGCTTGCCACCCAAAGTGGGGCTCAGCAGGTCTGGGATTTGACTCCTTGTCTGCAACCTTTCAGGGCAAGGTCTGGGAGGCTGTCATCTTTCCCTCCTCTGCCCTTGTGATTGCATCGGTGAGTTTGCTGGGGCTGTGCTGGCTGAAGTGCTGACAATTTGGGAAGGCTACATTCTTCTAGGAGGAAAAACTGGGAAAGTAGTTACATCTGTGAAGTCTCCAGCCTATCTCAGCTGCCAGAAACGCTAACAAAAGCAAAACGCATGCTGGTTTCAGGTGTTGTGGACATTTGAAATGTCTTGAAGTGGGGCTTCTTGCACAAGCCACAGTGGGAACAACTTTTGTCTGAATGAGAAAAGCTAAAGTGTGAGGGAGGTTTTCGCTTGCACCCTTGTCTGTTTTGGTGTAAAAGACCATGTAAGGTGGCTGGGAGAGAAGAACCAAGTGATTAGGCCGGTTTTTGTGGAGCCCAAGTGCCTGGTGCTTGGCGGGTATCTGAGCTCTGCTTCCCATGAGCAAGGTGGATATTTCACATATTTAGCCTACGACCCATTGAGGTTCCCTCTGCGCCGCCTCCCCCCTGTCCCTTCCCTTCTTTGTCAGGCTGTGCATGCCCTGGCCCTTGTCAGTGAACAGGAGACCTCTAGGACTAATTATTATTTAATGCTGCATTTCTTCGCTTTTTTTTTATTTATCCTTCTACCATTTAGTGCCCCACATGGAAGTGTTGATGTGTTGTCAAATGCCTCCATGAGATATTTGATTGAAATACATATCACCTGGCTGACAGGGAAATGCTTTCTTGCTCTGCAAAGAAATGCAGCAGCTGCCACCTTCTACTCCCCACCTTTCCAGCAGAACTCAAATGAATTGCTTTATTTCAAGTAAATTTGATAATAAGGTTGAGGTGTCAAAAGTGATTACATTCCAGAGTATCACGGCACTTTAATTAAGTAGAAATCATATTTGGATTATTTGGTTTTCCCAATTTTCCCAAAAAGTATTTGCTTCTTCCTGGCTGTCCAGGATAACCGGGAACAAGGATGGAGTTGATTTCCTCCTTGCAGATCTTCTCAAGGGACTGCCTGTCCTCCGTGCCCTGGCAAGGCAGGACCAGCATCTGCAGGCCCAGCACCTGGAGAAACATCCACAAAAAGCATTGCCTGGGCCCCATATTTTTTTCTCTGAGCATAAGCACAGAGGTGCTATTCCACAAATGACCTTTGCAACCTGCCCGTGTGCCTTTACGTTGCTTTAACCACGTGTGAAGCAGTGGTATTAATAATAATACTATTCACACCAGAGTCTCCTGGGCAGCTGAATGACAGTATGAATGCGGATTAATATTCCTTAGCCACAAGGGACTTAGGAAGGAGCTGATGGAAGCATAGCTTGTGAAATTAATAATCACCACCCACTTGGAGGAAAAGGAATTGGATTATAGGGACTCCAAAATTAATAGTATCCTGGGCAGGCAGAGGCTATTGAAATATTCATTGGGTTCAGCTAACCTGAGACAGTAAGAAGCAGGCGAGGTGTGATGCATTATGTAGCCACGGGCCATGCTGAGCTGCCTTCCATGGCCGTGGGGGCCGGTGCTCGGGAACCGTCTCCTCTCCGTGTGCCGACAGTGTGGCACTAATTGGGCAGAAGTATACGGTTATTGACGGGAAGGTGTATAGCCGCTGATGAGCGCTGCCAGGTATTCTTCTGCACGGCATAAATAGAGCAGCAAGGGATGCTCTTGGGCTGAAGCGTGGGAAAGCTGGCAGAGGGGGAACTGGGAGGTTGTCATGCAAAGGGTTTTTGGCAGGACAACTGCCCTGAATCCTGGGGGGGCTGCCTGTGTGGAAACATCTTGACTTGAGTGAGTTCTGGCTGCTGTGGGATATCACTATGGGGGGACAGGGCATCAGCTTGGCTGTGTGAACGGCTCCTTTCCTCCTGAAAACCATGTCCTGCCTGTGTCTGCAGGAAAAAATAACTGACCTTGCTCCCAAGTGTGTGAAATTGCTGAGAAAAACAGTGAACCCACTGGCGTCTTCCAGAGGGTATCCCCAAAAGTGGCCATGAGGAAAGGGGAGGCACAGCACTGGCAGAGCTGCCATGTAGAGCAAGCCCAGTGCATTGGGTCGATGTGGAGCTATCTTCTTTTGCCTCTGGGAAATGCTGCCCCTCTCCCAGTTGAGACAGGGATGGAGAGAGCGTTCTGATTAAAAAAAAAATGCTCCTCTTCCTTGCTCCCCAAATCCTTATTTCTTGACCATTTTCATTAATGTGTGACTCGCAAGCTGCAGGGAGAGGGACCCGAGCTCACTTTAAAATAATCAGATCTCCATAAACCTGCATCTGGCATGAAGATGCCATTCTTAGCTCTGAAGAGGTTCAGCAGGTTGTGTTGGTTTGGGAGGCAGCTGTCTGTAAAACAAAACGTGTGCACGAGTCTGGGAGGGCAGACCCGCGATGGGCGGCCTGTGGGATGTGGCGTGGCCTCCGTCTGTCCCCCTCCTCCATCCCTCCTTCCTGACTTGGACAAGGGTGATAGCGACTCCCATGGACTCTGCTGCCAGGAAAAATGAGGTATATCTCTGCTCCTCAGAGGCCGATGGGACCCCCTGAGAAGCAGCTGCAGGCCAGATGCCACCAAGTGTTGTGGAGGCGGCGTGCTTGAAAAGGGAAAGTGGATACGGGAGGGAGAAGCCACCAGTAAATTAAATTAGTTGTGCTATTGAAGAGGGAGGCATTGCCCCTGTGAGAGTATGTCAAAGTCCTGCAAGCTCCTGTGAGATGTGCAGTGAGGCTGTTGTGCTGCCAGTGTGCTAAATTACTCCTTCAGTAGGTATCTGAAAGGGTAGATCACTACAGGGGATCATTATTTAATCAGTCTGAATTAAAGATTCCCCAGAAATACAACACTGTGCATTAAAGAAAAAAAAAATCCTGTATTTTCCACAGCTCTGCTCTCCTTCAAGAAAACCAGTTGGTTTTGATTTAATTCTGCCTAGAGGTAACCAAAGCATCTCAGTTGAAAACCTGACCCCACAATTTCCAGGGTCAGCCCATCCTTCTTTCCCAGTGGAGGGAGGATCTGGTGGTGGTGACGCATCCAGAAAGGCTGCCGTGGTCACTGCACGTGTGAAAACCGGTCTAAACTTCAGTGGTTCTGCAAAACACATCTGCTCATCCACTCAGGCTGCACAAACTGGAGCTCAGCCCAGATGAGTTTGCCAATGTAGAGCTCTCACTGGCCACAAGCTGGTGAATGGGTTTGTTTCATTGTGTTTATAATGGGGAAGAAAACTCTGCATGTCACGCAATGCATGTTTAAAACTATCAGGAGCTTCTAGAGAAGCAAGATGTGAGTGTTGGTCCTGCTGTAGGTATCTTGGGAGGCATCATGAAACATCTCGATGGGAAGTGTCCAACAAGCTCCTGCTGAGAGCTTTGGTGAGAAGAGTCCTGAGGGACCTGGTCTGGTATTCAGTGGGTGTCTGTTCTTGGGTTGATTGTTTTCTTTTTTTTTTTTTTTGCATTGATGGCTTTAAAAAAGGCATCTTAATGAGATTTATGAGGCTGGTTTAAAACAGAGAAGTTGCCTTGCCAACAAGATGCACGTCTGCTACATGAAAAATATGACGATGAAGGGACAAGATGACAGCTCTGTATCCATAATGCTTTAATCCCAAGGTACCTTTATGCAACTGCTAAATATTTAATTTCTTTTAACTTCCAGCCTTGGCTATTTATAGCATGTGAAGATGCAAAAAGCCCTCTGCCCCATATGGGTGAGGTGGGAACACATTGGCTTGGGGCAGACACAAACCACAGCCCGCATGGCTGGCTGTTCCCCAGCTCCTCTAACACTTTCCACTCTTAAGACGCCATCCAGCTGAGAAGTTTTTTGTGGATTTAAGGTCTGGTTTAAACTCAGAGTGTACCTTTGTAGCTGTCTTTGATTAGGAGTTGAACTTGATCCGGAGAAAATATTTCATAGCTCCTTTTAACCAGAAAAGCTGTGATTTCCTTGGGGTAGGACTGGGGCTGTGTTCCAGATGGGTGTGATTGAAGCAGTGCAGGTCCTGAGTGTGGGGAAACATCAGTGTCGGGGGCAGAGACGCAGCCTGTCCTATTCTCTTCTGAGTGGGTGGATGGCCCAAGCAAGGGCACTTGCTTGTTGTCCCTATCCGATTGTCTGCACTCTAAGGCCTGTTTCAGAGAGCACACACGTGACTTGACCTACATACTGCAGCTGGTGGGCAAGGCAAGGTTTGTCCATTTGAGTTGTGCTGGGAAAAGGGAAAGAGAGCTTTTCTTTTTCTCTGGCCTCCTTTCTTCCAAACTTCTGCAAGTAGAGTTGAAATGTCAAAGTAGAAAATGCTATTGATGTGGCAGGTGTATTTTCTTTCTCAAAAATGGAAATTCTCCCCAAACTTCTTCAACTTGAATACTGCAAGTTATATTTTGCTTTCATTTTTTTGCTGTGGACCGAAGGCTGGGTCTGAGGTTAGCAAAGAGACCCTGTGGAGTGGGTTCCTCTGCCAGGGCTGTCCTGCAGCCTGTGTAGCGCTGGGGAAGAACAGGCAATGTGGGACGTGAGTCCTACTGTCCATCATGATGTGTCCATGAGTGGAATCACGTCCTGGGAATATCCCCTCTCCCCCAGGCACTTATGGGTGTTTAGTGGTGAACTTGTGATAAAGATATATATGTTACGGGTACCCAAAGTGAAATAAATCCCACTGCTGGAGTGATGCTGTGAATATCTTGGATCTCTCTGAAGGAACTCAGGCATCCCTTTCCCTCCTTGGGTGCACCACTGAAACATCAATGCTTCTCAGGCCCCTTCAGCTGCACACTCAGAATCGATAAAGCTCTGAATTTTGGTATTTAAATATTTCTGGTTTAATTGCAATTCTAGGTAGCCAAAATTATTCCCAAACTGCCTGTTGTGCCTGAGGACATCCTGCCACGAGTGTCAACCAACAACAGCTTGAGGTTTGTCACCTCCTGCACTGCAGCTGCTCAGCACCAGGCTGTGGTGATGGGTGTCCAGCCCACGTGGTTTGAGGCTGGATGTGCAGAAGGTCCCTAAACACACACATATACCTGGTATCCTAAACACACACATATACCTGGTATCCTAAACACACACATATACCTGGTATCCTAAACACACACATATACCTGGTATCCTAAGCACAGCCAGGGTATTGCATTCAGCATGGAAAGAGGATGCCTGAGAGACAGACAAGCTTCTGCTTTTTCAGAGCTGTCTTGAAAATGAGAAAGATAATGTAGTTGAAGTGGGTATAAGGGTTTATGAAATTTTAAGTGAAGCATGAACTATAACACCCTTTCTCTGCTGCTGCAGAAGGGGAATGTGAAGGCAGAATGGTGAATTTTGGTTTCTGAGGGCATGAACATGAGAGGTGGCAATAACTTTTTTTCGAAAAAAAAATCCCCAAAACACCCCACACTGTATGTGACCTAGAGAGGCTGGCTCCACTTCCCCATAGCACAGTGGTGGGGCTCAGTGCTTAAACCAGCCAGGAACCAAATCTCACAGGGAAATGATCTCTCTTCTTCATCCCCCTCCAGCCATCAACAAATCCCTCTTGATTCTTAAGCTGCAGGTAACTGCAACTAAAAGGCAAATTTCTGATCCTTCTTCTCCTCATACTGGAAGTTTAGTGGCTTTTGACTTGTGTTCCATTTAGCAGAGAAGCTGCTCCTGATGGCCCAAGGCTGTGGGAGAGGATGAAAAGGCTCCTGCTGACCTGGCTGGGGCTGCATCAGGAGCTGTTCACCACCTTAGGGCTCCCCTAACCATAAATGTAAGGAAATGAGGATTTAATCCTTTATCCAAACTAAAACCTTGGGGGAGAGGTGGCATGAGGGAAGAGGAGGAGGAACCCAAAATGTCTGGGGCTGCTCTCCTTCTTAACAAGAAGCCTGTATAAGATCATTGGTCATTCGCTCTGAATCAGAATGATGTCAGCTTTACCTGTACTGTGTGTCCTCCATGTCCCCTGGCTAGGGCACCATGCTGCACTAGCACAGGCTTTGTCCATCTGTCTGGGTGTCCCACTGTCCCCAGCCCTGTTCCTGGTGCTCACTACTCAGCACAGACACCATCCTTGGGAGGATGTCATAGGTTGTTTGTCAGGAGTGGGTGCAAGGGTTGGTTTGCTGTTTTGGGAGCCCTGACTCTGAGCAGCACAGGGAGAGAGCTGGAAAACGAAGGGAACTGGCAGCAGGGTGAGCGATCCCTGGGCACGCAGGAGCAAAGCGGGCTGTGAAAGCTGTCCCTGGGTTAGTGGAGCTGGAGTGGGATGGCTGTGCTGCAATCCTGTACCCAGAGTCCTTCCAGCCCTCTCCAGAGAGGGAACGCTGCCTTGTAACTGATGTCCGATGCCCAGGTGAGGAGCTGACAGCTCATCTCTCTCAGGAGACCAGAGAGCATGTTCTCCTGGGAGCCTGCTTGTGACACCTGCCCAAATTTTGGTGAAGTCTGAAGAAAATCCAATCACCTTCTTCAGCAGCTGACAAGATTTAGAAGGGAAAACTTTTTGTTGTTGTTGCAGTTAATTCTGACTTGTACAGTCTCTCTGCCTCTTGCTGTTCCCTAAAGGAAAATCTCTGGGTGAAACTCCCCACAACCAGCCAGAAAGAACAACATTCAGCTTTGTGGTGTCTTCTCAATGTGAGCTTGAAGCTAAGTTTTAAAAAATACTGTTAGATCGGTATGTGTGGGTGAAAGGAAATTCAGTCAGGTGTCGAAAGTGCTTCTACAAACAACCTTGAAGAACAGCATCCAGGGAGCATTGCCCCCACGCCCCACTTCTTCAGGGATGCTGGTGCCTCTGCTTCACCACATGCCTATGAATTACAGGAACTCTGGTCACAGCAAAACCAGTTTTAAGTTACTTAAAACTGTAAAACAAAGAGAGGAAAATCAGGAATGTAAAAGTTATACAACTAATAAACACCAAATATATCCTTGTTATGGCAGGGACTCTCTGGGTTAAGGACTTGCTCGCAGACCATCTTGTGCTCCAACCTGGGCCTCCACTGCCCAGACTGCGGTTTTGCCACCCACTGCAGAGACACTGGAACTGCAGGTCAGTCCTGCAGGGCTTGGTTCTTTTTGCAGTTACACTTGAGAAAGCAGATTTGGGACCAGGATGTCCCACCAGATAAAAGGGCCCTTCAGAGAGGCCTGGTAAGGGCAAGTAGTTGGCCAAGAACAGCAAAACTGCCGAGTCCTAGGGCTTGGCAGGGCGCTGTGGTTGCTGTTGGTGCGAAATTGGAGCTTAAACTCAGCCGTGATGTTGTAGCTGAGTGTCACGCAATGTCAGCCCGCTTAGTGCATTGTAAAAACCCCTCTTTTCTGTAATGCTTTTTCAGCATCTTTCTGCTACCTGTTGCAAAGCTGATCCATCCATTTCTGGCGCAAACCCGTGCTGACCACGCGGGCAAGGACCAGCTCTTACCTCCAGCCACACGTGCTGAGGCTGCCCCACTGGCTTTGACATCCCCACGTTGACCATCCCGGCCGAGGACCTGCCCTTCATCCTCGGGGGCATTCCCAACTAGCACATGAATGGTTAAGTGGCTCAAACCGCCTGCTCAGGAAAGCACTTTGTTTGCCCTGAAGGGGGGTGAGAAAAAAAATATCTGGAAAAAAGGACCTCTGGGAGACCTTGTAAGATTAAGCCAACATACCAAGCTGCTGAACAATGGTTGACATAGCAGGGCTCCACTCCCCGTCCCTCCCCCGGCTCCTATAGATCACAAACATATGCTCGGTGCATGCAGGCTCGCAGTCTTTTATTTCACCATGTTTCAGTTCCCGTCTATCGTGTCTTTTTATTCTGTGTGTGACACAGAAGTTAATTTGAGAAAAAGGATAAAGTGTCACATTCTCTTGAGAAATGAACATGTAAATGGCCTGGAAGCAACATCATTTTCCCCTCTCTCTCTCCCATTTTTTTTTTTTTTTTTTCTTCTCTACCACGAAAGCAACATTCAATCCGCTCTCCTGATCTGCCGTTTCAAGAGCTGCTTCTCTGGTGTCAGGGAGGATGGATGGACCAGTGGTCGAGCAAAGCTTGGGACAGGGGTCTGGGAGTCGTCCTACCCCCATCCAAATGCACTTGCACTGCTGAGAGGGGAGATCCTGGGGCTGGTAACTGTTTGACTTGATGATCTTAAAGGTCTGGACACGTTCCTGTGTGATCTGCTCTAGGTGATTCTGCTCTGGCAGGGGGGTTGGACTAGATGATCTTCAGATGTCCCTCCCAACCCCTAAGATTCTGTGAATCTTTTCCAACCGTAGCGGTTCTGTGGGATGCAGTGCCCCGGGAGGCTGGTGCCTTGTCCAGCACAGCCCCACTGTGCCAGCGCCAGGGGATGTGGAGGACCAGGCTGCCTGGGAGCTCTCACTACTGGTCCATCTGGGATGGGCAGTAGGAGCACATCCATGCCCATCCTGGCACAACAGAGGCATCAGTGGATGCGGATGCACCACAACGAGCGGCAGGATGTGGCTCTGGCTTTCAGCAGCCCTCAGCTTCTGGCCTTATTGAGGATGCCGCGCACAGTGGTGCACTTACCACAGAGGGTTAAATGTGGGTGTCCTCAGCGTGTGCCTCCTACCAGCGAGAATAACAGCCAAGACAAAAATGAAGGATTTTTATTGATTACTTTGGAAGGAGGGTTACTGTTTTGCAATGGCTTCTGGCAGCGGAGGGTACAGGCGCACATCAGAGTCTCCGATTATGCAGAGAAAAATACATAGCTCTAAAAAATAACCCTCCCTTTGACTTCAGTACTATAACAAAATATTAATGTTTAAAGATATTCCTTCTTAATATTTCAGGAAGCAATTGGAAGTCCCACAGTATAGTTCATTCTACTTTTTAAATGGAAATATTTTACTTGGAGCAACAGAGCTCGCATTGGCTCCAAGATAAACTTTTCTTGGCAGTTGCAGCTCGTGTATAATGCTAAAAGCAGCTCCATCTTTGGGGTGGCTTTTTTTTTTATTTATTTTATTATTATTTTTTTAACTCATCTTGGAGACCCAAGCTCCGAATTAAATGGAGGGCTTGAGCAGCTGCTCTTTTGCCGTGGAGTCCAGAAGCGTGTCTGCAGCTGGGGAGAAGGGCTGTCTGGAGGGGGAGGCAGGATCTGCGCAGAAGGTCGGGCTAATTAAATCTGGAGAAGTCACCAGAGAGCCCAGTGTTTCTGCATGTTATATCTTCAAAGCTTTCCCTTGTGCAGGGCGTGATAAGGAGAGGGTCATCTTGACACTTTCATCTTCTCCTGAAAGGGTGAGCGTTGAGCTAAATAAAGAAATAAATACATGTTGATTACACGGGGAGGGAGGGACAGAAATATCTGCCTGTTCAAACAGCTAATGTGTCTCCCAGGGCTCTGTGTGCTCCTTTGGCTTATTAATAGTGGGATGTTTTATTACTATTATTATTCCAACCTGCCAATCAAGTGCTGTATTGCGTGAGCTCCTGTTTTCACGTATGGCCGCTGCCCTCGGATGAGAGCCGGCCTTTGCCAGCGCTTGCATCTCCCCACCTTCCAAAGAAACATGCAAATGAAAAAGCAAACCAGTGTAGGGTGTGTGTCTTGTCCTGTTGTTGGGGATTGTTGAAGGAAAAGCTGGAGCAGGGCATCCCAGTGCATGGTCATCTCTGTCTCGGTGTTATGGCTTTTAAATGTCTCTTTTCTGCCCATGGAAATGCTCAGTCCATGCAAGTTTATTTAACTGGGAGCACTCACACGTCTGAAAAATAAAACCTGCAGTGCATGAAGCTATAGATTTTGAGTTTTATAGGAGAAAAAAACTACCAGACTGCCTAGGGATCTTCCAGTGCCATGTCCATGCTAAGGAACCTGGGTGCAGGCTCAGCACCCCCCTGAAAGCTGGCCCATGCTGTGGGAGCATGAGGCTGGTGGCACCCCTAAAACTCCAGAAAACTAGATGAAAGTTTCTAGTGTTGTTTTTACCTCTTACAGATCCTCAACTCTTTTTTTCTAAGAGTTGTTGCTGAGAATGGAGATTTTGAACTGAATCTTAAGGTTGAAAACTCATCTTTGGAGATGGTGTCCTGGTGTGGTGGGCAGGGCAGTGGCTGGGGAAAGGCGAAGCAGTGACTCCAGAGGGGTTGATTTTGCACTTCTGAGCACTAGAATTAACCCCCTCCAGAGCCTATGGATTGCTATTTGCTCTCTGATGGTCTGAGGAACAAAACTGAGTTGCTCCTCATAGTAGCTCTTTTACCATAGTAAAAGAAAAAAGAAGACACAGTGGTCAGCACGGGTGGTATGAACAGATCTATCCTTACAGTCTGATGGACCCCAAATCTTCTGAAAGAGATAATTTTGCCTTTTTTAGGGTTAATACATCATGTGAGACTTGAGCCTCAGGGAGTTACACCGAATAGTTACTCCTCGAGGCTTCATGATGAGTCCCAGCAAGGCAGAAGGGGGTTTCCTTAGCTCCTCTACTGCCTCCTGAACGGAGATACAGACTCGTAGACCTGTGCAAAGGCTGCTGGGCAGCTGGAATTCCAAGCAAAATGACTAAATTCCTTACTTCAGACACATAAACTTGCAAGTGGAAAATGAGGATATGTCTGGGGAAAGCCAGACGTGCAGAAGCCATGGTCGACTTTCCGTGTCGCTCCAGTCGGGTATGGCGGCAGCAGCCGTGGCTTTGACGGTGCTCCCGGCTCGTGTCGGCAGCTTGGAGGGCAGCGTGTGAGCGTTGCTACGGATCTGCCCATTCTTTAGATGTGTCCCAAAGCACCTACAACTGTCCACTGTAGGACGTGATATCAGACTAGTTGATAATTATAGAGTGAAATGTCAGCCTTGTTCACAGGAGCATCATTACCCATTAGCTAATTAGGCATTAGCCATTCCAGCACTGCTGTTAGTTGCTTTTTAAAAAGCCACTGGATATTAGGAGAGCGAAACACTTTGAAATTACACTTATGATAGTAGGTTTGAAGAGCAGCAAGTCCTCTGATGCTTTCAGCATATTAGAAAGAAATGACTGCTTCACAAATACCTTTTTTTTTTTTTTTTTTCCCCAGCTCAGTGGTAAGGAAAAAGAGGAAATACGTGCTCATTTTTGAATGGGTTCTAAGGAGAAGGACATGATTTCACAGGGGCAAGGATGTGAACTCGCAGTGACAGGGAGTCCTGTTTAGTAGCGGTAATGGGACCAGTGAAAAGTTTGGCAGGGACACCGCACTTCACAGAGATCCACATTTCTACTTCAGTTTTTATATATGGGTGTGGGAAAGTCTGCTTTCTGGGGAGAACTTTGGGGTTTGGCTTAAAAAGCTGAACCTGTGAAAACAGGAATGGCTTTTGGTGGTTGCTCTAAACCTTCTCCCAATACTCTTGGGATTGTGGTTCACCCTCTCCCAGGGGAGAGGCTGGGGCTGCTCTCACCTACATGGCAACTCAGCAGGGCCCCCATCCCAGCATGGGCGAGTCTTTGCTTTTGGTAACTCCCCAGTAAAATTCTGTGTTTTCACTTCACAACATGACAGTTCACAGAAGACTTTGTGCTTTCCCACCTGTCTTGCACCACACTGAAATCCTCGCAGGCTCACTCTGAAACTCCCTGAAAGGAAAACTAGCAAAGATGGATGGGAGTGGAGGGCTCTTAGCAGGGCATGTGTTGGCGTGGTTTCAGTCCCAGGCTGCACAGTAGCCAACCTGTTCCCTTCAACACCAGATGCCTCTGAGTGAGAGATCCCTGGGTCCTCTCTAAATGCTTTTTTGCTTGAAATGTCAGTGGCCAAAGCTCACAGCCTCCAAAGGATGCTGCCATATCCTCATTCTCTCCATTCACAGTAAGAACATAGGGCAGGAGGGAGAGTCTCCAAGTGCACAAAGCAGAGATGTGATGAAAGGTGGTGGTTCTCACAGCAGAATGGGGAAAAGGAGGAGACCCGTATTTATATAGATCTTTCATCTAGATGTAAACCTAGGGAATAAAGAGCAATTTTATGTACATTAGATAAGGGAGCCATGTTCTCCTTTTAAATGAAGCAATGATTAAATTGGTCCCAATAGGATGACTCTTAATTCTTTCCATTTATATATTCTTGTTTTATTACGCTTGTGCGATAGCAGCGCTTTGTAAGGAAGACTGAACGGATAATGTAATCAAAGAAGGGCCATAGGAGTGATTTGCCTGAGTTATCAATATTTCTAATGCTGCTTCCTGGGTTATTTTCTTTATATTTCTCCATTGCTCCTTGGCATTTCAGCTCGGTGTTTAACAGGTCTGAGAGAAGCTTCCGCTACCCTAACGGCGAGCAAACGCTCTCCTGGCTGCCTCCTGACAGCCCCATCCACTCCAGTCTTGGCACATTACGTTTCCATTCAGTGTATCTTTGTACCTCTCAGCCTGCAATTAAGAAGGAAATACGGCCCAGGCACCAGTCTCCACATTACAGCCAGAAGAAGGCTTTTTTTATGGTCTGCAGTAAAAGCAACGCAGCAACCAGGCTTCCCAGTGATGCTGAGCGCTAACGAAACCGGTGAGCTGCTCTGAACTCACCGATGCCCAAAGTCCAGAATGCCCCACACTGTCTGCTACTGCTGGTCTTGGCCCCGAGGTGCTGCCAAGCTTCAGATGTCCTTGGGCCACCATAGAGCAGGTATTTATGTACATGTGGGGAAGAAAGAGTTAAAAATAGAAAGCCACAGGTAGCAGTGCCTGGCTGAAGTCAAGATTCAAGTCTGGAAATTGAGAGATGCTACTTGAGTAGGTCGAGTGCTGGCTTGGTGGTCTTGTGAGGCTTGTCCCGCTCCTTCAGCATGCAACAGCCACCGCTTTGGTGGGAGAGGGAAAGGGTGCAAGTCTTTTGTTTTCTGGCTCGTTGGCTTTAAATGCTTTGTTTTGAAAATCGTGTATTTAAAACTAGAAGGTGTCTGGAACTACTGTGAGACTAAATTCACAGTAATTTTGGGAGATAATGTACAGAAAAAGGTCTGTGGCAGGCATTACAGGAATACTGTGTGCCTGCACAGTGTGAAAATGATCCAAAATAAATGCAAAGCAGGGGCAGGGGGGAGAACCAACCATAAATAGGACTATCGGTGTGGCTGTACCTCTCCAGAAGGGCATGGCAGGGAGATAATGCGGAGCACACCCGTTGGTGAGCAATGGGCTGATGCCCCATAAATTCCCAGGACAGAAATGCACCACGTGGAAACGTCTCCTTCGGCTGGGGGTCGTTTCCAGTATATGGCGAGGTCAGAAGGGAAAGGCAAGGCGTTGGCGTGTCAGCTCCCGGACACGTCAGCAAGCCCTGCGGCGGTGGCGGGGGCACGGCCACGGTCATTGCTCAGAGACCCCGGAGCCAGACGGTGTGAAGATTGAATTACAGCGGGGCCATGTCCCCGTCCCTGCAGGCAGCGGCTCGCCTCACCGGGCCAGGCACCGTGCAGAAGCGGTGTCAGCCTGCTCTGCATCAGATTTCTGTACCTGGACACTCGCTGCAAAAGTTCAGCTCTTGGAGAAAAACAAGCCAGACTGAGCGGCTGCCGGGTTTTGGGTTGAAGCGCAAACTTTCCTCTTCCTTTACCGTTGAAGCCCAGGACATGGGGGTTTGGTTTGGTTTGGTTTTTTTGTGTAGGTGAAAATCTCTGTAACTTCCTCACAAATGCGTTTTCCTGATCTAAATGTGACCTGTAAGAGAGATGAAACCTCCTGTTCCCTGTGCATTTGTCCCAGGGTGCTGCAGGCGAGTGAAGCCGATGGGCACTGCCGTTGCAAGCACCAGCAGTGGGTTAAAGCATCGAGTGAGGCTGGTTCTGTCCCAGCCTGGTCCCACAACTTCCAGGCGTAAAATGTAGAGCCAGGAAAGTTCCCTCTGCTCTGAAAGAAATTCAGGATAAAATACAAGGGGCAGTTTTATTTTCTGCCTGGTTTAGCTCCAGCAATGTTCCTGATGTTGTGCTAGGAGGGGCCTCTGACCCTTAGTGATCTGGTGCTAATCGAGGCGGGTTGTGTTTCAGCTCTCCGTACAGAGGCACTTACCCTCTCTGTGCAGCAGTAAATTTTACTGAGAGCGAGAGAGTGTGTGTGTCTGTGTGTTAAATACTTTCCTCAACAAATGTGCGCATGGGGGTGTGTATATATAGTTTAACAGTTATCACTCTGTACTTAATAGGATTACAGAGATCTGCAGACAAATGAACGTATCGCTATAAAGCCTTATCATCGACTGATAAGTAAAAGCCTAAAGATTGTTGAGACAATTATGTTTTGATATTCATCTTAATACTTGTTCAGGAGACAAAATGAATAAATCTCTTTTTGGTTCCTCAGCTGAGAGGCGGGGGGGAGCAAGAGTCCCCCAGCGCCTGCCGCTGGGATCTAGCCCTTTTTAGGACAGCTGTCGGATAAAGCGTTCTCGCCTGTATTGTGGGGTCAGGCTGAAGCTTTGCTTGTCTCCCCAGTCTCTGCAAGATTGACACAACCTGAACATGGCCCCACCAAGCTCCTTGCAATAGCAGCTCTCAGAGGACTTCCCAAAACTGCTGTTGTCACCCTGATTTCCATAAGGAAACTGAGGCACGGGACAGGATTGCAGCTTGCTAGTCCTTGACCAGCTCATGGAAAAGTGGTATCAAAACCTGTCTCTCCCAAGTTTGGGGGATATAGTTCCATGCCTTGGCAGCAATTGTTCCCTTAATTCTCACTTGCTCCATCCTACCCCGAGGCTGAGCTCAGCTTCTGCTCCTCCCAACCCTGGTGCGTGACAGCCACAAGAGCACTGACCCGCAGCCAAAACCCCATCCCAGCACGTGGCCCTGACCTGGCAGGGATGCAGCTGAGGGTGAGTTCTTGGGCATATCCTGAGCTGTTTCAGTGCTTCGTGGCACAAAGGCAGCGAATTTCACCTTCCCTTGACTGGATCTGCTGCTTTTCCTCCTGGATCCCAGGCGGGCAGCTCCAGGGTGGGAGCAGCAGTGCTGACCCTGGCTGGTGCTGGGTCCCTGTGCATTGTCTGTGGAGGCTGGAGGAACCGACCAGTTAAACATTGGTAATCAGCTTCTACCAGCACTCCTCCATGGCCTCCCTGCTGGCTGTGGTAACCACAAAATAGGGGGGTTTGTAGCTCCTCTGTCAATATGGAGTGGGGTGATGGGGAATCGGAGCAGATAGAAGAACCTTGCTGGGAAGGGAATATCCCTAGCCTCTGGTGTCCTGTACTTCTCGGCCGTATTCTTGTGCTAATCTGGAAAAGCTTTCTGGAGATATTGAAAACAGCTGCCCCTCTAATTAGGGTTGGGAATGTTTGTATTAATGAAAGTGTCAAATTTCGTCATTACACCAAAAACAAGAGACGCTTTGATCCGGAAAGCTAGATGACTTCAACTTTGTAGGAAGTTGGAGCTCTCCTTTAGTACGTGAGGAACAAAGCAAAGGAAAATAAAGCAGGAGATGCTCTGGGCTATTGCGTGTGGGCAGGCATTTAGAAGTGAGTTTGGGCAGCATTAGTCAGCGTGGTGCTTCAGACCGTGAGCGAAGGTCTCGGGTTATGCTAAGCAATATGGTTAAAGTGGAAAATTTACAATCAAGTCAATTGTAAAACAATGGTGTGCATTGGAAACAGCATCAATTTTTTCAAAAATAATTGATTTTGTCATGAGTCCTTTTTTATACACATGAAATGCCATTGAAATCATTCCAATTTTCTTTGAGCAATTTCAGCTCGATCCAAACCCGTGTTTTTCTAATGGGAGCCATTTCAGAAAGAACTGTGTGATGTTTTAAAGCAGCTTCCCCTGAGAGCAACCTGCAGCCCAAATCATGCCTGGCCCTGATGGACCTGTCTCCATGAGGAGTAGAAACAGCTTATTTATCTCATGTTGTTATTGAGCTTGGGTCAGGATTTGCAGCTAGAGCTCAATCTGGGGGGCTGTGTGGATCCTTCCTTTTAGAGGAGAACATCCCTCAAAGCCAGGAGGTGCAGCTGCAGCCGATCTGGGGCATCACTTGTGGAAGGACTGCCCACAGGAGCAGAGCTGGGCTCAGCTGTGCTGCTTCCCATGCTCTCTATGTGAACAAGCTGCCTTGAGCTTGAATCTCTAATCTCTTCTTATCTCTACATCCTTATTCCAGACAAGCTTTTTCTCCTAACAGGGTGTAAAGAAAGCTGGGGGATCTCCTTGCCATTACCTGTATTGAAATAACACTGGAGGGTTGTCATCTTTAAATCCCACCAGGCTGATGCTTTTGTAACATCTTAAACCTAACCAATGAACCCAGAATCAACCTCCCTAATAGAAAGGGGAGATAAAAGATTCATCCTTCCACATACTTTAACAGTAGGAGAGCAGTGATATTTCAAAGGCGAGACAGGCATCCTGGAGGTGAAGGCAAAGGATGCGTGGGAAGCACAGAAAGGATGCAGACTTTAAAGGTGAACAGGAGGGCATCTGTGCTCGGCACTGTCAACGCTTCGGTCACAAGATGAGACCTCTTGATTCCACACTGAAGTGGAATTGCACATTTCTGGTTCTTATTTACTCTGCAAACAGTAAGAAAAAACTCCGGCCCCGTTGGCTTCCAGGGAGAGCAGCTGCTATTGCCACGCTGAGCTGTGCGGAGAGGGGCTTGGACTGTCCTGGCAGATTGGGCAGTGCACACGCTGCTCTTACCCACCTTTGCAGGAGAGCTTCAGGCAGGATGAATAGCTGTGTGTTTGCAAATGTTTTCTTAAAACAAGCGGTCACTGATTTACCAGGAGCTGAGATGATTTTTGCCTCCAACAACGCCAAGCGCGGCTGTAGAGCCTGGCACTGGGTTGGGCCCGCCCAGGTAAAATAAGCTCCACCCTTTAAACAGTGATCTCGTGTTCAGGAAGTTTGGAAATACTGTGTAAATGTGGTACCTTCTGTCTCAAAAACTCACCTCCCCCCCGGCAATGTGTGTGTATACCTGTGTTGATATGGAAATTATATGTAAATTGGCAAAACCATCGAGAAGTGGCTAGAGCGGTTGTGAAAGTGGTATTTTTCTCTTAGTAAAGTTTGCTTGGGTTTCCTCTCTCTCTCATTTTTTTGGTTCTCATTGACTCATGAGGTGTCTTACCCAGCTCTGCACAGGGGCTTTCTAGAGGAATGGAGAAGCTGGTTCGTGTACTGCCGCTGGCTTCAGTGGAAACAAGAGTGGCTCTAAATTCCCTCTAAGCCAAACAAACCAGCATAGAAATGACATTAAATTCTGTTCTATAGTGTACTTGGTGTAGCAGACTTTTTAAATTTTTATTTTCGTTATAATGGGGGTAAGGAAGAGCAGGCAGTGAGCACAGAGCCTGTGTCTGGCAAGGGCAGGCAGTAGAAGGTACATAGAAATGTGGACAGGTACAAGGTGATGGTCTGGAACATGAGTTCACAGCGTGACTTTAGTGCCTGAGAGCTGTTTTATTCTCTAAAGTCTAAAAAAAAAAATAAAAATCATCTTTAACATGTTGCACAGGGGACAACCCCTACACTCAGCTATCTTTTTCCAAGGCGCGGGCATGGAGTTACCAACCGAGGCAGGACCAAAACCCTGCTGAAGGAGACACTGCTCCACCTCGCTAAGCTGAAGCAGCTGTCACACAACACCTTGGGTACAAAATATTGACACAACTTTATCCAATTATGTTTTGAACCTGTGGGACAAAAATCTGTCGACAGCCGTTAAATGTGATGGCATTATCTGTGTCTCTGGAGGTGCAAGGCTGTGGATCACCAGATGTGGTGAGACATTGCAGGGAAACCATCCATATGGGTTTGCCCTGGATTTACAGTCTCTTTTAGATGCTTGCTCTCACTCAGTGTCCAAAGCTGGATATTATACAGACTTCTGGTCCTCCTCGTCGTGCTGAAGACAGGATGGAACGGGACACGCAACAGCCACGTCCTTGTTCCCCCTTAGCAAGGCAGCCTGGGGGAGGATGGAGCAAAAATAGCCCAGATCAGAGCATGGCAGAAAGGTAAATCGCCCAGCCCTTGAAGGCAATAGCAGGATCTTAGGGAAGCAGAATATCTGCTGCTCGCTGGCACGTGGCCAGGAGCTGAGGCCAAGGTGGACTCCTCTGCAATAAGTGCAGGGGAAGTTTGAATAACAAAGGAGGCTGAGTGCTCTCACCCCTCTCTGGAAAAGGTGCTTCATGTAACACTGGGCCGGTTCTCATCTCCTGGAGCCACTGTGGCAGCACAGGGGCAGAGGCAGCTCCTATATGAGCCCTGATTTCTCAGCTTTACTTCTCCTGGTGCTGGTTGTACCCATGTTTTGGTTGCAAAGTGCAAAGCAATCAACCACTTACTCTGCAGGGGGGACAGTAAGTGGCAGTGCCCCCCTGGGGCACAGATGAGGTCATCTCCATCTTCATGGCATTCCTGGGCTCGTCTTGCTCCTTCAGAAGAGGGAAAGGCAAACATCGCAAGTGGGGAATTTCTGTTGTGTTATTAGTGAGCAAGAGCATTTCTACCTGAGCCTGGTACAGGGGGGTAGCTGGTGGGTTAGGGGCAGCTCAGCCTTTCGCTCTGCACTGTTAGTCTCACTTGGGTGAGCTGCACCTGAAGCCTCGATGAAGCAGAACTGTGCAACTGTACTCTTCCATGAGCAGGAATTCCCAGGGGGATACATGCGTTATTAAGGGAACAAACTGATGTGCAAGTTGGCTGTTTGGGGGTTTTTTTCTTTTGGTTTTTGTTGTTGTTTTTTTTTTCTTAAGCAATGCATCTAGCTCTGTATGAGAGGCAATTTTAAAAAATAGCTATTGAAGGTTTTTAATTCAAGTATGAATGTGCCTTCAGCTGGGGCAACTGATTGCCTCTTCCCTCAGGGAATATGCTGTCTTATAAAGCACCATTCATTGCTATAATGGCCTGCTCCCTTTGGGGCAAAACACTCCATTTTAACTAAAAGCAGTTTGTATATAAATAAGACTGAATGCATCCCAACCAAAAATGCCCCTTCTCCCTGCCACGTAAGCGCGTCTTTCCAGGACCCGACCCACAGCCTGGCTAACAGTGGGTTATTCACCAAGATGATCTGTGCAGGTCGGGAATCGGGACGCGGAGATGATGGCGGGGCCAGGCCTGGGCATGCTCCAAGCCACACAAAGGCAGGGAAATACCAACCCCAGCACACACAGCCAAATTAAAACTGGGATGACTGAAAGGCAGCGGAATTGAATCCCCTCCCTCTCTCCCGGCAGGGGGGCGAGGGCTGCTACCTCTGCACAAAAAGGCAGAATAACAGACAATTAATTAGCCAGCAGGACTGGTTGCGTGGAAAAGACACACCGTGCCACTGTTGATTTGCATTGAAATATCTTGTGGGTAGGGAGGATTCAAGGGGGCTGGCAGGAAATGATGGCTGGGAGGGTTTAACCTTGAATATTGCAAAAGGCTTTGCTTCTGCTTATTTTGACACATGTGTGGGTCAGCCAGACCATGGAGGAGAATAATTAGGGAGGGAAAGGAATGCAAACTCTTATTATTGAAGATACCTGGGGGCTAACGGCATGAATACATTTGTTATAATTGACCCGTGGCCCGATGATGATAATTCCTCTGTAGAGATAGCCACTTAATCTATTCCGTGTGCCAACATGGATGTGCGAAATAATTGCAACCTTGGCTCAATCTCGTTTCCACTCTTCTGGAGAATAGCTAATTTATGACAGAAAATAGTGACTAATGTTAGAATAAACAATATTATGACTCAAGTGACTTATGAGTGCTGCAGATATGATGCACGTTTAATAGGACATGACTTATCCAGACATGTAATTTTTTTTCTGAGCAGAGTAAAGTAAGTGTGGCAGAAATGCCAGAAACAGCTTTGCAATTGGAATATGCAATTTAAAATAAGTAAAGATTACTCCCAGGTAGTTTATTGCTTTAACTACATCAAGGCAGGTCCCTGTAGCAGACTGCGTAATGACTCTCATTTCATTTTTGGTTTGTGTCAAATATCTTCAGTTAGTTTTGCTTTATTGGCTTCATGCAATTTATTGCCGCACTAGAATGTGATTGTAATGCAACTAGTATTTTAGTTTTATCTTCCACTGGTAATTTTTCTTCTTTATGGAGCCTATACTGTCTGCATTAATAAAAGCCATAGAAATTATACAGCGTGGAACCATGTTTTAGTAAGTGCCAGTTCACTATAGAAAAACCAAATTCGAACCACTGTTCTCCAGCCCAAAGGAAGACAGACCACCCCTGGCTGACACAGGGTACCAGGATGCTGTGCAGCACCTCCTGCATATGTTACCGGTGTTAGAGATTACTCCAGCGCTCATGTTTGTCAGAAGGAATCATGGAGTGCACTCATCTCACTAAAGAGCAGCTCTTTCTCCAACATATTAATGGCTGAAAGGCTCAAAATGGTCCGTATCCAGTCTTGATGGGTTTTGAATGGTAAGTTGGAGCCACAGTGGCCAAGTAGGAATGACCCTTCTGCTCTGATTTTTGTTGTTTAACCCAAGTGTGTCTAATGACACTTCTGCTGCTGTGGAGAGGAGAGGGTTAGTGATCAAAACAGCAACTGGGGCTTCAAAGACCGGAGTTTTCTGCAAGATGCCTCATTCAGGACAGTCAGGGACCTGGTACTTGCTGCAGGAGCTTTGCTGCTGCCCAAGCACAAGCAGTTCCTATTGCAGTATCTAAAATGAAATGCTCTGATTTCTTTAATCTCCCTATTTCTTCTCTAAAACCTCCCATTTTACCAAGGAGTAAGACCAAATGAATGCATTAATACATAGAAGGAGGTGAGGCGGTTGGACACCTCCCTGGTGTAGGCAGTGCTGTGGGCACACAGTATTTGGAGGCCAACACTATGATCTGATTTCCCCTACACATCTAATACTCACCTAAAAAGCTCCTAAGACCTCAGTGAATTTGAGTGTGTGGATTAATTCATCCAAGCAGCTCGTCTGTCCGATTTGGAGCTATGTGACTCTCCGCAGATATTTTCTGTGCACAGTTTCTAATCTTCTACTGACATTTCTTATCCTTTCTGCTGTAACACTCCTCTTCCTCTCCTGTACAGCCAGACATCTCCTATCAGCTGCATCATGAACACGAGCAGTTCTCTTTCTTCTCAGAAGTGCTCCCCTCCCCAATTTTGGGTTGCTTTGGCCACAGTGGTGAAGGTGCCCTGGGCAGTTTTGTCCAACTGCGGCATTCGCATGGTGTTTCCTGGGACCCCAGGTCACCCCTCACCTTCTTTTGGTCATAATATGTAGTAAAAAAAAGATCAAAAAAACATGAGTGCAAAGGTTTGATGTGTAACTTAGAGAGCACACCTACACAAGAGCCCAAGGTGACTCCTGAAAGGATGGCCAGAGAGCCAGCGCTCACACAGCTCTTGGTGGCCCCTGATGGCTGAGGTTTACGGAGAACCAAACTTCCAAGCCCCGCTGACTTTGAGTGGGAGCTGGGTACCTAATTTTCTTCGGCCATCTGAAATTTGTAGGCAAAAAAAATATCCGGCATATACAGGGGGTGGGGTTTTGAAAGACTGATTGTGTTTGCTGTGAAATGGATTTCCTTTAAAGCTGCATTTATTGCACTCCGTGGCCCCCATTAATCAGAAAGTTATATCTGGCCTTCACATTATGGGGAAAGAAGTATGTGAAATATTCCTAAACTGCAAAATTACTCAGGACTAGCTGTGGTTCCCCCTCGCCACCGCTTTCTTCGCATTTGATTTCAGCATGGAAAATAAGTCACTTTTTGTTACTGTCTGTCTAAGGCCCGGTTGTGAACTTGGCTTTGTGTAGGAGGGAGCCCCGCTCCCGTCTGGTCTGGTGTAGCCTTCAGGCAGCCTGCGCCGCGGCACCCAACGTGCCATGGGGTGATACTGTGATACCTTTCTGCGGGGAGTGGGTAAAGGACTGAAGTACATCTTGGAGAAATGCAGGAGGGCTTGTCAGGGTGGGGTTATTCCTTAAAAAGGCCACGTTTACAGATTTTGGTTGTCCCAGAAGCTCTTTTTTAAGAAATTTGGGGTTGGTTTGATTCTCAAACTCTTGGCTGTAATGTAGCCTCAAGGCTTAAAAACAATGAAAACCTGCAATAAGGCTGAAATAACATCTATTTTCTCACTTGATTGGATTCAATGTAATATTTTTTATAAGATTGAAGGTATGAATCTGGCAAAGAAAAAAAAAAGTAAGGAGGACTGGTTTTCTTTTAACACAAACAAGTAACCTACACTTCATAGGAGTAGGAAATCCTTTCCATTAGAACGTGTCTGTGAGAGATGCTCAGCATAAGGCTTTTGGGACTGGGCTTCTTTCTTCAGTGGATATATGTTCACAGCAAGGTCTGAACTCAGCAGGGTCTGCAACGGCAACAACAATACAGCCTATAAATAATACACGCTTTCAAAAACACATGGCTGCTCCGTGCGGGCCCCGAGGCCTGCCCACAGCCTGGTCGTGGCCAGCCAGTATATTTTAAAGTTGTTAAGTCTTGTATACATGAACATAATGTTAACCACTGTTTCATGGCATGGATGGGAAAAAAAAAATATCTGTGGAAACACTCTGTTGAACAACTTTACCTTTGTGAGTAGGTTCTCATGGCTCAGGGAGCTCCTGCAGCCTTTCACCGGGATTTAAGTCGCTTCCGCGTAGGAAGAGGTTTCCGCTGCAAGGTATCTTTCCCCTGCTGCAGAGCAGTGACAGAGCATCTGCCAATGTGGGTAACCCCACTTCACCTTTCTGCCAGTAAAGAAATTACTTGGGTAAAATGACTGTGGGTAAATAGGAATTCATTCTTGTAAAGCTTCTTTTTGATGATGCTAAATGAATTCCCAGAGGGTGTATAAACTTTCTCACAATGATGACCGTTTGCAGAACAAAGAGGCAATTTTTTTCTCATTTCAGTGTTTTCTGACATTTTTCCCCCGGGGGAATAAATGGGCCCATTATTCTATGAGCTTCCCCGGCGTCTGCAGAGCCTGCGTGGGGATGCTCGGGTGCCTCCTGTCTTCAGGCTTTGCTGAAAGCCTCGGCGCTTTGCGGTGGTTGACACCCAGCTGGCTGAGCTGGCATCTGAGCGCTCGAGCCTCTAATCTGGGAGCGGCTTCCTAAATTCTTGAGCTGCTGAGCAGGAGCTGCCACATTGGGAAGGTATTTAGGTATCTCATTCCTATCACCCTCACAGGGAGTTGGGTGCTAAATGCCACCCAGAAGGTACCAGAGTGGGAGAAGCCCAGTGGGGCTTTCCTTGGGGGACAGACCCAGTATCCACAGGTGGGGGAAAAACAAAATTCACAGAGGAGGGTTTATCTTATGAATGATTCACTGTCCAAACCCAGCAATGTCGGCCCTGATGAATTATTCCCACCAGCTGATGGGAAGTGTGGATAAGGAACCCCAGAAGGAAAGAGGGCACATGTCTCCCAAATCCGACGTTTTCAGGTAGACACATGTAGCCCGTGGTCCTGTCCTCACTCATGTAGCGGTTGCCAGCAGGAGTGCCATCCCAGCACAGCTCTCACGTTGCATAAATCTCCTCAAGGTTTCTGTTTGATCTCAGAACAGCAGAGATTAGGAAAACAGACAGAGGGGGTTGGAAAGGAAATGGTGAATAAGAATAATGTGTTGGGGAATACTTGGTGCGGAGAGAAGGTTTTTAAAAAAAACAAGATTTCCTTTTCAATATCATCTGCTGTACAAGTGCTTCCAGGGAGGGTAAAATCTCGCTGCAGACGGGTTATAATCCTTATCAATACAGTAAATGGAACTATCAAACTGGAAAAGATCACATGGCAGTTAAGATAAAGGTTTGACTTGTCCCAGCACCGGGCTTATCAGGGTTTAGCAGTAAGTGAGTTTTGTTGCTTAGACTGCATTTAAAAAGTTCATTGATTTGCAGCTAATACCAAGTTGTCATAGTTTCCTGAGTAAGAGCTTGCGGTTGGCAGAATCAAAGCCCTTTTCTAAATCAATAAGAACAGGTTCAGTCAGATTGCTGGAGCCCACTGAGGTAGACAGAGAGAGGCAACCAGCAAATTCACCCAGGTCATGATGTGACGTGACAGGCGACCATCCCAGCCTTCCAGATCCCCTCCATGTCCGAACTAAAGGTTTTTCAGGAAAGCGTAAAGCGCCAAGCCTGGCAGCAGATGGGCTGCTGAAGGGTAACCAAGCTGCCCAGTTGAAGTGTAAACCTCATCTAAAGCAATTAGCTGATAGATTTGGTCTCTGGTGGCCCGAGATGCTGTATTTCCTGCATTGCTCCTCTTGATACCATTTGATTTCCACACTGCTGGATGTAGCAATGCAGGCATACGGCTGTGGTGCTGCTGGAATGGGAGATCCCAACCAGGATCTCTCTACAGCTTCCTAGGGCTCCAGTTTCGCCCGTAGGCACCTGGTAAAGGCTTCAAGCTCAAAGGAAAGGAGCCTCTCAGTAGTTTCCTCTTGCTTTTTCTGTATCTTCATCATGTCTTGCACAGACAAGCTCAGCACTTTAAGCTTCCCAGACAGTTTTCCAGCTTGCCCACAGGATAGCTCCAGGCGTGCCTCAAGGACCCTACTCCTTCCCACCAGCTCCACCCAGCTTGTACTGCTACTGCTCCAGCAAGTCACACCACCTCAGCTCCTCCAACTGGGGTTGCCTTCTGCCCATCTACTACCATAACTCCCAAACAGCAACATCTTCGGCCTGTCTGTTAGCCCAACGCCGTGAAAAAACACACCTCGGGATATCACAATGCTGTGTGTGTCTGTCTGTCTGTCTCCAGAACCTTTGGCCAATTTCAACTAAATTTGACAGGGAGGTGGAGATGCTCACCCATACTGACTTCCTACATCATGAAAATAAGTAGGCAAAGAAGTGAGGTGGCATTAGCGTGCTCAGTAAGGGAAAGGCTGCCAACTTCCACTTTTATTAAACTGCAAAGAGTCCCCACAGGAGAAGGTGAGGGGTCACCAGGCTTCATGAGCTTTATGGCTCACGTAACAGCTTATTTCTAAATCAAATGGTGCGGAATGCTAGAAAGCAGTACTCTGGTGTTTGGAGCAGCTGAGGGAGCTGGGCTTGTTCAGCCTGCAGAAAAGGAGGCTCAGGGGAGACCTTCTTGTTTTCAACAACTCCCTGACAGGAGGTTGAAGCCAGGTTGGGGTCGGAGTCTTCTCCCAAATAACAAGTGACAGGACAAGAGTAAGTGGCCTTAAGTTGCTCCATAGGAGATTTAGGTTGGATATGAGGAAAAACTTATTCACTGAAAGGATTGTTGAGCCCTGGCCCAGGCTGCCCAGGGCAGTGGTGGAGTCCCCATCCCTGGAGGGGTTTCAAAGTCTGGAGATGTGGTGCTGAGGGACATGAATTAGTAGTGACCTGGCAATGCTGGGGTAACAGTTGGACTTGATGGTCTTAGAGGTCTTTTCCAACCTAAACAATTCTGACTCTAAAAATACCACACACATACACAAAAATGTCTCAGAGAAGCTGGTGCATGCAGTTAACTCTCCTGCGTGGCCAACATGGGCAAGAAGGCTGATGTCTTTATGACACTATCTAAATATATTTAAATGTGAATTTTATGTCTGTGGTAAAAGTTATTACAAGATGAGCCTATTAGAAGTTATCATGTATTAATTACCTAAGATGTTAGACAGCTTATAGACAGGTAAACGCAAAGTAAACCCAGGCTTAAGCTTCAGAAAGGGCAAAAGATGGTCTGAATCAGCTTCCAGCGTAGTTGCAGAGAGAATAGTTTTTTCCAAGAGGGATTAAATGCGTTGAATACCAGAGGTTCCCACAGAGCTTTTGTATTCAGCATCCTGTGACTGGAGCCAGTACCCTAACCCACTCCTCTTGAGCCTCCTGCTGGGCTTGGTGCTCCTTTCCTGCTATTTGAGGATCTTGCGTGAAGATTTGGGATCTCTTGCTGCCCTATAATAACAAAGTAAGGCCTTGATTTCAGCAAGCAACTTGAGCACATGCTTAATTTGAAGCACGTGGTCAATTCTGTTTCCTGCTCTGCAGACCCTGTTGTCATAAGCTCACAATCGGGCAACGGCATAAATCTCTTTTGAATCTTTCCAGTTATCAGCACACGTGCTAATCTCCGTTAAGTCAAGGGAGCATAAACGTGCGCTTGATGTGGTAGTCCTGATGCTAAGCATCTGCTTAAGTGCTTTGCGGAATTGGAAGCCTTGAACACTAGGGTTGCTACGAGGCTGTAAATAGTACCACGTTTATCCCGAGTGTAAAGCAAAGTAAGGATTATAAATCTAAGAGAGAACCCAACAGTACTGAGCTCCATGGCACAGAGTCTCTTCTTGCTTGAGACTAAATAGCAAATGAATCGCACAGAACCACAGGATGGTGGGAGTTGGAAGGGACCTCTGGGGATCATCTGGTCCAACCCACCTTGCTCCAGCAGGGTCACCCAGAGCAGGGGAGGCCAGGATGTATTGTCCAGGCAGGTCTGGAATCTCTCCAGAGAAGGAGACTCACAAGCCTTTTGAGATCAAGACAGTCCCGAGATGTGCACGTTTATGGTTGTGTTTAAAAGTGTTTGCATATACAGGTGGAAAAGCACTTGCTCTGTGTGATTTGGAGGCTCAAGCCATAAAGACATCAAATCAGAGCATAAGCTGTTCCCAGCTGTGTCCCAGTCTGATTCCAAGAAGACAGCTAAACTTTTAAGATTCCAATTTGAACCCTGACACAATGCAGAACGATAGGTTTCGCAGGGTAACGACCTTTCTTTTGCAAGAGACTATTCTGGGACACAATTTCGGCATGATAAAACTCCCTTATGTTTCCTTTCATCTCTGTTTTTCCTGCCCTTCTCCTTGAGCCGCCCTCTCCTTCCACCTCCCTTCGGAGCAAGACGGCCACGATATCCCCAATGAGGCATTTCAAGAATCCCTCCCTGCAAGGCGTTCTATTTTGAGTGCCGGTACAAGAAGTTGCGTTTGAATCCCATTAGCCCAGCGCAACCGCAAACTTCATTTGGAGCACAGAGAGATTATTCTCTCCTCGATGAGCCTTTGTCAACTTCTCTCCCTCCCCTGAACGGCCGCAGAGTGACAAAGGAGCCTGGCACACGCGCCCGCGCTCCCTGCCAGCTCCACAATGCCCTCTCTTGTGGCTCGGGCTGCTGATCCTCCTCCTCCTCATCATCTATCTGGTTTTGCAATATTTTCAGCAGCTCTGCGGGGCCGGGGCCAGCTCTAGCTCCTGGCTGTGGCTAGCCCAAGGTGCATCTGGCAGGGAGGCTTCGTGTGCTGTGATTTATTTCTTTGGCAATGGATATCATCATTTTTTTGGCTTCTTCCATGGCCCCCTGAGTCAGCTTTCACTGCCAAGGCTGTTATGGTAGATAGCTTGAAACCTGACTGCGAGTTCAGTGGGTTAGTCTGGAGCTTGCCTTTTGACCATGACACAAATCATCCATCAGGGGAAATTAGCCAGCATCTGGATCAGCAAAGTGCTGGGACTTGCATGCTGCTGGGAGAAGGAAATTCCTTCGAATATTGCTTATTGCAGCTTCTGCCTCATCTTGTCTTGCAGTTTATTTGTACTGTGACATCTTCTAACACTTTTTCTTACAGTTTCAGTGCCTGTAGTTGTATCATTTCTTGACTGCACCAACTGTAGAGGAAAGCCCACTTCCAGCTTTCGTGGTTGCAGAGGAATTTTAACCTGTTGCTGAACTGGTTTGGAAAAAAAAGAAAAAGGCACCAAATCTCACCAATCTCATCCAAATCGTAGTGCCTGGAAAAGAGAGGAGTTGGAGGTGATGAAGGTGATCTCAGCCATGTTTGTCCAGTGCTGGGAAAAAGACTTCATGGTGATCTCCAGACTAGGAATTAAATTCCTGTGTCAGCCCAAGCCCCTAAGTGACAGAGGCAGCCCATTTCTGGTTGTGTGGCCGGGAAGCTGCCAGCACAACTGAGCCCAGCTCTTATCTGGAGTTTCTGAGAGCGACTGGAGGATGATGCATTATCAATAATAACTATCAAAGCTGGACCTTTGGGGAAACCAACGGTGGTGTGTGGTCCGTCCTGTGGCCTTCTGGTCTACACCAGCCAAAACCAGTGCCCTGTTAGACATCACTGCAGGGGCTGTGCAGGCCGGTCCTTTGAAGCCATGACACTGGGGGCTGACACCAAACATCTAGAGACCACCAGGTTAACCAAAAGGTGCTTGTGGCCAAGGCTGCAGCACATCGAAATACTTTCCCCTCCCCAACAAACTGCTCCGTTTCACCTCAAAAGATGAACATATTCCCAGCCAGTATTTAGAGCCTTTTTTTTGTGTCTGAAAAAAAGCAAAATCAATTCTGAAGCTAGCCCAAGGGCTTCCTGGCTGTCTCAGTGTCTCCCAGCCTCCTTTAAGGTAATATCCTTCATCAGCTTGCTTGCTCCACTCTTTTTCCATAGAAGAGCATTTTCCTCATGGCAGTGAAAAGAATGTAACCTATAGGTTTATAGCCACGAGGGGGAAAAAATACACTTTGCACTACCAAAACAGCAGCTGATAAACTCAATGCCTTTGCAGTGTTGTTTTCACTTCTGTGGGAGCCACAGCGCTTCCGCTCTAAAGCCTCAGCTTGGGGACACCATCAGGACCAGCAGTGTCCTGTCCCCAGCAGCACTGGCAGGGGTATGACCAGCACCTGATGGAAATGCTTGGGATGTGCTGGGAGGAGAAGGGAGCACCCAGGCTCTGCTGGGTGTCACTGGGTTTGCAGTTTCCCAGGCTTGCTCAGAAACCCGGCGTCAGAGCAACGGGGAGGGCTGGCCAGGTCTGAAAGCGAAACTTGGGAAAATCTGAGTCTTTTCTCTAAAGCTTCTTGGTTGGCCCAATGAATTGATTGCAAGAGATAAAACCTGATGCAGAGGCAATGCTTTCCCTGCAGAGTGCTTGACTCCAAAAAGCAGAAGACGCAATAGATTTTGTTTATGTGCATGGCCCTTGCTTTTTATTTACAGGCAGGGTGCTTCAAGCTAATCGCACATCGCCAGGCATTGTGAAAGAGCTGCTTCCTCTCGTGTTTCCCGTCAGGTTGAACACACTTGCAGCGCAGAGACACCGAGAGCTCGGGGTGCCAACGGCACGTCTGTCCCGAGAACAAATCCAGAATCAAGAGATGGGTGGTGATTAATAAGAAATAGGAAATCAGCTGTAGCAGGGCCGAGATCCGCTTTGTGCCATGCAAGTGGCACAAAAGTGTTGCATTTTAAAGTCTCAGACTGCAAATGGAGGTGAGGAGGAAACCTCGGAGGGACCACTGCTGCCGTGGGAGGAGGGGATTGTGCAGGATTGGGGGTGAAAGGAGAAAGCTGACCCTGGGCATGTTGGGGATGTCTCGGGACATCTTTGTCATTCTCGCTCAGGATCAGCCACCAGAAAGTTGTGTTGGTAACAGATAAAATGGCCTTTCCCTTGCAGAGTTTAGCAGTGGATGCTCTGTGTGGATGTGGATGGGGGTGTGTGAATATGTGTATTCCTAGATATCGCTTAAATCTTCCTTAAACTCATCGGAGTGATGCTGATCTGAGAATTATTTGAATTATTATTTGAGTTACTATTGGAACGATTTTGCCAGTGAGCAGAGGATTTACCATGGCACTAAGCGAGCCTTGCCCATCACGCCTGTGCTGCCGCGTCCGTTCCGTGCACAGGCACCAGCCCCAGCGTGCCGGGAGGCGGCAGTTGCTCATTCATAAAGAGCAGCTTCACTGGGGAGGGGAGAAAAAGATTTACTGGCAAATAATTGTCATTTGCTAACCTTGTCATGGCAATCTTTATTTTTTTTCTTTTTTTTTCCGGAGGCACTCTGAATGTTGAATGCCAGCATCTGTTACAGACCGGAAAACAAGTAAACAGTGATATTCCTGGTGGCTTTGAAAGAGCATTTAACACTTAGCTTTCTACACTTGCCTTTACTAGGAAAATTACTTCAGGATGTGCTTAGAATGCGTATAACGATGAGTGTCTGGGAAAAAAAACAAAATATAGAAGGCTGAAAATAATCCACGAGTCCCCCTGCCAGATGTTGACATTTTGATTTGCATAAAGGTAAACTTTTGAGTTGTCGGCACGTTTAATTTTGTAAAACATCCTCGAGAAATAGGGCATGTTCACAGATAATGAGTCTGCATCATAAGCAGTTTTCATCAGACCTGTATCCTGGCAAACTGGCTCCGAGCATCTTTATTTCTGCTGTCTCTGAGCATCTCCCCATGATTGTGCAAGGAGGGAGGGCAGCTAAGGGAGCGACCAGGTGGTAACAGAAGGGCAGGCATGAGTCAGGGAGAGTATTGAGACATTTCTCCATGGTTTGTGGGGGAACTCGCATCTCCCACTTCATACGGGGACAGCGGCAGAAATGGCCTCACCTCCAGCACCCTCTATCCCAAATCTGCCCTCCCGTCTTCCATCCTCTGCAGCAAAATCCAGCTGGCTTTGCCCTTCAGACAAAAAGTCATACTTAAAACCCTGTAAAGAAGCTACAAGACCTGTGAGGGCATCCTTGTGAAGAAAAGCAAGGACATACTTGTCTCTCCGTTGGGGGAACCAAGGCCCAGACAAATCATCCCCCCCATGGGGAAAAGCAGCCAAGACCAGAGCAGACAGCACAGATCTGCCTCCCCCTGCCCCAGCTGGGGACACACATTCTTGGGTCTCCTCGCTGAGCTAAAATAAGCTGTAGTGAGCTGCTGAAAATGAGGGAGAAAAGATCCTAAGATGGGCAGGTAACTCCTTTCAAGTCACCTGTAAATCAACAGAGGAAATGCTGTGTAAGTGACAGGTTTTTAGGGTCTCTCAGCTTGCTCTAGGGTATAAACTATGGCCAGAGCCAAGAAGCCCTGATACATTCCACTAAACTTTGTGTTTCTATCTCTGAGAGACTGGGAGAGCTTTATTTCTTTTGAGTGCAGGCTTAACAGAGCCCATAGATATAACAAGGCTCCTGTGTGTTGAGCTGTCCCATGGCCAGAAACCCAAACGCCAGGGACACATCACAAGAGCCACATGAAGGGAAAGAGTAGTCCTCCTTCACCTTCTGGCTCCAATCTGGCTCACGCAGCCCAGCGCAGCCTCAGGGATACATGGCTGGGGTTCTCCCTACCCAGCCTGTACCAGGAGCAATAGGGAAGGACCAGGAAGAAAAAAGCTTGTTGTTCATATAATGCACTTTATTTCTGGTGGGAGAGCATCTAAAACCAGCAGCTAATAGACAGTCAGGCTCTCCTGTGTCTAACACCATGAGACAGCCACTGGAACCATCTCTTGTGGACAGAAGAGCCCGTTCTCCTGTATATTCTTCTACCAGGGCTCCAGTGCCCAGTCGGCCGCGCTGGCTCTGAGCACCGGTGGTGGCACAGGAGGTGTCGAGAGATGCCCAGCAGCACAGGACTCCTGGCACCCCAGAGGAGCTTCTTGCTACGGGACCCAGCATGGCCTTATGAAGCTCTCCAAGAGCCAGAGAGGGAAGACGCGACCGCAATGCAAAGCGCTATCGCTGCCGTATTAGCCTCAGCTGAAATGTGCTACATAAGTGCAAATTGCTGTTATAAATCATAAACATCAAAAGGCCATAAGTGCCTAATAATGGCCTAAGTGGCTAATTTGTTTTATGTGCTACTGGAAGAAGCACCGTAAAGATACGGAACAAAAAATTTCCCCAGTTGTGGTTTTGCTTCTGATTCCAAGAAAGGCTGGAAGGGGGTGGGAGCGAAACGCTGCTCCAGTAGATACACAGGGGCAAAGCCTGTAATTAAAAACACGGCACAAACCCCAGCAAGAGCCCACTCCCCCTGGAAGGCAAACACGGCCGGTGCTGGGGACACCTGGCTTGGAGGTGGTGCGTGGGGCAGTTGCTGGTGGGCAGGACAGAGATCTATGGTACTGTCTCAGCTTGGGAGCAAGTTACTTGTGAAAAGTGGCGAGGTGCTGGTATGGAAGATGGAGCTGATGGGCTCTGCTTCTGTCACTGGTGAGGTGCGTACATGGGGTGTGATGCCCAGTGTTGTCCCCTGCTCGACACTACAGGCATCCAGCAGGGTCTGAAACACCCACCCAAGCAGGGCTGAGGGACACCCCCAGCCTGGTCTGGCTTCTCTGCACCTCCATTTCAAAGCGGCCGTCTCTTTTTTCCCATCCGAAGAACAACTGTGTGCCCTCCATCCGGCTTTTAATTGCTTTGGGCCTTTTGGGGTTACGCGGAGCTTTCAAGGCTCTTTCTGGCTGGCTGGCTCTGCTTGTGCAATTAGCCTTGGAGAACCATAAATACCCTAATCCAGCCCTTCTGTGCCCTGCAGATATGTACCTCGTGCCATTCTTATGCTCTCCAGGTCAGAGATGCCTTTCTGCTCCGCTTGGCCCAGGATAAGCTCAGCTTGCTTCACCACATGGTGCAGCTGATGCTATTTTGATGGTGGAGCAGAGGAGGCTTCTATGTGGAACTGCTCAGCACAGCACTGAGCCCTGCACAAACCAAGCCCTGCTTTAGGAAGCAGCACATTGAACTCATCTCCTCTTAGACCAGAGACATGGTCATAGCCCAGTGCATCCCAGTGGGCTCCTTTTTAGCGTGTTCTCTTGGTTTGAAACCTCTCAGCATCCAGGCACACCCCAGAGGGCACCTTGTAGCCACCGGTGTGCAATGTCACATGTAGCTGATTTATTAGGGATGAGCAAATCCAGTTGCTCCTGTTAACCTGCCTGAGCATTCGCATCTCCTTTTGCCTTGTTTCATTTGTTGTAGGTACTTTGGCTTTAATTTACAGTAGAACAGTGACGTCCCTCTGTAAGTACCACAGAATAATTTCTCAAGGTGTATTTAGTGTATGCTGGTGGAGGAAGGTGATCTGAATAAGTCATTCTGCTGTGATGCCATGGCTGGAGAGCCAGGTCCTGGAGGTCCAGGCCATGGCAAGGAACAGGAGCCGAGTGCTCAGGGTCCCTCTGTATATCCTCCTACCCCAATTAAATTATGTGGGGACTGCTGCCAGCACAAGGAATTAATTCCATAATATTTCAACACAGGTACAAATAATTTAGAGTACAAACCGTGCTGCTTTCATGTAATACATTGCCCTGCACAAAATCCTTGAGGGAATGGCCCAGGGAATAGTCCTAATTGGTCTGTTCCTCTTCTGATATCTCTGATAATATGGAGGGAAAGAAAATAATCTGTTTGTCCTGAAATTACATGCCAATAACTAACATTTTAAAAAAGAAATTTCTTTTATGCTTATCGCTTCCATAGCACGTGTTCAGTGTGCTTGACAAACGGGATCCAAAGGCTGGGGCTGACCTCCGTGTGCCCGACGAGAGGGGCAGCAACTGCTGCAGTGTTTTATTTGTAAGCTTGATGAGGACACGGGGAAAAAAAAATAAATCCAGCTTTTACAGCTGGAAATGAAGGTAAAGAGCAGAGAGCAGCGAGCTGAAGAGCCACCTCCCAAGCTCAGAGAAGTGCTTTTAATGGGCAGAGACGGACTCGGCAGCTTTCGTTATGGCGGCACAAAGGGACCGTGGGCATCGAGCCATCCTCTCTGCAGGCAGATGAGCTGTGCTGCCACCGTCATACAGTGGTGCCTTTGAGAAGATGTAATCTTGGAAATGAAAACGGAAAATTATTTTTCTTCCACTACCCCATGCAACAGGGAGAAATACAGGAGATGCAGTGTGGGTTCAGCTTGCCAAGTGGAAACCATATCATGTCTATGATGCTCTCCTGCACCAGCTCTAGTGGTCCTTGGACTCTCTTTGAGCCAGTTTAACCAAAAGAAATCTACCCACCTTTTATTTGCTAGGTTGTTTTTTTACTCTTGTAGCAAAATAAGTCAGGTTGCAGAAGGCATCTATTGATCACAGACCCAGCCCAGAGTGAGCAGGAGGAGATGGAGACAGCGGTGGAAGAAGGTGGACCGTCACTTGTGGATGAAGCAAATTTCTCATTTCTGAGCAGAGGAAAAGAAGACATTTTCTGACATTTGCATATTATTGAGCTGTCAGAGGCGTCCGTGTTTGGGAAAGAGGGTGAGAGACTTCCCCTGCTCTTGGGGAACACCAGGCTTGGCTGTGATTCAGTTCATTTGGCTGCTCACCATCTCCCCGCAACAAAGCAGCTCATTTCAGACCTGTACAAACCCAAACCTACAGGCAGGTAATCCATGCCCAGCAAACCCTGCTGCTCCACCAGTAGCTGCAGCTCAGCATCACAGGTAACCTGTTGGCATGCTCTGGACTCCAGACATGGGGTGGCCTGGGGCCAGGGCTGTTCACAACGCCTCCTGCTTCCATGGACACTTGGAGGCAGAAGTGTCATTTCCCACTCCTTGGAGCACTTCGTTGAGCAAGGTGGGTCCTTATCTCTGCAATTTCAGCTCCCAAAACCTTTACACTGTTAGTTTACGTTATTTGATTTTTATGATATTACTAACTGTAAGTAATAAAATGCAAATCATGTACTTCATTAACGCTTTTAAGCAGTAATAGCTAATTATTGATCTGTTTATTGAAATGACAGGGTAGGTGGTGTGTGCTGATGGCAGGATCAAGGCAAGGGTCAGCCCGTGGACCTGAGAGCAGCGGTTCCTTCTCTTCCTTACAGTTCCTCCCCAGTTGCAAAGCGATCAGGGGAATCCTCTCTGAGCTGGCTCAGACCTCCAGCAGCCTTGCTGGCACAGCCTTGCAAGGGTGGAGGGGAGCCTGGCTGCCCATGAACGTCTGCACCAGCTCTCAGTGGTGCACAGACTCTCCTGTGTGAGGTTTAGTGAGGCCAGAGGCATTCTGCTATGGGAGGGGCCAGTGCTTTCTGCTCATCTTCTGCCTGCCACTAGCATGGCCACTACGTGATGAAGCACCAAATCATGAGCTCTTGTTTCAGAAAACTGGCAGTGCTCTGCTCTAGGGCTGTTTATAAGGTCTTTATCAAGATGTATATATTCAACTCCATAGAGCTGGGAGCTCTATGGAGTTGAATATAAAGAGCTGACTCTACATTCAGTGAAAGTCTCATGTAAAGAAATGCCACAGAATAAAAATGACATCTGTGTGGTGCGACTGCGGTGCTTGAAACTGGGCCTTTGTGTGGGGTTAAGCAGAGGCAGTGAGTGCCCGTGGAGAGCCAGCCCCACTCCCGCTCTGCTGTAAGAGGAGCTCAACTGGGCTGTGGGTGCCAAAGGCAGCAACAATCCCACATGAAATCTCTTCCTTCACACTGGGATAACCAAACAGACCCTGCTGTTGCCCACTCTTCCTTTTCCTCTCTTGTTCTCTACTCTGAGTGATAGTTGCCCTTTTCTCTCCCCAGGCCTTTTTGTTTGTGTGCCAGGCTGGTGGTGCTGGCTTCCCTTGGCTCCATGTACTCCTGCTGCTACTCTCTCCCTGCTGCCCATTGCCCACACCCCGGTGACATTTGCTGCTTCTTCAGTTATTTACTTTTAGGTTAGTAAGTACCATGAAAACATCATCCGACCTGCCCAGCCCTTTGAGCAGTCAGAGGAATAAGCTGTCACTAATATAATTTCATATCAAATGAGATTACTCTTCTCCCCCATTAGGCACACTTCTCGGGCAGGGATGGTGGCAGCGCAGGGACACAGCAACTGCTTCAACCAAAGCCTTCGTTAGGAACCGGCTTTTAAGGACGATAGTTAACTTCCAGGCTGTAGCTGGTACTTGTGCTTTGAATTAGAAGTATTAAGCAGCAGGATTTGGCTTTGGGTTCTGCTGGATTGATGACACCTGTCTGCCTGAGTCACATGCAATTGCCTACAAACAGCTCCAGCTCCCGGCAGTCAGTCAGAGGCTGCTGGTATAAATTTATGAGTGCTGCCTCAGGCAGGGGTGACAGCCCCTCCTGCTTCTAGTGACCTCTGAGGGACCACGATGGACATGTCTGGGTGGGTTTATGCTGCTGAGTATTTTTGTGCCCTTGTTTGCTTATTAGTGTGGGTCTCAATCATCTGCATATTAATGCCCATGTGTTGGCTCTCCTCTGGGGACAGGAGCTCCTCTGCTGAGACAAACCTGTGTGCAATTCAGAGGATAATTTGCTCCAGGGAGCAGCTCTGGTTGGCAGTGCAGACAGGGCTGCACTGGGACAGGCTCTTCCCACACCACACCACTGTGTGTGTCTCTTGCATGAGGCCAGTGGGCAACAAATTCATCCAGTGTTATGCCAAATGCTGTGACACTACCCTCCCCTTATCTTAGGAAATGAAAACCATGCAGGACAAATAATTGTTTCAAGGCTACAAAAATGCTCCGTAGGGCTGAGGGAGGATCCAATACACAATTCCCAGGCCAACTGGTTTTGCACAGAGCTGCTGTGAGCGAATTGTATCTTTTGACCAGAGAGCCAGGGACCGCTCCTTGCAGTAGGTGGATGGGCAGTTTGCTGACAAAAGGCTTGAAGGATCTAATTTCCAGTGCTTACAACTCCTGCCAGACTTCGTCACTGCTGAACACAGAAGGAGGTGTCTTTTCACACTCGCTTTGTTTAAGCTGTAACGCTCCCGGACACAGCACGTGACAAAGGATTTCTCAGAGAGGTAAGATACCTTCAGTGGTCCATTAGCTGCTGCAGAAGGTGTGTGGTGTCCAGCTGCGGGGGGCTAATGCCTGGGGGATACAAGGAGAAGGGCCCACGTTTCACCTTGCTCTCAGCACCTCCCACTTGGCAACCCCACAGGCAGGATCCTGAGCAAGGCATCATACGCCCCATGGGGCAGTCCTTACACTGACCTGTTCATTTGCATTGCACCATGATGGATGTGGAGTTAAGGATTTTAGTTTTGCATGTTTTCTGAATGATCTAGACCAAAATTGCTAATGGCATTCAGTATGTACACGGCATCAGAGGTGTCTGTAGAAACGGCTTATTAGCCTGTGCTTTCTGTTTGGACAGGACATAGATCTGTTCTTCTTTCTCCACTTAATGGGTAAAAATCAGAATTTTTCATTATCTGTGAGGTGTAAAAAAGAAAATATAAGTAACTAAAGCCATGCTCCTCCAGGCTGTAGTCCCAGCCAGCTCCATCAACCACACTAAACTATTACACCCTCGGCTCTGGGTGGTTGACTGACCTCCAGTTACAAGCCTGGTGTCCATGACAAGGTGTTCAAGACGTGGCATCCTTTTCCCTGAGTCTTTTGGGTTTGTGACCCATTGATTCAGTACTGGGATAGAGGGGTCACACTGTGTTATGATCTATAGACTGATCCCCTCTGACTCTTGATGGTCTCCTTAATTGCTGGGTGTGGCTCATCCCCAGATTTGCCAGCCTCATGGCTGAACTCCAGCTGAGTACATTATCCTGCTTACCTTGAAAAAGGAAAATAATCCCACGGATTTGCTCTTGCCTTCCTGGTGATTACTGGGTGTTAGGCTGTGGACTGGCTAAAAGCTTTCTGTTGTACTTGCAGTTAAAGGGATGCGAATACTTTAGTGCCATGCTGACGCCTCCTGCCTCCCGATGCAGGCTGCTCCATAAAAAGATGCTGCCTTAGCATCCCTCGTGGCCTTTGCTACGGGTCAGGGCTTTACTTGCAAAATCAGAACTTTGCTGCTCTAAAAGTCCCTTGCAATCCTGGGGAAGGCACGCAAGTTCTCTGAGGACAGAGGAAACCAGCTCTGTGCTGAGCAGCAGGGATATTGCATCTTCACCGGCCACGAGATGTTTGATGCGTCAGCTCCTTGCTGCAGTGGGAAAGAAGGGTTAAAAATGTGGGAGCAGGGAAGGGAGAGGTCAAATACGTAAAGCCACTTTCATGCACTTAGGAGAAAAGTGGCAACAGGAGAGCTGTTAAAAATTTTTATAGCTGGCACCTAACAACACTGGTGTTAAGAACCATGGAACTGTTTAATAGCAAGTAGAGGTGTACGTTAGTTAATTAGAGGCACGCTAACAGTGAAGCCAATTGAGAGATATGATTTCAGTATTTTTTCCAGAGGGCATATCAAGCCTATTCACAAATTAATAAACAGATTGTAAAGTCTAAGCAAGCATATTAGGGAAGTGTGTGTGTATACACCGGGTCTATATACTGGGGCTGCACACACTTGTTTGTTTGTTGCCATTGCACTTGAAATATGTTACTTGTGTTCCATATAGACCTCAGCGGAAGAATTATAGCATATTGGGTTTCCCAAAGACTCTAATTAAGATATTCAGAGTTGATGTGTGTTTACTGAAAAAAAATACGGCATAAATGAGACCTAAAACACCAGCATTCAAATTAACCCATGAATGCAAAGGCATCCAACGCAAAACGGCCGTCCTCTCGGAGCCTGCCTTGGATGCACCTTAAGAGAAATGAAATCACAGTATTCACTCAATTTATTTGACCTCCTGAGTTAAGTTCTCATTGAAAAGGCATTTTAAGAATTGTTAAAAGCTGTCTACAGTTAAATACATACCTTTGCCCTCTCTCTCAGATCTGTTAGCTGCTGTTGAAGGTAGTTACACTATGAGTAAGTGTCATCTTCTCAGCTCACACAAGCCCCAAAGGTGGTCAGTAGTAGAAGAGACGGTGGCTGTTAAGTGAGGCAGGGATCACCCCATCTGTAAAATGAAGTTTCCCCATAACTGGAGCCGGTGATAAGTGGATTTGCTCTGACGAACAGTGCACGAGGACAGCCCTAGCCTTTTAAGCTGGAGTAAGGCTACATGCCGTTAAGCATTTTCTTAACCTAATTTTTTTTTGCTCCTAACACTGGTTTGATTCCTTTTTTAAACCCACTCGTGCACCTACCTTAATTCACAGTTGCCACTTTGCTTTCTGTGGGAAGACAAGCTGTCCAACTTAATCCATTACTGAGCTCCGCATTACAAAAACCGCATGGTGCTTCATGCCTCATTAGCAGGCAGGGAGCTTCCAGGCTGGAGTCGCTGCATGTCTCCAGCTCTCCTGACTTCCTTCCTTGACTCCGCTTTCCTATTTTACATTTTAATAGCAACCATGATGAAAACTACAGCAAAAAAAGTCTGCCCTTAGTATCTTAGTGCACTTGGTTTCACTCAGCAAGCCCAAGCTTGCACCGCTGCCCAACACTCCTGTCTACCACCCAGCGTTCCCTTCTCAGCCAGAGCACTCCTCCATCCTAGAGAGCTCACTCTCAGCACAAACCCATCCTCTCCTCACACCACGGTCCCACTCAGGCTGGAGGGAAAGAGCAAATGGATTGCAACGCGGAGGAGAGATAAGACGGATGGCAGCCTGTGTCTCTTTTGCTTGGCTTCAGGGCAGCCTGGCGAACAAGGCAAGTAATGAAGATAATGATGAATGAAGGATGCAAAACTGAAAATACGTCTTCCTGTGCTTCTATTGATCTTCCAGCAAAGACCTTCTTCTTGACATTTAAAACAGAGAGATTGTTTTAATACAGTGGCCCTCGCTGGGTTGCAGTTAAGCAATTTACCTCAGAGAGATTCACAAAGACACTTTCTGCAGCCTCAGCCCAAATAGTTTCTGTACCAAAGGCCTGCTTGGCAAATGCTCTTGGAGAAATACTGCTCAGAGCCAACAGGAGCCATGGGGCACCAGCAAGCATGGCCCACTTGTCACCCCCCGAGGACAGTGACGTTGAACTAACAACAGGAGGGATTTCTCTGTGCTGCACTTCAAGATGATCCAGCCATCCAGAGAGGAAGGAAATCACTGCTCTGTCTGGAGCTTCCCAAAACTTCCCGTTCAGGGAGACATAGACGTAATCCCTAATGACGGACCCAAGAGGACCTTTATTCCATGATCATGGCCTTTCAGAAGAGCTTCAAACAGACAAACCCCCAGAGCTTTGCTGGAGTATGGGATGGGAAAGTGGGCTGAGGTCAGCAGAGAGCTCTGCCCGTGTGGCCGAGAAGCCTGACGTGTCCCTGGTGGATGGACACAGCTTCTGGCCTTTGGCTTCACGAGAGACCTAGAGAAGACTGGGGTTTGGCTACAACATGTTGGGATTACTTTAATAACTGCAATTTTTCTTTTAGAAGAGAAGTATTTTATTACTTTCAACCTAGAACCTGGAACTAATTATACATGTGTGGTCCAATTAACCATTAATTTACCTCTATTAACTGCTGACACTTACTTAGGCATTTACTTTGTATCACACATATTTGTGTTCCCAGAGCCTAAGCCTAAGAAGCTTCTCAGGACACTATGAATCAAAGAAATATAAAGATGTTAACAGTTATCTATCTTAGCAACAACCTCAGGAAGCCCTGGAAAAGAACGCACCACAAAAATGAAAATTGTTTTTATGTGTAGTAACTGGACACTTTTTTTTTTTAAACACTAAAATCTTCAATTAATTCAAGAAGCTCTGATCTTCCCACCACTTCCCACTGGAGGAATGATCAGGATAAAACTGCATTTGATTTTCAAAGGTGTCTGGAGGTCTGGGAGAACCTGCTCTTGCAACATTTCTTCACCGTAGACATTTCCAGTCCTGTATGGATATGCACAGCACTGTTGCCTTAAGGGATTATTCCTGAAGCTGTGCAGGGAATAACTTCTCAAGACCATGCCCAGGCTTCTCAACGACACGCTGCTTTCTCCAGGTCTCTCCCCTGCTTTGTGCCAGTTCAGCCCTACGGATGTCAAGAGAAAGACTCATCATAGACACTGAAGCAGCGCCTCAATTCCTCCCTCTGCAAAGAGAAACGGCACTGGCCTGCCTTTGGAGAGGATGCTGTTGCTCTTGCATAAAATTTCCTTTGCAAATGCAGCCTGCTCTTCCCCAGCTGGGTATGCTCCCATCTGTACCTGCCAACCTGCCTCCGCTCCGCAGGCACGGCTCTGCAGAGTGTCAGCCCGGTGCTGATGCTTCGCCTGATGCTTCCCTGAATGTGGCACTTGGGGACGTGTTTAGTGGTGGACTTGGCAGTGTCAGGTTTACAGTTGGACTCGATGAACTGAAAGGTATTTTCCAAACTAAATGATTTTACGCTTCTATAAGCACGGGCAGTGCTATGTAAACATCTGTGATGATGCTCCTGGACAAGGGAAGGCTATTTTGTAATCACAATGAAGGAAAGATTAAACCAGAAAAGAAAGTAACGCTAGAACATGTACAGACAGGAATAAAAATGAGAACAGAAGGCTAAAACACTCCATGTGAAATTCTGGGATTCCTCTTCTGCCAAAGGTCAGGGGAGGTTATTGCAACGCTTGCTGCCAGCCAGAAATCAGGTAAAGTACGGCCTCCTCCACAGATCTGTGCCTTAAAATACATACAACTCAGCTATTTACGTACAGGTCTGGTATCCATTTGCCTATAAGTTTTGCTTGACAGCTCATTTAGCAACATATGGCAGAATATTAAAGTGTGCTCTTTCATTTGAACTTACCTTTGGGTAACTCTCAGTGTCACTTGGTCGCTTACTAGTGTTACTATAGTGTGCTGTGGAGTATGTGAAAAAATAAATTGGTCTTTGATGTTACTGCCAAAGCTGGTGAGGCTGTACCAGCTAGTACTGGTCCTTGCTGCCATACCAGTTTCATGCTGCCACAGCTCAGCTAAAGTGAATTGCTCCACTGGCTTTTCATTGACTTCAATCAATTACGCTAGCATGGAAGAGGTATAAAGGAGTGAAAATCAAGTCCGCTTAAAGAAAAAGCCAAGTAGATATTTCTTTAGAACATGAACTGCTCCTATTCCAATGGACAGCTTTTATCTTGTGTATTGATCTTTTTCTTGTGAGGAGTAACTTGGAGATAATTTCTGAATTGCCTGACCTCAAGCAGTTAAGGTATTGCGATTGAAAAAGTCACAATTCAATTAATAAACCAATAGTGGTCAAAATATGTGATCTATATTCCCTTACATGAACATGAGTGGAGGGAGAATCCAGCATGAAGGGACCAGGTACTTGCTGGAGGAGAGGTGGCTGGTGTCCCAGCAGAATGCAGAGCACGCGTCTTTTGGCAGCGCACTGAAAGCTGCTGGTGGTAAACCAGAGGGGTGATTATCCTGTTTCTTTTGAGAACAAAGGAAGCAGGATAGGGACTCTGAGTGACAACTCTCAAACTCTGCCTGGCAGAAACTGAGAGGTTGGCAGGGAAGCCAACAGTGACAAGAGAACTCGGAAGAGGGAGCTGAAATGTGTGCGGCGAGCAAAGGCTTTGAGGAGCCCCTGTCCCGTGACTCAGGCCTGAGCACATTCACGCTGTACCACGTTTGCAGACAGCGCTGTGAAAAGAAAGACATCTCATGCAGCACCTTCTTCCTTTAATGAGTTTCCAAACCAGCCCAACTTCCCTAGGAATTTTGGGCAAACAAAGACGATGTCCACCCCCAAGAATAAAATGAATAAAGACGAGGTGGTTTTTGCTAGAAATGTAGAGAGACAAGCATGACTTCTTCTAGCTGTCAGCGCTGGTGTTATTGCGTCTAGTAGCAGCAGCTTGTACGCAGCATCGCTTTGCAATGGTAGTGGGGAAGCTGGAATGTTGTTCTATCAGACTATCAAGTTGTTATGTTGGATTACATGTAATGCTATCACAAATGACAGAATGCTTGGCTCCCATCAAAAATTTAAAGAGCAATAGACCTCTTTTCAGCTGTCATTGCTGATAACATTTTATACACAAGTTTATTCAAGCTCAAATAGAGATGCAGCCTGTCAATAAAGAAGCCCTGGCAGATTAGGCATCGAGTATATTAAAGCTAACGGTACTAATGTGACTCTGCAGCCTAATCTGACATTTTAAAACTGCGACAAAATGAACCCTCTAAGTTCCCACCGATCATCTCACCACAGCACGCTCGCTGCTGAGTTTTATGGAGTGGAAATGAGAGGACGTGGACGAGAAATGAAACAAGCTGAAAACTACAGAAAGGTCAACGCAGGCTTGCTCCCCAGGAAACAGAGCGGTTGTCTTCCCTTCTTCTCGCTCTTATCTTGCCCGCTCTGCTCTTCTCTTCCAGGAAAGTGGGTAGGGCAACAAATAATGGCCCTAAATTGCCACGGAGGTGACACAGATTACACATTAGAAAAAGCACTCTGAGGGCAGCAAGGGTTCAGCGCTGGAAGAGTTTGCTGGAGAGGGCGTAACACCTCCATCATTACAGCTCTTTAAGAAGGGGTTAGGAAAACATCTTCCAGGAATGAGGAGGGGTACCTGATTTTGCTTTGGAGACTCGACACTATTTTCTGCCATTCATTTTCTTGTTCTCGCTAACAGCTACTGCTTTCTACTGCCAGCAGAAAGCGTATGTGAGCGCTTGTGTGTTGGGAAACTGTTTGGGCCAAAAATAGTCTATTGAAAGCAATAATGATGTGGCATTACAATAGATGGCCTGGTTACACTCTCCTTTCCCCCTTCCTACTCTCAGTAGAGCTCTCAGTGGTTGTTGTTGTGCTCTGAGGGATGCAAAATCAGGAGAAAAGCTTTCCCAGGTTTGTGAAAGTGGAGCATCCAAAAATTTGGATCTGGCCTCTGAATTTGGCAAATATTCACACAGGCAACCTGATTGTGACGACAGACAGTCTGTTACTTGCAATCTGTAGATCTCAACCGTAACAGGACGGCAGCTTCTTTATGCTGCTCTTGGTGATAAAACACAAGCCTCCACCATTTTGATAATTTTAGCTAGCAATTTTGCTTAAAACCCAAATTCTGTAGGCAATTTCTTCCAAGGGGAAGGCAAACGGCTGCCGAGAGGCTCGAGCCTGGGAGGACTCGCTGATTCACTGCTGCAGTGACTCACTGGGAGATGTGGGGTGCAGGCTGGTGCGAGCAGCAGCCGGCTGGCAGGGTGGCTGCCTCGCACCCAACACCAGCACCAATGCCAAGTCTGTGTCTCTTGCAGAGGAGAGCGGCTCAGAGCATTGATGGAAAGGAAGGTCAGGTAGATACCGATGGGCTGTAAGCAGGGCTTCTCCAAGCAGTGTTGTTCCTTTAATTGCAGCGGAGATGCACAGCAAGATGTGAGCTTGCTTACTCCCATCAATAACAGAAGGGAGGTGACTGCCAAGCTGACGGCCACAAATGACCGTTGCTGTGGTGGGATACGTGTAACATCATCGAACACACTGGACTTTGAGAGGTGAACACCTCATCCAGACGAGGGAAGGATCACCACAAGCAGGCATCCCTGAGGCTGTGCCTCTCTGCACCAAAGGGGGGGAAAAAATGCTCAACAAACAACATAAACATAATCCTTACAAAGATTAAAAACAGCTCAGCGATAGTAATTGGGAAAAAAAAAAAAAAAAGCATCACCCAGCTATGTTTTGCTTGAACACGAAATAAAGACAAAAGAAGGGCTAAATACTCTCTTTAAGGGTACCTAAGAAATGTAAACACGTGGAGACGTTACTTCACTTTGAAAATTGAGCAAAAACTTCTGCCATATGGCTGTGTCCCATCCAACTGGAGAGCTCTCACTGGAACCTGGGCTTTCAGTGAAGGGCTGCTTACCCAGTACCTGTTGCTCGTGAGAAGGCTTTCTTCGCACTCCGGCTGTTTCAAAGCTTGGGGATTACAAGTGTGAAGATAAGTCCCCAAGTTATTTACGCTGAAAAAAATCTTTGTGTTTTCAATAACAACTATCAATATGGTGGAATGAGGTGTTTGGTTTCTGTAATGACTCTCTCTGTGTGTTTCTCTGGTTATTCTCTGTCTATGTTCCAGGGAAAAAATACTTTGAAAAATAATGACAATGTCTCTCAGAAAATAATGAGTTCCTTCCAGTTAGCTGTTGAATTGTTTACTGCCATAGCTGAATAATAACAGCACATCAAAGACGACTGCTGTAATTAAAAGATTTGTGAACATAGGTTAACAAATTAGTGCATCATAATGGGTAATTGTCTAATTAGGACAAAAACGCTAGTTCCACGTAAAAGACCAACAAGAAGAAATTATAAGGGAGAAAATAAAATAGACAACAGCACTGATACTGCAGACCATTGACAAAGATGTTATCTGTAACGATATTCTATCAATAAGTCCCCAGGGGTACCACCATTTTTGTGGATTAATTTATAGATAAATTGTCTGCCATATGAATCCCACAAGCTGGTTGAGGATTCCCCTGAAAAGACTCTGAATTTGTCATTAAATGTTTTAAAGCAGTTTTCATTCCTTTAGCACCCAGAAGACCCGAGAGCAGTAGACACCAATCAGTGCACACTGGTGAGATCTCAGAAACCAGGTGTAATGGAAGGAGAAGCAGGACTCTCCCAACTTTACTGGTGGGCACTGAGGCAGAGTGGGAGAAATCCTGCTATTAGGTCAAAGCTGAGTGAAAAAGTCCTCTTGAGATTAGTGAGATGACAATTCACAGAATCATAGAATGTTAGGGGTTGGAAGGGACCTCTAGAGATCATTGAGTCCAACCCCCCTGCCAGAGCAAGATCACCCAGGGCAGGCCACACAGGAACAGATCCAGGGCGGGTTTGGAAAGTCTCCAGAGAAGGAGACTCCACAACCTCTCTGGGCAGCCTGTTCCAGTGCTCCATCACCCTCACAGTAAAGAAGTTTCTCCTCATGTTGAGGTGGAACTTCCTATTTCTATCTCATTTAGAGAGATGAAGGCCAGTGTTTTCCTACGCGGAGGGACAGATGGCAGAAGGAGGAAGTACCAGGAGAACCTCCCATGGTTTCACGAGGGTTCGGTGAATAGATGCTGAACTCTCCAGACAACCCGGCTCTCACATCAGCATGGCCATTACTGAGCACTGAGATCTCCTAAGGATCTGGCTTGATACGAGATGGACCTCGGGAAATCAGCTCTGTGCAGGGTCTGGGTATGAAAACAAACTTTACGTTCCTCTGCTCTTCATGCGCTTTGCTGATGGTCCATGAGGGAACTTGTGGCAGAGCACAGACTCCAAGCCAGATGTTGAGCTCTCTCTCCTATTCAGTGGTTTCACCTAAATCAAAGAAAGGGCCCATGCACCATCCCTGATACACAGTTAAGGGCGCTACACCCTGGTGTGCACCCAGGGGAGGTCCAAACAGGTCCAGACGAGGGGATTCACACCACTATAGGGCTCCTCAGCCCAGTCAGGGACACGCAGGACTGCAAAACCACTGAGCATGTAGAGAAACGTGTGCTCTCATCCGAGAGCAAATGCTTTCTAGTGGCTTGATAAAATGCATGACAAAAAAAACCTGGAGCGGTAGCTGCCCCAAGTGGATTTCAAGAGCAACTTGAGTCACACTGGAGAGAAAAGAAAAGATGCACATGGTTAGAAAAGCAACTGTCATTTATCATCTGTATTCCCAGTAATGCCACTGCAAGCCTCCACTCTTGTTTTCAGGAAAGAACACACGGCCAACTTTTGCATGAGTTAATGGTAGGGTTTGAACACACAATCTTCTGCCTTACACCTCTGCTACCTAATGTACCAGTCGAGGTTCATTAGCTCAGCGCTGTCGCCGGCTGCCTCCCTTTACTCTGACAGCTGCCGGAGAGAGAAACATGACAGACACCCTGGCAGTGATTGACCTTGACGGAGGGAGCAGAACGCTTCACCTCTTTGAGGTTCAGCTGTCTGGGGAACCTCAGAAAACAGAGCACAGCCCAAATCCCTGTGAAACTTTTCTTCAAACAGGGCTGTTCCTGGTGTTTCCTTTCTCTGCTGCAGGCTCTTTAAAGCAGCCAGGGCAGCCTGTCACCCTTCTGCAGGATGGGGTTAAAAAGCCTCACCTGCCAGGGTGAGGAAGGCTGAGCATCAGGATCTCTGCAGAGGGTCCTGCAGCTGCTTTTCGCCATCTGCCAGAGCAGTAAAGCTCCTTCGTGTGTGTTTTCAAGGTAAGTCTTGAAGCCAGTAGTGTTTACAAAATACACATATTAGTAGTCAAGGATTTTATAAGTGTTTTGTTTCTGTCTCTTTGTATTTATCAGTACGTATGTACGAGCTGCAGTATGTTTTGTTATGCTTTGAGAAAATCAATTTGTAATTGCTGGTAAGGTATTTTCCTCAACGCTATTTTAAATGAAAAAAAACACACCTTGCTGAGAAAAGAATAATATTTTTGTGAGTTTCCTCTTTCTACCAGTTAAGCCCGAATGGGACAAGGACTGGGGAACATGCAAATTTGTCAGAAGGCAAACAGCTCTGTGTTGTCTCAATAGGGCTTCTTTGTTTCCTCTTGATTTGGGAAATAGTTGTTAATCACAGCCTAATTTTAATTTTAAATAGGCCATATTCGTAGGACTCGATTCCATACGAAAGAAAAACACAGCAATTGAACTTTGTGCAATGGTTCTGTGCAACAATTGAAACCATAGCAATAAACACAAACACACGAGTGTTTACAAGATCAGAGCCTTAAAAAAAAACAAACCCTAACGAGCAATAAATAAATTAGAACTCTAATTATCTGACTGAAGTCAGATGTGGTGGAAGAAGAAACCCAGTGCTTCATGGGACTTTTCTGCTGGTCAGCTTTTTGCCTGGAGCCTGGTGTCTTCTGCAGTGACGCTCAGTCTCTCCAGTGCTCAAATTAATTGCTTGTTTCTGCTGCTCCTCTGAACTTGGCACCCTTCTGATGCAGCCTCTGCCTGCAGAGAGCACAGGTAGGTGCTGGGGTCACAGAAATTGCGTCTGCCGAAGGGAATACTTGACATTGTTTACAGGTATTTGTGTCCTAATCCAGTGGAATGGCGTTTGTTTATGTCCCCTCTGATATGAATAGTTGCATCCTTTGTGAGTTAATTCTGGTGTGTTAGTAAACAAGGAAACTTGCAAAGTAAATCTGTAAGATAGGAAAAACAACTTGAGGTTGTAGCCAATTGATTTTTTTGGTTGGGTTTTTTCGTGGCCATATGCTACCAGTTAAAGGTGATTTATACTTCCCCCCAGCTTTTAGAATCTTTCATGAAAAACTCTCAATAAAGCAATTGGAGAATATAGGACAAATATCAGTAGAAATCAGGTTCCTTGAGAGGCAGCTTAAACAACAAAAAGATTGGCAGAACAAGAGTCAAACAAGTCTCTGTGAGCATATGCTCAGCCTTGGTTCTACTTATGAAAAATAGGGTAATAAATTAGAGAAGTTGCAGACATATAAACAACACAAAGCTCTTCAGTTTGTGTCACTAGGTGGTTTATATAACCTTTGCTGTAAGTGACAGGATCCCCAAAACCTTCAGTGTACTTCCAAATAACCAAGTAGATGTTTGAAAACATGGGCTAACTCGAATCACGCATGGTGAAGACACTGAAGTTTTGCAAGTTTTATAAAAATAAGGGGAGTATAAAGGAGAGGGACCTTGTTATAAGTCACTCCTTAGAAGTATTGGGAAATCCAGGTGGAAAAGAAATGCTGGAAATTGTATTTCATTAGTTCTGCTGCTCAGGCTTCTGGGTTTTCTATATAGGTCAAAGCTTTTCCTAAGGTAGGATTTGATTCTTAAATGTTTCTTTAGGCTGAATCTGAAGGGAGGTGGATGGAGGGAGTGTTCTCTGGTCAAGACCCTTTGCAGTTCCAGGGCAACTTGTCACAGAAACCTCTGCCTCAAACTTGTGACCTGATTTCCAGAGAGTTTGTGAGCCCATATGTTTCGATGGGTGCTCAGTACTTTTGGTGCCTTTCAATTTCTAAATATGGACTTGGGAAGCCTAATTTTAACCACGCACTTTTGGAAAGTGTTGGCACTAGTTTAAAGAGACTGTCTAGACCAGCAAGCCTCGCTGCAGCAGATTGCTCCGAGTGATTTATATATTCCTGGTGCTCGCAGTCTCTGATGCCTTTTCAGTGTCTTACAGCTGTTGCATTTATGCAGCACTCTTTATCTTGACCTTAGCCCTTGGATTTCTCAGCTATTCTACTCTCTTAACATCTGGGCCTGAAAGGTCACTAATTTACCTTATGTTTCCCTGCTGCGAGTGCCACTGGGTTGAGTGGGTACATTTTGAAAAATAACACTCTGTTGGTGGGCTGCCCTTGCAAAGGTCTTTCTCCCCTCGGCATCATTGTGTTACCTTCTCCCACTGCAGCAGCTCAAAGTCATCAAACATCTGCCCTCAAGAGCATTGGAGTGTACTTGTTGGATCCTTATGTGTTAAAGCAGCACGCCAGGTATCCAGTGGGCTGACATTAAATTGCTTTTGCAGCTTGCCTGGAGAATAAGGAAGGGAGCTTTATTTGTACTAACACCCTTTTAATGCGTCTCAAAAGACCATAATAAACATCTCCTGGACTGTAAAAGGAAAACACATATCTAGGGGTTGTGGTAAATTATGAAATCCTGGCATACCTAATAAAATTTCTGTCTATCTCAATCGTTTAACATTTAGGGAAAGGCTAGATGATGTGAAACCTGGCCTGGCTTCCCTTCAAGCCCAGGTCAGTAATGTCACTTGGGGAAATGATGAGAACTTCCATTAACTTTGTATTGGCAGATCTCCCAATCTATTTCACATCTATAGTTTTTTAGCACCCCATGAGCAACACAAAGTGTCATTTCTCGCATTGGAGAGCCAGACACTACTGCAGAGCCTCTCTGCATACAGGAGGCTACTTCAGAAATTAACAGGTCAGAGCTCTCATTGATTTTAATAAAGAGCTGTTTGTGGCAAATTTCTGGATTGTAGAAACTGATGACTATTTTGGGCTTCCTGTCAAGGCCAGCACAGCAGGACGGAGCTTTAAAGCGTGGGAAAAGAGCATGAGAGTATTAAATCAAACAGATTTTAAGACATCTAGGACCAAATTCAGACTCAGTTTTGCTCTGATTCATCACACTATGCCTGTATTGGGAGCCTTAGACAGAACCCGGAGAGCTGAAAAGCTTTGGGAGGAGGAAACTCGCTAAGCTTTTAAACTATTCAAATACTCTCTTTTCCCTATTTCCCCCTAAAAAAAGACCTTTTCCTCACGCCCATTCCCCTTTCCAAACTCGCAGACAGATGACTTGTTTTGGAACTTGAACCAGTTTGTCTGGAAAGGACTTTCCATTAGAGCCTGAGAATTGGAGCAGACTTTAAAGTGGCTGGTAGTATTTTCAGAAAAGAGGTATTTGGCAAGTCTTTAATGTCATGCTTGCCTGGAACTGCTCTCCTCTTTAATTAACTCAGTAAAAATCCTCTGGTTACTTCATTTTATTTGCTTAAACCACTACAGAAAAATAAATGCATACAAAGCCAATTAATAAATCCATAGAAATGTACTGTTGTTTACTGGGCTGCAGCAGAGCCCCAAGCTCCCTGTACATAATTCAAGCCTGTGGAAACAAAGGCGTTTGTGAAAGTCCCCTGTTTGACACAAACTTAAAGGTGGAGTATCCTCTGAGTGAAACACAGACGGCGGTTTTCAGCCCGTCTTCTCCTGGAGGCCTTGAGGTGCGTGTTAATAATTTAAGTTCAAAGCGGTGTCCAGGATTTCTCAGGCTCTAGGCACATACAGCCTCCTGGGATGTATATACTACAGAGCCTGACCCGTGACTGTTGTGCTGGGAATACCAGTCCCAGCAGCCCGAGGTGGGAAGCTGCAGCTGAGCTTTTAACTCTGAAGGCCCCGACGCTCCAGCCAAAATGGTTAGAGCCCCACACAAGATAATGACAGTAAACCCTTCCATTCCAGGCAGGTTTTCACCCTGAAGTCTCAATATGCAAGTGATCAGTGACTGCAGCAATTGTATTTAAACGTGACCGAGCGTTCATGCTGAAGTGTTCATGCTGATTGTTTAGAAAAACTCTCCCTGTTGCAGCAGCCCCTTTGTGGCCACGGAGCAGGGGACGCGGTGGCACCTCCCAGCCCTGCTGTGCTGTTCTGGAAACCCATAATGCACGGAGAGGGAAATATTTCCTTAGTTTGCTAAACTGATGTTCTGGCATTTAGCTTTAAGTATCTTCTATTTCCCTCAGTATCTGACCTTTCCCTTTCTCATATGGCTATTGCTCTTCTCCGCTAGCAAAAAAAAAAAAGCAACAAGCAGCCATTATCAGCCTCATCTCGCCAGGCTGGGCCATTAGCGTTAATCATCTCCTCCTCCAGCCCTCCTCTCTTCTGGTCCAGCTCCCCTGCATCTTCTCTTGCGCAGTCGGCACACGATGGGGGCAAACGCGCGGTGAAATAAGCAATGATACAGCAACACCCTGATAAAAGGCCAGCGGTTTCCAGCTGCTAGCGCGACTGTACTTCTCTCCGGCAGGATGCAAAAGAGCCGGGATTAAAACAGGAGGCCTAGTGCCGTAGATCATCTGGCTGTAATTTCCCCCAGGACTGATGTGACGACTGCGGCGAGATGCAGTAGTGGTGGCACATTAGCACGGCCACAGGCTTCCATCTTGCAGAACATTTCTAATGCTGGCCATTTATTTATCCAGCGGCGCGTGCAGGGGGTGTGTGCCGCCGCTCCGTCGGCGAGGGCGGGCGTGCCTAGGCCAGCCGGCGTGCGGGACTGGGGATGGCGGTAGTGCCAGCGTGGAGTGGTGCAGGAAGACTTCTCTTAAAAAGGGACAGAAAAAGGAGAGAGGGAGGAAAAGGGGGAGATAGAAGATGTCAAGCTGAAGGCAGCAGATAAGAGGGGTGATAAGACCGGGAAGGAAGGTGAATATAAGTACAGAAAAGCATGCACTGGGAATGTAAATGAGGGGCTGGATAGAAAACCAATGGGGCTTTATCTGGAGATTGATAAGAGGGAGATTAAAACAAAAGTTGAAAGGTAAATGTGTGTTGTAGAAAAGCAGGGTGCTGTAGGGAGAGAAGGCAACATTCTGATGTACCGACTTCACCCTCAGCAATGTGAATTTTCCATGTTGTCTTGGCCGAGAAGAGGAGAGGAGCAAAGATGCGGGGGGGAGGTGGGGTGTGTAACAGGGCTGGAAATGACAAAGAAGAATGGGTGTGAAAGCAACAATGGAAAACAGGCGGGGACGGCACTGTTGGAACGCAAAGGCAATTTTGTCTCGTAACTGTGCGCTCACTCAGGCTTGACAGAGAAAGAAGAGGAAAAATACATTCCTGTTAGAAAAATTCATATGTACGTAAATCACGCAGGCAACTTCATGGCGCGCGGTTGAGTGTGCCCAGGCTTGGCTGCCAGCTCACCCACAGGCTTCTCACTGAGCTTGGCCTAATTGTTTCTGCCTCTCTGTAAACGGTGGGTGATGCTGCTTCACTCCCAACCTCTGCCTCCCTTACCTTTACGGATGGGCACCTCTTGGGGCTACACTGCTGCCTCTGTAGGTAACATGCAAATAATCCCTCTGTGTTGGCAGTGTCGTGATCTAGGCCACTGGAGGTGCCACTGGTGCTTTGCGTAAGTCTAGCCTGAGATCAGCGAAGCTAAGGTGGCTTTTGTGCTTTTAGATGTGACTTTAGCACCGTGTAACGTGTCACAGGTATGAGGCTTTCTTGGGAGATGAGGTAATGAACTCATGTGGGAGCTAATGAAGGTCATCATGAGAGAGCAGTAAGAATCATGCCTACTGCTGAGAGACTTCTCACCAGGAGCCCTCAGACTTCAGCACTTTCCAGTCTAAATAAGATGTATACTTCCCTGACCTTGTCTACTCCAGTGTAAACGCAGAGCAGGATGTACTTAGAATTAAGATAAATAAGGCCTTACCCAAATAAAACACTAGTCTGCAGAAAGAAATCTCCTCCAAGGAAGAGGGTGAGTGGAAGCAGAAACTGCTGCTGAAAAAACCTTAAATGCTGCAGAGGTGGGGGCTATATAATATCTGGTGCAGAGTACAGTAGTGGTAAAGGCAGCTTAAGGTGTAAGATGCTATTGCAAAAATCTTGTGAGTTTTACTAAGTTATGGAAGAAATAGCATTTAATTTATCTACTTATACTTTAAGGGTACTGTGGATGATTTTTTTTTTTTTTTTTTTTTTCCCTAGACACACAATAGACAAGTGCAGCTGATCTTTGGGGGAACTGATGTAAACCCACAATATTTTGAAAAAAAAAAAATAAAAATTGCTAGACAGCTGCATTAATTGACACAAAGTGGAAGAGAGAGGGAGGTTACTTCACTTGCACTGGTATTTCCAGTTCAGCTTCTTGAACTATAGCCCTTCTGTACCTGGCAGGGAGGTGGGTGGTCAGGTGAGAAGACCTGTTTCTATTCTCAGCCACCACAGTAGGAGGTCAGTGTGATTCTCCGAGCCGTCCTGCGCAGCACGGCCCTGGGGTCAGGGCTGGAGGAAGGACCACGGCCGAGCCCCACGTTTCCAACACGACATCCTGGTGAGGAAGCTGGGTGGCAGCTAGGAACTAGGGGAAGCAAGAGGAAATGATTTGTATTACAAATAACAACGTGAAAAGGGTGGAGGAGCCCTGTCAAAATGTAAATGTGCAATTTGCATAATTGGGCAGCCAGGATTAAACGAAGCACAGAGAAGGATAAGGATTACACGGAGGGACAGAGAAGGGAAACGAGAGCAGCACAGAGTGAAAACACTGCAGATAGATCTAAAATCTGAGATAAGGAGAAGTTGGAATACTCCAAGGCATCGAAAAGAGGGAGCTGAGAGGAGCAGCGGTGTGTGTTACCAATCCAGAGTGTATCTGAGCTAGCTAGAAAGTGTGCAAATGAATTTTAAAAGGAGCTTGAAATCAAAGAGGAGTGTCAGCTGGGCATTAAACATCCCCTTTAGTGGTGACCTTGAGAGTCTGGACTATTGCTACCTAACAACCAAACACAGTGCTCCTGAACGGTTCCTTCAGATCTCATCCATAATTAATTTTTTTGCCTTTGATGAATGGGTCATTCTCCACTAGGATATTTGTCAGCTGTCAGAATCACCCAAGTGGTGGCCTCTGACAGCCTTTTTGCTGTCTCCTGCCCTGGGGCAAGCATGGCAGAGGTGGTTGCTGACTGTCTCCGCTCAGCTTTTCCCAGGAGCTGTGTTTACTGTGGCTGGCTGGACCCAGCAAGGTCCCAAGTGTTTACACTGCTCAGCAGCGACCAACTTTGCAAGCACCCCATCATCCAATCTCCCCTTGGTGCCAAAATTCCTCCTCAAGCCATTCCAGGTCAAGGGACCTTCCACCACTCTCTGCAAAAACCCTGCAGCCCCTCTCTTTATCCAGCTTGTCAAGCTCCCGTGGACTTGCTTTCCTCTGGCTTGTTTGTACGCAGAGAAGATGGTTGTGGCCGAGCCAAGTTCAGAGCTACATTCTACACGAAGCCATATGTATGTAGAGGCAAAAATGTAATGCTCCTTTGAAGACTTGTTTTGTGCTGATGCCTAAGGGCAGGAATTGCATTGTACTTGCTACTGTGTAAAATGTAAAACATAAAGAGCGTGTGCTGCCCTGGAAAGCTTGTGTCTGATGAGAAAGAAAGAGAGGGAGGGAACACAGGCAGGGGAGCGTGAAAACAAGACAGGACAGGGCTGTGATTTGGCAGTCCCATGGAGGTACCTACTCTGTCACTGCAAGGGGACTCTCTGCTAGATTCCAGCAGCTGGAAGGGAGAGAGTCAGCTGGTGCTTTATTAAAGCGATGCAGAATATGAATATTGCTTTATTTTCCTTATTGCCAGAACAGAACTTGCTCAAGTGACTTTCAGCTCAGAGAAATGCTGGAGCAAGAGAAGCTGGTAGTGGCTAGATGTGTTCAGAGAGAGAACTGTTTGCTCGTGCATTGTGCCAAAACTGTGAAGGAGTCCCTCTCTTTCAAGTGTCCCTGGTTAGTTTGTTCCCTAACACCCTAAATTCGGAGTCAACAAAAATAAACCTGCTCCTTGACAGCTCTTTAAAGGGTGATGGGAGAAGATAGGTGAGAGAACTGCTTTTTTTGTTGTTTTTTTAAAAACCTTAAAAATGTGAGGTACAGATCAGTTCAGCTTTTACTAGCAGTGTTGCGGCATCCTCACGGAGAGCTGGGAGTAAACTCAGTGAGTGAAACCTTCCAGGGGGGACATAGGGACACTTTGCCCTTCCTTCATGTTGTGTCTGCAGTTACTTTCCAGCAGGTCAATGCTTCACCTGGGTGACTGCAGCTCCCAGCGTCTGACCTTGTCTCATCATCTGGGGTTTCTGTCTCCTGCCTTTTCCCCTGGGCCCCAGAAATTCAGCCAAACCACTCACATTGTAATCCTTCAACAGGGTAGCTCAGGAAAGGCGCTTATTCAGCTCTCCCAGTGTATCTGAAGGGAGAAGCTGGGTGAAAGTTTAATACATGAAAATGCAATTCCAGCCACAGAAGTGAAATTAAGTGTTAACAAAAAACAACACCACAAAGCTTTACGCGCTCAGATTGTAAAACTCTTCCTATCGCAGTTACTCAAGTCTCTTATTTTATGTAGTGTCACATTTGAGTTATTCTCCAGCTATTGCAGAATGTTTCAGACACAGCAGGAACTGAACTTCTAATGAAAGAGTAATAGTGAAAAAAAAACCAACAACCCAGACAGGCCTGTGTCAACCAGTATTGAGAAGCAGAGCATGAGGGGGAGGGATGGTGAGGTCAGAGCAGAGAAAGGGGAGAGGAGGAGAAAACACAACCCTGTCCAACTTAGGTATCCTTTAAGACCACTTGCTTTTTTTTCCTTACTTCTTTTCCTTTTTTTTTTTTTGCCTACAGGCAGACTCTGTGGCTGGTAAAGTAAAGGAAGTGGGGAGCTCGAGGTTGCAGAGCTATAAATCTGAAAGAGCAGGTATTCCTGAATTTTATGTCATTTTACTACTAAGGCTTCTTCTAAGTATATCATCTCACTTGATTTTTGGAAATACTGTCTTCTGTCACAGTTTAATTAATCTAGTACTCTCAGGGGTTGTAATTTCAGTTGTCTGAAATCTGCAGTACTATGCTTGGAAATTATTTTAGGGATGGTTATATCTCCCCTGTCTCTTGATTTTTACATCAATGTTTATTACATATATAAAAGTCCAGTCTTGGCTCTCTCTAAATTTTGGTTGCTCCAAGGTTGGTCATTTTCTCTGCCATGTCTTTGATTTCTCTCCATTGCCAGAGCACTGCCACAGCTTTGATAAAGTCAGTGTGGCTTCTGAGGAGCATCCAGATCTCTAGAGAAACAAAACTCTGCTGAAACACTGCAGGAGTGTTGTGAGCTGGTGAGGCAATGGCAGTCATCCCAGTGTCCTCCATGCACTGACAAAAGGGAGGGTTCTACTACATTCTTGCTAGTGATGCTTCTTGGTTTTTCTTCAAGATAAAACTGAGCAGAAGAATCTTTCCTACTCTGGGGAAAAATTAGAAATCAGCCAACAAATTGCCTCTTGTCACAGCCTTATTATTGTGCAACCTTAGTCTAGCTAAGCTTTCAAAAATGGAGCCTCATTTGCACCTGACTGTTGGAGACTCACTCCTGGAAAACCAGAGCTCTTTACATGGACATTTACAGACATTTACAGACTTTACAGACATTTGAAGTGTTTCTGAAAGAGCTTCCTGGCAAAATGCAACATCTGGCACTGCCTATGGGGGTTTGAATACCAAAACTGAAAAAAATCCAGAATGATTGATGCCCTTTGACCCAATCATCTTCATCTTTGTAATACAGATCTTTGGCATCCTTTGCGGCTCCACACTATAGACTGGGATGCGTGCAGTGTTTAAAATAGCTACTAACTCTCATCTCTGTGATGAACACAGCACATCCTCCCCAAACTTGCAATTTACTCTGTGAATACAGAATTAATTTTCTGAGCCTGAACCTAGGTAAATTAATTTCATATCAATTTCAAGAATTTACAAAGAAAAGAGAGAAGATTCTCAGTAATTACACAGAGAGATATTTCATACTCTCAAAACTGTGAAGTCCAAATTTTCTAAAATCAAGGCAATAGCCAGCAAAATTACAGGGCTGATTTGTGAAAGCTGTGTTGAACAACTCATTGTGAGAGGATGTGATTCGTATACTATATACTATAGAGTTTAAAAACTATTTTTCAAAACCCTGAAGGCTAATTTTTTTTATCATTATTATTTAAAAGCTGAGATTACTGAACAGCCACTTATCTACAGCTGCTGACACTCTAGAAATACTGTCGGACAACAGAGATTTGGGGTAAGAGTAGATCTTTACAAGAAAGATGTGGATGTGCTGGAATGTGTCCAGAGAAGGACTATGAGGATGATCAGAGGGCTGGAGCACCTCTCCTGTGAAGATGGGCGGAGAGAGTTGGGGTTGTTCAGTCTGGAGAAGAGAAGGGTCTGAGGAGACCTTACTGTGGCCTTCCAGCATCTGAAGGGGGCCTACAAGAAAGCTGGGGAGGGACTTTTTAGGATGTTGGGTTGTGATAGGACAAGGGGGAATGGTTCCAAACTAGAGGAGGGCAGATTTAGACTGGATGTTAGGAAGAAGCTCTTCCCCATGAGGGTGGTGAGATACTGGAACAGGTTGCCCAGAGAGGTGGTGGAAGCCCCATCCCTGCAAGTTTTCAAGGCCAGGTTGGATGGGGCTCTGGGCAACCTGCTCTAGTGGGAGGTGTCCCTGCCCATGGCAGGGGGGCTGGAACTCGATCTTCAAGGTCCCTTCCAACCCTGACAATTCTATGATAATATCCTATTCTGCAAAGCCAAGAACTCACTGAAACGCGCTGCTGCTTTTTCAGTTAAAAATATCAGAGCAACTAAATTAAGCTGTTGAAACAAAACCAACAAACTGTGATTCCAAAAGGCTCTCAAACAGCCTGGGTAAGAACTCATGCTGCTCCTAAGGTCATGGCAATAGATGAAAGATATTGGGCAGTCACAGTCTTTCATCTTTAGCAAACGTGAGCGATGTGATTCTCCTGATGGAGATGACTGCAGTGAGGGGAATTCAACCTGCTGAATTGTAATCTCCTGGTCCTGCCCATGCCTGCTCAGATGCTTAAACATTTGCTTCTGATTAATCCCATAGATTCAAATGGGGCTGCTCATGGCAGTAAAGTTAAAAGGACCTACGTTTGCTTGTACCATAACCTAGTTTTCATATGGTTGGTACTTTACACCATGCAGCATGTAACAGCTTCTTCAATGCAGTATTGGGTGGAGGAGGACGAGGTACCTTTTCTCCCCTCCAGCTATGGCTCTGTGTACAAGCTGTGCTGGAGGAGAACCACAGATGCCATTTAATGCCTTATGACGAGGAGAGCAGAGTCTTCCCTTCGGAGATATAATTTATGCCGGTGGCTAAGGGCAAGACAGAGCACAGAAGGGTGGGCAAAGGGTCCCACAATCACAGAAATGCTGTCCTTGAAGCTGAGGTTGCTTGTAAAGTGCCTGGAAAGCAGCTGGTAGCCCATTGTGCTGAAAGGTCTGGGAAAGGGACATTGCCCGTCTGCTCTGTGTTAAACCTGAGACCTGAGGACAGTTGTGCCCTCTCTTTTTTGCGCTGTAGCCATGAATATTGCATCCATTGGAAATATGGAGCCCAGTGACAATCCTACTTCACACTCCTGCCATTTGTACTTCCCTCTACATTAATATGTTAATAATAACTAAGGGAATAAGACTTTCTGCTAAAATCCCAACACTTGTTCGGCAATGCTATAAATATAGCTGCACTCTCTGAGCCTGGGAACTTGCATAAAGACCAGGGGGGTTATCAAAGGAACCCCTGTACTCTGTTTGTTTTGATTTGTTTAGTTGAAAAGAGGCCCCAAAACTCAGCTGCCTGAATATCATTAGTGTGACCCATGTGAAAACGAAAGAGAAGTCTTAGTAGGAGTTCTATGAAGCTGATAAGATAGCAAGACTCCGTATGTTTAAGCATGGAGACAAATGCACATACTAAGTACCAATGCAGGAAGACAAGAAGAGAAATCACTGAAATCTAAGTGTGTGAAATGTGAAAAGCAGAAAGGAAAATCACAAAATCAATACAAAAGGAAATGAAAAGAGAATTGAGGACAAATCCAAAGCAAATAGAAAACGAGAAGAAAGCCCCCCCCCCGCCCAACAGTCAACAAATTGGGATCTCGACAAGGTAACATTTTCAGGCTAGCATGTCGTGTTCTGATTTTACAGTTGGCTGAAATAATAAAGCCCTATTAAGTTAAGATGCTCAGAAAAGCAAATGTGTCTAGTATTTCCATACTGGTTTGGTGTGTGGAGTAGCAGCCATTGGTGTATAAGGAAGCTGAGAGGACTGCCACAGGGCTGGGATCCCACTGTAGAGCAGCTCTGTGAAAGGAACCTTTGAAAGCTGGTCCTTGATCAACCCACTATCTTAATTCTCTAAGGTGTGCTGTAGAAGACTATACTGAGAAAGGCTGGGGGAATGAGGAGCACTATGAATGCAGGCTCCTGAGTATGACTTAGGGCAGTAGGCTTTCATGGTATTACTGGGGAAGAGGTGAAGTGATTTATCTGCCATTACTGGAGGCAGGAAGGTCTGAAAGTAGTGTGGTTTGTATTACCACCCACACTGCAGGGAGGTTGTTCTTTGAAGGCCTCACTGGATCATAGCATACTTCTTCCAAGACTGAAATGATTCAAAGAAGGGCTCAAATACGACCTCTCTCACAGGACAGTGTTTGTTTGCTCAGCATACAACAAATAGGACGTAGCAGTTTCTGCAGAGGTGCCGCCGTGCCAAGGGGAAGGGAGGAAACGTCTTGGCTACGCACAGTGCGTCCCCACGGTGCTATAGCCGGCCTACTCTTGATAGCCCAGTGATACTGTATTTTCACTGCCTGATGGTCCATATTTGATCATTGTGAAGTTATTGCCGCTGCTATTTCTTTAGCACAAATAATGCTACTGCGTCGTTTCTTTACCATTACTAGAGAAGTAACGGTCACAAGCAAGAAGCTCTGCTTGCACAGTGCCCAGCTGCGAGAACACAAAGATCATGCCCACCTCAAGGGGTTCGTGATCCTGTCTAACTGGGTTGAAGACATCTGGCCAACCCTTAGAGCTGAAACTTGTTGTTTTCCTTTATTAGCTCAACAGCCACGTAAGTCTGGGGAAGCAGGAAAAAAAGAGTTAAAAAATATAAATAATAATGTGTCTACAAGCTGCATTGGAAAGTGGAAGAACTGCAAGCAAGCGGCACGGAGAACCGGAGTAAATGTCAAATCAAGAGATTGAATTTTAAATGGCGAGAACACTCTAAAAGGAAAAGGAGAAGATGAAAATAAGGTGCATCAGGTCAGTAAAATCATAAGATAGCTTCTGCCTAACCAAACTCTTCCTTCAGTGGACCCTGATGCTGATTACTTATTTACTTTTAGGTGTTTTGTCTTATTTGACAGCAGGTTACACTTCTGGAAGTTTTATAGCTAGAAGGTGTCTGCCTGGAGAGAGGAAGAATACAAAGAAATGATGACTAACTGGGTAGGCAGGAGAAAATGATTGGAGCAAAAAAGCTGGAGTGATTATGGCTAGCGATGGTTAGTGATGTGCTTTAAACTTGCCTTGGCAAGCTGGATGCCTATTAAAATTCTTGTAATTTGTTTCCAAATTCTCTCGCTGACTTTGGAAACCTCAGCTCACCATAGCATTTAGTGCCCGAGGGAGCGTGTCCACGGCAGCCTTGGCTCACAACGGCTGCTGTGAGTGGTACCGAGGCACTTTGCAAACAGGGAAATTAATTCCATCTTCGTTTCCATGGATGGTCTGAGTGAGGAACAAATGACCGGAGTAATTTACATACTGCTATTCACGACGCGTGTCAGAACCAGAGGCAGAAATTGGATCACAAAGCTCCTGACGAGGCTCTTGATCTGGATTCTACAGTCCTGCTACAAATTAAAGGCAAAGGGAATCTTGCAATTGAATTCAAGAGGAGCAAATCCAGGCTTTTAATAAGGATTCAGTGAAACAAGGGAGAGGTTATTTCCTGAAAAGGACTGAGCACTGTCAGCTCAATGTTCCTGCACTGTGCAGGGCTCCATCCCAGAACCAGGAAGAGCGTGATCAGGACTGGATTTAAAGTCTATTAAAATGGCAGGGATTTCTTCTTTGAATCGCTGAGCTGGTCTCCAGTGCCCTAGAAGAATTGCTCCATAAACAAGACGTGTATGGAGATCATGGAAATGATGAACAAAAGACAGGATATTATAGACCAGCTTCTCGACTGAAATGCAGTGTCTGAACTCAGCCTTTTCTCATGAATGAATAATAAAGTGGCCATGTTTTATTAGCTTTACTTAAAACTGTCTACTAGTTGAACAATCTTTTGAGCCTTTTAGCACTCCTGCAATTTGCTGCAGCACTGATTTCTTTTCTTTTTTGTTCTTTTCAAGGTAGAGTAGCGAATATGATCTTGGTGTTTCAGTAATTGTCTCGGTTAATGTGTACAAGGAATAATTCTGTTCTGTGAGATGAATCCTAGGTGAATATTGAACACATACAAGTTTGCTACATGAAGAACTTGTGGGGTAGGCATGTGCATTAATTGCTAAATCATTGATTAAGTAATTTTTTGTCTTCGCTTTGTTTATGCACTACCCATTCCTGTGGTCAGGTCTGACAGAGGGAACCTCAGAGGGTGTTGGGGAGCTCCTCAGCTCACCAAGGGGCTTCACGCATCTGCTGAGTCTCGTGCTGGTAAACCAACGTTGGACTGACTGGCAGCTTAACCAAAAGATACATTGCTCTGTCACCACCAGAGCTCTGAGGGAGCCCAACAGCTTCTTCCGCTAAAAAGACAAGCGCATTTACTAATGATACTGGTCTGTTTCTTATTTAGCCTTCAGGGGCTTGATCCAAGCAGGCCCAGTGCCTCACTGGGAACTCTGCCTGCAGTACGACCGTCACGCACACTGCAGGCAGAAATGATCTCTGAAATGATGATATTTTCAGTAAAACTCTGAGTTGACCAATGCTGACGCAAATCACTTGCCTGCAATGGCATTTCTGCCGGCGCTGTTGCAACCCTGACTCTTTGGGGCAGAGCAGAATTTACAACAACCTGCAAAAACAGGTTAGAATTGTTATTTAAAGCCAAGCAGTGTTACAGTTTTATTGTTAATATCAGGGGGGAATGTTACTTGCAAGGCTGTGCTTTGATTTTTTTTTTTTTTTTTTTTCCTCGTCTCCTGAAGCAACGTGCTCACAGAAGAATTCACAGCCCTCTCAAATTACATATTACAACAATGACTTATTCCACAATCCATTTTGAGCATAGCTGAAAAGTGTATTTAATATTGTTGCTGTTGTTTCTGTCTTTTTCTGTATAAAGTCAGTGCTTGATTTTATGTGTCATCCTCAGCTACTATATATATGCATAGCTCTGTTGACATCAATAGTGTTATATTGATTTATACTGCTTGTGTCTGCCTCATTATTATTTTTATTTTTTTTTGTTCAAGGAGCTTGGTGTATTTTCAGATTCAGGGAAGATAAGAGACTTGCCTTCTCAGAACAAAATATCTACAGTGTCTGCTGATGGGATGTTTTAGATTGGGGCAAGTAAACAGGTAAGCGAGAGGTATCAGTGAAGTTCTGTAAATACTGCAGCTGCTCGTATACCATCTGCAGAATATATCAGATGTGTAGGTTGGGATTTTTAAAGGCATCTTAAGGGTTCCAGCTATCACTAGTGGTTAGAAGGACTGTGTCCCCCACAAAACAAGGCTGCTAGTCATGATTTCTTGTTTACAAATAGACAAACTTGCTTTTCCAGAGATGACTGAAGTCTCCATGTCTCCCAACTGAAGCGTAAAGTCCAGAGCTCAGGAACAAGATGCAAGAGGATACAGGTAGAAGGAGGGAAGGCTTGGCCAAAAATTAAATAAACACCCAGGAGATGGGTGGCCAGGAAAATATTCATCTCTGGAGGGAATGTTCTAAAGACATGAAGGAGATGACACTGCATCACTGCATCTTGCAGGACTGCGAGAAAATGCCTCCAGACCGTATCTCACTCATTTGTTCAGGAGCAGGCCCTTGGGTCTGAGCGCAGGAAGAGGTGAAAAATGGCTGGAAATACACACTACAAATCAGAGAAGGAAGGATTTTACTACCCTTTACATCTACAGAATATGCCAAAGCTGCTGAAGACGATCAAAATCCTTTGCCTGACTCCTGTGTAAAGAGAAGCTCTTCCGAAGCACTTTCACAGGTCTATGATCACGTATTCACTGTTAGAGAGATTATACTTTGAGCAAGATAACCCCACCTTATCTACTGTCACCTTTCAGATGAAATCCCGATGTGAAGGTACTCTACCCAGCCTGGAAGGGACTGCCCTCCTCCCAGATCTCTGCCCGGGTAAGCACAACTACCCTCCTCCCAGATCTCAGCCCAGGTAAGCACACTGGGCAGGGGTCTTCCTTAGTCCCCACCGTTCTGTACTCTGCGCAGGAACCTTTAAGCTACTCCTCAAGTTCAGTGCATGAAGTGTTAAAAGGAGAGAAAGTGCAGAATTCTTCCCCCTCTGCTTTCAGGGGCTTTCCATCAATTTTCCTTCTCCCTTTTTCTTTTCTCTGCACTGCACTTCAGGTGGAAGCATCTGGATCGAAGAGAATTATCTCTTAACAACAACTTGGGTTGTAGTACATTTCAAAGACTCAGGTTTTATTAGTCACAGAAGACCTTGTAAAAGTTTGCTTGGGATCATTTTTAACAGCAACCAATAATCCTTTCTCCATCAGCCAATGAAAAACAACCCAAGCCTCCCCCCAGCTCCTGCACAGATGTGTCTTGCAGAAATACAGCTATTTTGGAGAAGCAGAAGTGACATTTTTGCCAATCTGTAGGTTTTATCCACCGTAGCTTACACTAATACAGACCTAATTTCCTTCTGAAAGCCACCTGAACACTAAGCATGCTTGATGCTCAGTTGGTGTAATACTCTTTGGAGCGGTCAATAATTGCATTTGACTTCACATTGTCCTCAGTCTACTTAAGGCCAGAGGAGAGCCGGTTATACGGTAAGCCCAGACTCTGCGCCTGCACGGTCCATGGCAGATGACTGTTTCCATAAAAGCATATTACTACAATATGTTAAGCAGCAAGCCTGGAAAATTCTCTTGCCCCTTCCATCTGCAGCAGCTGAAAAAACAGGCAGAATAAAAAGCAGCATTCCGGCGCTGCTCACTGCTTTAGTATCCAGTGTCATGTTCAGTCTGCTTCAACCAAAAGTTACCTCCAGCAGTTTGTTAGCAATAAGGAAAGATAATATATGGGGGAAAAGAGGCAGAGGATGACAGATTGATTCCAGGGATGTGGCATCTCATAATTCTCATAAAACTAAAATAGAAGTGGAGCACATTCAACGGCTCTAAAAATCAAGACACTCCTCTAAGTGCAGATGTAGGAATTTCAGGTACTTGGGTGTGAAGATTTGGACCAGTTAGCCCAATTTTGCTCTCTGCAAATTAACCTTGATAGAAAACTTCCTTGTTTTCATCAGTGGAATTACACTGACAAATGTGAGTAACCTACAGGATCTCTCCTAATCCATTTCTGACAAATAAAGATACTGTAGATGCTCTACTCCAGTACCAACAAAAAAAACCCAAAACAGTGGAAAGGTTTGAACTTCAGAAATGTAAACCTGAGCTGTCATTAAAAATCAATTTTCATGATAAATTTAATTCACACTTCATAGAGAGCTGTGTAATATCAATAAAAATCCTTTAATAATTGCTGTGCTGGCACACAGTACAGTGCAAGACATAAAGAGATATAAATTTTTTGATGTTTTAAAAAGAACTCTTTCTTGGGGAGAAAAACGAATGTTGGTGGAGGATGTAATTTATTAGGAATTCCACCCCACCTCCATTTACAAAGACTGCTCTGAAATTAAAACTTTGAGAGATCAGGTTTCTAATTTATTCGTAGAGTTAAAGGCCAGAAAGGACCAGGCTCAGGTAGTCTGACCTCCTGCGTAACCCAGGCTATTAAATTTCACAGAGTTCTTCCGATATCATAACCTGTGTTGGGCTAAAACATAGTTTCTCTTAAACTTTGATTTGAAACACTGGAAAAAACACATTCCTGTGTTTCTTTCACATGCCTTTTTGTTGAAGGTGGGAGAGAAGGAAAAAATTTCTATCGATTGGATCGCTGTGCCGTACCAGTAGGATCAGAGCAGCGGGCGATGGTGCAATCGGAAGCTGGCATCACTGAAATATAAAAAGTCAGTCTTTTCTAGCAATAAAAGCTGACTGGTTTTCAGGACTACCTAATTAGCACCATGCTTTTGTGAACTGTTTTCCAAGGGACCAAAGGGCGGGGATGTGATATTCTATGATATGCTTCTACATCTCTTAGTCCCATTTGAAAATCCCATTCTCAAACTGGGAAGACAGCTGAGAGCGAAATGCTGAATTGCCTGGAGTCAGTAGCAGTTTTCTCATTCACATGTAATTGAGGTCAGAATGTCGCCCTAGAAGATCAGTTAAGTTTTTATGATGCTAACTGAAGAACTGTAGTAATATTTGTAGTTTGTGCTTTGCTTCCACAGTGGATATAATTCATTACCTTTTGTTCTTTTGGGTTTTTTTGTTGTTTTTTTTTTTTTTTAATCTTGTTCTTGGTGTCTCTTATATTTATTCCTCCACCAACGTGAGTATTTGTAATTCTTCCAAATCTCATGTAGTCTCCAAATGTCCTTACCGTACTATTTATTTGTTACTTTAGAAATTAGATATTCAGTAAAACAGGACTGTGGCATCCAACCTTCCAGGATCCTCCATCCATAACGACACAAACTCTGCTCTTTCCGTTTACCACCACCCTTTACCTTTTCACAATCAATACAGCATTTGTTTTAGCCACATCATTTGGAATCGTGTTTTCAAATGAAGCGTCCTGACACCCAGTGCCATCTGCCTAACTCCCTGTATTTGTGAATGCTGCCGTGGGATAAGGAATCTCAGGCAATGAGAAGCACACGTTCAGTCAGCTGCCACCAGGGTGGTTATTCACAACTCTCAAGGAACTAACAGGATCCAAAAACTCTTGAGTCTGTCTTGCCATACATGACAAACATGCACAGATTTATTGCTTGTGACTCTCCTGTTCTTCTGGGACCAAGTTTTCCCCCGCTGTAAATTAGCGTAGATCCACTTGAGTCAATAGATCGAGACTCTCAAGTTCTTATCACTTTGCTGCTCTGATTTTCTTTTTTTTTCCTGGTAAAATTACTCTTATTTTTACCTCATAATTCTTTTATAACCAATTAGGAAAATGAAAAATAGAGATAAGTTTGTTTTCCATCTTTTCTGGGAAAACTTGTACTTTTGTTGGTGCCATCCAGCTGATTTGTTTGTTTTTTTTCCAATTCTCAGATTTCCTGAATGCTGAGCTATTTTCTTGGAGAAAAAAAACCCAACACGTTGATTGAACAATGATTTCCACCAGCTACAAAAATCCAACCTTCAATTTTTCCAGGCCAGCTAATCTACCAACATCTTCATGTACCTCATGGTCTCCTACTATTGCTCAGGTTGGTTATAATGTAGTTCTTAAAACACAATGGAGAACACAGGTTGAGACATTCACCTGCCTTGACCATTGCTGTCAGGAGGATGCAGATGCTGGCAGATTGGACCAGACTGGTGTCCACCTAGCTAGGTCTGTGAGAAATTGTTTTAGGTTCTGAGGCATTAAAGTGTGCATCTCCTTCAGCTGCTTTGTAATCGATATTGCGATTACTTTGAAAGTTCTCGTGGTTCTTGACCTCGGAGCTGCCTTGTGGCAGTGAGTTCCACTGATGGGTTAGTTTGTTCCCTTGTGGAAGGAATGATTGTCTCTTCTCTGGATATTTTCTCTTGATGTCGTTCTGGAAACCTGTCTTCTGCCGTGTTTCAACTAAATAACTTTAATATTGCCTTTATAATTATTCTTGAACGATTTCTTTTTTTAAAGATCATAAGTTTCTATTTGTCCTTGCTGGTTCACTTTGGGTGCTCTTTCTTCCTTAACTGGTTCTGTTTCAAACCACCTTCTAGGAAAACACCTTTCAAAACAACCAGCCCAGCCCTCAGCGATGAAGCTGGACAATCTTCTCTGATAAGCAATACAATTTGTATAAGCAATGCAATTTGGAGAAAATTGTTTGAGTTTTATGGAACCGCTTTAAATTCTTCTGCCATCCACACAATCGCCCTGGCTTTTATTTTGTATTAGAATTTTGCTTCTCAGTCTTTGCCATTCTTGTAAATGGACTGTACGAGTTGGGGTGAAACAATAACAAAAAGTTTCTTTTTCCTGTTTCTCTTGTTTTCTGCCTTCCCACATCATGCTCCTTCTAAAATAAAAACAATGGTCTGCAAGATAGACATTCTGCTATTTTAAACAACCCATCTCCTAAAAAGATGCTAACCCCAGACAGACACATTTGCCTCTGCTGAGCATCTACCGTGGACTCAAGTCTTAACAATTCCATCTTTAAGGCTCAATGCCAAAACACAGTGCAAATTACTCTTGCTAGAAGCAAAGTTCTTGCCATTTCCTCAAGCAGTGATTTTCAAGTTAGTACAAAATATCCTTTTCAGATGGGTATGCCAGGGGCTAGTCCTAAGAAAAAAATCCTTTTAGTGTTTTTACGGTTGCAGATTTTATTTTGCTCCAATGCCTGACGGTGATATGGAAATTGCAGTTGTTGCTTTCGGTCTGTGTTAACCTTTCTCTCTTCATTATTTCGGAACAGAAAGCTTTTGGTGTATCTGTCTCAAATCAGAAGACGATAGGTCCGTTAGCACCCATTTAGGAAGTACCTTTCTGTGGGTGTCAATAACTGGAGTACCCAGTTGAGTACGCTAGTCATTAACCTCAAAAGCAGTGACTCAGCAAGGTAAAGGACCATGCTAGTGCCTGTAAGAGGGGGAAAAAAAAGGCAAAAAAGCACGCTATTTTTTCACACCAGATGCCAGCAAGATGTATTTCTAGAGGAAAAGTTAACAGGCAGCCTAAGAATAAATGTGTGTGGTACCCTTCCCGGTAAGATGACTCGGAATGCTCAGCTGGAGGCAAGAACACAGCGGAGAGAGAACTTCCTGAGTATCTGTCTGAGGTTTTGTGTAAGAGTAAGGCCCACCTGCACTCCCTCCCAAATCAATTAAGGTTGGTGGAAATACTGCATCAGACTCAGAAAAGGGATAATTTGCCTCTATTGTATCTGAGAAGGTGACCAGTGATTTCTAATGCTTGGTATATATATATTACCCAGAAGAAAAATGTTTTGCAGTGGAGGATGAGTTAGATGGATGGTTTTTAATCTTATTTTTTCAGTAGACATGCAAATCTAGGGATTTGTTTCTACAAAGAATGTAAAATAAATCATGTATCGTTTCTGTTTTCCGCATACGTGCATTCAAGAAGAAAACAGACTGAGCAGACTTTCAGCCATCCAATGAATGTCTGCAGAAATGTATCCGTCTACAGGTCTCTTAAGTCACTTTAATGGTGATGGATGTGCAGGAAACTATAATCAATTACATTGCCCTGAAAATTACATAGTTATTTTCAAAAAAAAAAAACCCCAACAGGTAACAGTTGTTTGACACACTACAGCTTAATATTTCTCAGAAGACAGAGATCTTGTAGCATTTGAGCTTGTCTGATGCACAAATTGTATCACTTTGAGAATACCTGCTCAGCTTCTTCTGTATAGTCAGCTTACATAGATCTGGTAGGCAGCTACAAGTGAGACAGAAGAACCCGAAACAAGGAAGAGAAACCCATTTGTTAAACAGAAAAAAAAAAATCTGAACAGAGAGATCTAAGGTCAGATCTAGGAGGTGATGTTCTCCAGCTCGATATTTGAGAGTTTAAAAACTAGCCATGTCCCTCTGCAGTGAGCAGTGTGGCCTTTCTGTAAAGTACACGCTCTCACACTATCAGATTACCCACAGCTTTGTGCTTCCTCTGCTTCTGGTTCACACCCGTGTGCACCAGCTTAAAAGTCACTGCATGGCAGCCAGGAGAGGTGGTGTGGAGAGAGAGGTGGCACAGATGTCATTTGCTTTCTGGGTAGAGAAGGTGTATCTTATTCCCAGTATTCCAGGTAATCACTTAACACTTTTAGAAAATATATTAGGAATATTACTTTATCAGTGGCCTAAGGGTTAGGGTACAGAGTAAACAAGATTTTATAGAGTCAAGCAGAGCAGCATCCCCTGAGAGTCAGAGCAGCCTAGAGGGAATCTACTGGAAAAATACACAGTGATGCTTTCAGCCTGTGTTTGTTCCACTTGCTGTGGCCCTTCTTGGCGGCTCAATGAAGACACGATTAGCAGCTACAGGAGGCAGCAAAAGGTAGACTGTACTCTAGGACAAGGTGGTTCTAGAGATGAAGTACTGGATGATTTCTTTTTCTCTTTTTCTTTGCTCTAACCTCACCCAATGTATTTCAAACTATGCAATAGCTTGATCATCCTGTAGACAGAGGAAAACCAGTACTGTGCTTCCAGAGCCCCTCTTCTCTGTCCTGCACATTCAGACTCCACAGGTTTGGTTCTCTTCCTTGCTCCTCCACTATCCTTTTTCCTTCCTACTAAATCTAATCTTCCCAGGTCTCTGCTCCTAAAGCTTTCCCCTTGAAGCCAGGCCAAGCAGCTTCACACCCCCTTCTCCTTCCCCAGCTCTTCCCCCAGCTGGTTCCTCCAGCCAGGAGAGAGAAGCACTAGGTGAGAAAGGCAACCCTAAGAACAAGCTGAAGAAGTAGCTTTGTGAGTTCCACGCACACGGCTTTTTGGTCCTGAGGTGACCCGGACAGTGTACCTTAACATGGTGCCTCCACGCAACTGCAGTGGGAAACTGAAGAGGGGAGAGAAGAAAGGTGAGGACGAGAATGGCAAATGGCCGTACAGCACAGGGGAAGAGCAGAGAGAAAGGCAAGTGAGCTGCAGGTGACCAAACTCCACCTGAGCAGCCGGTGGCCATGGAAAACCCTGGTTTGTGTGCAGCCCCACCACCTGTGTGGGAGCAGCCATGTTGGGGTCCGCCTGGGCAATGGCCAAAGCATCCCGGGGCAGCGGTCTGCGGACTCCCCAGGCGGGTCATTAGGAGGAGGACGACGAAAGCCGGCCATGGCCATAAGGCAGGCTTGGACGCATGAGGCTGAGCAGGGTGAGCCACAGCACCCAGCAGCAGCTGAGGGATGACCACTTGAGGTAGCTCCGGGCTGTGGGGGAAAGGAGCCGGGGATGGACGTGAGAGACATAGAGGTGATGGGGGAAACGGGACGGCCAAAACTGAACAGAAAGTTGACGCGATGAGGAGGGGAGGCTGCGAGGCAGGCGAGGGCCACAGAGGGCAGCGCGACGGGGCGGACGTGAAGGCGGCAGCCCCCGCGGGGCCGAGGCGGGTACCGGGGGATAGCGCCAGGCGCCCACCCTCCTTCCCCTCCCT